>CM043121.1:43901188-44501188 GCA_023701765.1 Hylyphantes graminicola
TTATAAACTTTCATGCCTAAAATTGGATACAAACTTATTTGGAGTTTTTCTGTTTCGGTGGTTAATTTTTACAGTGTAAAAAATTCAGAAAAATTATCGAAATGTCATAATTTTTTTTTTAATTTGGTAAGCAATAGTAAGACTTTAAGTAAGCTTTAGTAAGCAAAATAGACATCGACTTTCTATAACAGTCAACCGTCATTTTACTTTTAAATATTACTAGTAATATTTAAAAGTAAAATGACGGTTGACTATTATAGAAAGTCGATGTCTATTTTTTGTCAAGCATGAGAAATAATAATTAGTTAGATCTAAATAAATATGCAAGTAATGCATTGCAGAAGGATTTCTAAAGATTAGTTTATATATTCAGTGAAATATAGGAGACAATTTTTAGCAGTCAAATTTAGACAGACCAATAAAGATCATTTTAAAGAACACTTCAAAAACCATAGACTGTTATATTCCAAAACCAATTCATACCGTAATTCGAATATTTCTCGCTGTTGCCACCGGAAAACTACTTTTTACTTAACATTTTATTCACTTCTATTCGGTCTCAAACGTATCGTTTGGCACCAAGGCTTAGCCGCTAGCGTGGCATTAATTTTCATTCTCTTCTCTACCCAGTAAAAGCCGCTGTTTATGACGTATTATTTTTAATTTACGGGTCTTGTTAGACTTGTTTATGGCATAGATTTTAGTCGGAGTAGAGTTTAGTTGTTTTTGGGTGGCTTTTGGGGATTTTCATCGATGCTTCTTATCGTTCATTAGCGCTTTAGGGTCCTGTTTTCGCCGGTGATAAGTGAAAAAAAGACCGTAAAAAGTGTTCTGAAAATGGTTAGTTAAAAGTAAAACGAGATTAGGTTTTTGAATATGGAAATTTTAAGTATCCCAGAGGTGGTGTGGTATAGAAAAAATTATTTTATAATGGTTTTTATAATGTTACCTGACAAATTTATGTAAAGTCAAGTGAATAGGATATTCATAAAATACTTTTAGTGACGCATACAAAATTTTCTAAAAATCAGAAAATTCCTTTAGGTATTGTACTCAGTACTTAAAAGTTTATTGTATAGTACGTCTTTTTTAGATGTATCTATACAATCTTGGCTAGATTTGCGGAACAAACCACTGTCATCAAATCTATATTAGTCCTACTAGAAGTGACAATATTTTTTTATTAATTTGTAAGCATTTCTATCTTTTCCAATTATTGCTTGAATAATGGATGAAATGTCATTTCTTTATGCATCTTATTGGTGAAAAAAAATTTAAATGGTAACTTATCTCCAATTCAAATATTTCTCAATTACCTACAATGTGGGTTCTTATCGAATAAGTTGCACTGAAATTTTAGAACAAAGTTATTCGTTGAAAAGATCCAGAATGAGTAGTGCGATGAAAACAAGTCTCGTTCTAACTAATTCACCAATGAATTTTAAATCTATGAATATCAAAAAAGTAAGTCCAATTTAGATAGTATTTCATAAGATTTTTTTTGAAAAATACAAGGTTAGAACCCAAAATAACAACAAAAAAAAATCGAAATTTTTAACATTTTAATTTTTCACACAGTTTTCAAATCAATGTCACAACTAAAGCAATGTATTAAAACAAACTTCTAAAAACCCACGCAGTAACAAAATCACAAATTACTTATTTTTATACACAGTTCGGGGTTTGAAACAAATATGCTATCAAATTATCTCGGCCAAAAACCTAAACGTATCCAGCAAACAATTCAAAGGAACCTCCCATTCAAAAGACCTTTGTCTGCCAAACTAATGTAATATATTTGGGAAGAGAGCACCAACTAAACTGTACTTCCTATACTTCATTCATTTTGAATGCATTTTATTAAGCGAAATGCAAGCGATATGGAGCTGAAGTTTTTTTTTTAACATAAGGAAACTATAACGTACTTTTTCTGAAACAGATGATAATATTTCTGTTATGTTTTTATTCTTAACAATTTCTGTTGCTTTTAAGATCATATTCCATCATTTTTTTTTTAGAATGTTTATTTTTACTAAAGTATCAGGTCAATCATGTTAATCTAAGCTAATGCAGTAAATTATTGCTTCATTTTATTGTTACATGAAATCTTATACTCCTTAAAAAATTTTAAAAAATAAATAGCAAAATACATTGTTTTAAGATTCTTAGTTTGGCTGTATACTTATATAAATTGCAACAATTTACTTGTTTTTTAGATAAACTTTTAAGCGGACATCATAGGGTTTACATTTTTAAGGAATATCTAATATTAATGCAGTTGCAATTATGAGCACTGAAAAAAGTAAAATATTTGGTAAGGTAAACGGTTGAATTTTTTTCCAAAATTTCATAAAATACATTTAAAATTAATCTCTTAATTTCGTGATGCTTCGAATATCCTACATCCCCAAACACAATTTTATGAAAAATCTATGTATCATTATTTGTTGAATAAAGAATAAAAAAAATAGACCAACTGTATTAAGTGGCCCAAACTGACTAAAATACATCTGTAAAAACTCATGAGACTCCCCTCAAACAAAGGTTCAATCTTAATTCAAGCTGTAAAACGATTTTAAAAGGTGGCTAACAACGCCCCAACAGCCAACAACTCGAAAACAAAGAGTTATGTGATAGGGTAGAGGAACGACTCGAACTGAGCTGCCATCGGCTGCCATGGCTCACTACGGAGCCCGAATAGAGTGGAAAAAGTGCTAGTTAATTTATAATTTTGATACTGAGAAAGTGAGTACACCTAGGGCAAAGGCGGGAAACGAGCCTACCCCTTTACAGCGAGTGGTCTGCTAGCGTTATGGCCTGCGATCCAAATCACTCGGCCATTGGGCCCCACATGCCACTCTATATTGTCTCCGTGTTGGTCTATGGTGCGGTTGGTAGGTTCAGTCTCTGCCCTACTATAGAACTCTTTGCTCGAAAACATCAACACTTTAAAACTTTCTTGTTATCATTGCCAGTTCCGAATTCGTATCGAATACAAATAATATACTTTTGTAGCAGCGCCATAAAGGCGGTTGACAGCTAATTGAGCCATTGTTATGAACTAACCGACCTTTATTCCACACCTACTACACTGCAAGACTTTAATAATTTTATTAATATTTTTTTGCGAAAAAAAATTGAAATATCATCGCACTAGAGCTACACGAGGGCCTTTGGCGATTAGAGTCGTAAGTTGGAACCGCAGTCAAGGGACTAGCCGGCACTTAAGTAGGCACCCAACGTGCGACATCGTACGCAACGTCGGGACTTAAAAACCTATTTAACCTCTTCACTATTAAACGGCCCAGGCTACCGAACAACTAAGGATTCTATGATGATATTCTTATCACAAATTACAAGAAAAACAAAAATCCCTCGTAGCGAAAGTGTTAACGAGCACTCCCTCTACACTGGGCGAGAAGAAAAGAGTTAAAATAACCGGTAACTGGTAATAATCGATTTTTATTTCTTTAGCAGCCAGTTTTCACTATCTTCGAAAGCGAGATTTCGGCGGGAAAGTGCGTACAGCGAAATGTCAAAAAAATAAAAATTTCGTACGAAGAAAAGCTCGGGTACAGGCGTTATCAACAGCACAAAACCTGGAATGTACACGGGAACTGAATCTTGGTTAAAAACATAAAGAATATAAAATGTATTTCCTGGGGGGAAAAGGGTTTTCAGTTCTCAAATCCCACAAGTAAAAATAGTTTTTTTCTCTTCGAAAATGTTATCTGTTGAGCCCCCAGTTTTGCCCTAGAGCAAAAAAATGTTCGCAGCAGGGATTGCTAAGTAAATAAATAAATAATAGAATAGTACTAAACAGAGTTTTTGAATAGATAAGAGTTTCGTAGTATAAATTCTACTAACTTGCTTTTGATAACGAAAACTAAATTTCGGAAGAATTTTTTATTTTTTAATTTCCGATTTTTTATACATTCTAAATATGCTTTTTTTAAAAAAAATAAGAATGAATTGAATTCCTAGAACCTCGCATATTTTAGTTAAGAAAAAATATAAATAAAAGTTATCTTTTTTTTATTTTGCACTAAAAGGAAATGTCTCGAAAAGTGAGTGTGAAATTCTTTTCATTTAATTCGGAAAATCTAATTGTTTCATTTAAGTAAAAGTATTCTAAAATAAGAATCGAAGAAATTGGAAAAAGTCTTTCTTTTCTATTTTTTATTTAAAGAATCCAATTTCTTATCAGATGAAAACGGGGAAAAAAAGTTTCACATAGTACATAAAAAATATGCTATGTTTTTACTCGTACGTTTGGCTCAAATATTTTGATAATAATTTTCATAAAAACTTTCAACGGTGTTCGCTTTTTAGAGAGCGCGACAAAATAAAAATAATAAAATCTGATAGTAAATATATTTGAATACAAAATAGCAAAACTTATTATTTTATAAATTTTAACGAGAGAAATATTATTCTGGATTGGGATTTTCGTTGAATTCTTCTTTGTGTATATTTCAACATTTTCCAGAACACGCTTATATTAAAATCCTTAATTTATAATGCGTCGAATATCCTGTTTCAGGAATGTATACAATACTAAATGTAACCATGAAACAAATCCTTATTCGTCCAATGAAGAAAAATACAAAATTCTCAGGGAAGATTTCCTGTTTCGTTAATAATATCCCTTTCATGAATTCTTTTTCTGTTTGTTAGTTGGTAATACGCTTGTTTGTTGGTGTATGAATACTGAAATCAAACAGCCGAATCATTTTGCTAACAAAAAAAATCTAAAACAGACTATCTCATGAAATGCAACCTTATTAAGTAAAACCTAAAATAACAACTTGTTTTTGAAAAATGCAATAAACAATTATTTTTTAAAACATTTGACTGATTATTGAAAAATTGGTATTGAATTTAAATATGCTTCATTTCCCTTAACACTCCATACACTTTATACTTTATAACTGTCGGTTAACTAACCGTTGTTTAACTACTTTATTACTTTTTAACTGTTAGAATGTGAAGAGAGGAATACATTAAAATATTTCCTTCCAATCAAAGTTGAAGGTCATGTGGTGATTCACACTCCTAGTTTTAAAAAAATGCATATTTAACTGTCAGGAGATGTTTATTTGGAATCAAAAAATTAATATTATATGTAAACTGTTTAACAATATATTAAGAAACGGTAAAAAGTTAGGAAAATGATTTTTTTTTTATTTGAGATTTTTAAATACTGTATGGAACGCCTTCGGCACATGCTAACGCCTGTATGTTACAATAAGGTTTGTTTAGTAAAGTTTGACGCTTTTTTTTAACATATTAAGACAAAATAAAAACAATTTACAGCCTTTCAAAAAGAATCAAAATTGCTTAAGCTGTAGTTACAGTCAGTTTCCCCAGCCCCCAAAAGCACGAAAATCCCATTAATCTTACAAGATCATTATATAGCGTTACATATTATAGACGTTATTATTATGATATACTATTACACTATAACTATTATAATTTATATAATATATACACAACCACCACATCTCTCATATTTCTGACCAATTAAACAATATACAAAACAGGAAGACAAAATATTTAATACTCAAGGTTATTTTTTGAACACGTTTACTCGGTTTTCATGTTCCTTTGGTAAGAACCCATATAACCATATATTATTAAGCATTAGGAATAATAATGAGGAATTGAAAGTCGACAGTTATTTTGCAATTCGAGGACTTGATCTTGATTTTTCTCATGTAAAGCAGACTCCTTACCGACAATGTTCTACAGCTCCCTTTAAACTTTAAAGAATATATAAAATACCAAAACTTCGATTAATCTATAACTGCTTTGATTCAATGTATGGTATTCGGTAAAATTTTCATTTTTCGATAACTGAAGTTAAATTATAAGCTATTTTATTGCAACCCAAGCGCACTGATCGTTTACAAGACCCATTCACGGTAGTTAAAGTTTAATTATGAAAAAACAAAACAACTATCTATCACGTCCATTCATGTTCTTTAAAATAACAAACGAACACCAACCGATCATTATTATCTCGTCACTTCCTTTGGAAATGTCAAAGTTAGGAAGCCATCGAAGAAAAACGTCAAATCTACAAATAAACCCATCTTCTTCAATGCAAAAACAGAACAAGGCATCAGTTCTTACAAGACATGCATATACGTGGGCAATGCTAACACGAGATTTCTCTACGTCACTCATTCATGCATTTTTAACAACATTACTTTTTTTTCTGGCTTTCAGTTTCAGCAAGGTAGAATATATAAATTGACAATATACCAGAGAAAAGCAGCGTTGTTTTTTGTTACGAGATAACAAAGGGTACAGATTTCGTAGTGTTGGTTTGCCAAAATATGTTAGAAGGACTGTGGAACCCAAATAGTAAAGGCGTTCTTCTTGCATGCGGTAGGTCCCAGGTTCGGGTCCTGACATCGCCAAAATTACCTCCGACCTATACACGGACCGTGCAGCCAAATAATATCCGACGAATGATTCCCATATAGGGAGGAAGAATAGAAATGATGATTAATTAAATAAATTAATTACTGAATGATTAGTAATTAATTTCCACGTATAATGTATTTATTGGTAGTAATACAAATAATTAAAAATTCAGAGAATTATTTCTTCAATTAAATTATTATTTCATATTACTTTTATTATAATTAATTTGGAGTAAGATTTAATTAGTGAATTTTGTTTACATTTTGATGTTTACTTTGATTTTCAAAAATATCTTCTGACAGCTGTATTTATTTCTGGGAAATTTTAAAGATATTACAATATTTTGAAGCAAAGATTTATTTTATCAATTAACGATTTTTTGTATTTATTAGCAGCATCTATATGAATTTATTATCAGTATTTATTAAAAGTCCCCTTAATACAACACTGTCAATCCAATGTAGTCGTTTCATAAACAATTTAAAGCTTTATTGTTAGAGTTATGAAAGTTTATTATACATTAGAAGTGGTTAAACCACACATATATTATCTTAATAATCATTTAAAAAATTAAATGGGATAATAATGAACTTTAGGTAACATATAATGTAACTAGTTTTGTTATAAATACAAAAATAAAGATATAACTTTCAACCAAATAAATTAAAAGGTCAATAACAATAAAAAAAATAATACAATAAAATTATAAGGATAAAAGAATAAGCATAGAACTTACAATAAAATTTTTAAATAGAAATTTATATTTTAGTTTTACATATTCCTTTTTAAAATAAGAAACTAATAAAAAGTGTTTTATAATTAAATTTCTCACAAGTAATATAATTTTGAACATTAAAAATTTTCTCGACTCTTTCAAGATAAAGAAAAAATACGGTAATTCAACAATTTACCAAGAAACGAGTCTCTGGTGGTAGTAAATAAAATCATTCTATTTTCCACTGATCAATATGCAAAACGATTTACTGCATAAAAAAAGATCATTTAAATTTAAAACGTCTTCAATTCTAAAAGGTTAAATTAAGTTATTAAGGGGTCACAGGAGTCTTAAAAATGTGCAAAGAAGATACTACAAAGCATAGTTTGATCTTTCATTTTATTTTTTAACTACTCAATAAATGAGTATAATTTTTTTATATGTAATTCTACAGGATTTATTTATTATAAAACAAGTTTCAAAATTTATGAAACTTTAGCCAAAACTAAAATAAATGATATTAAACATAAAGCTATTTTAACACATTGTGATTAGGCTTGCGCGGCAAATTGTGAGGTCAAAATTGAAAAAATGACCAAGAAAATGACTTTATATTGTACAAATATGTACAAACAAAGACTTATACCTAAATTCAGAGCTCAATTTTAATTAGAAATTATTTTAAAAAAATTTAAAATCAAAATTTTTAAATTTTTATTAATTTTTTTAGAAAAAAGTTCTTAAAATAATTTCTAATTAAAATTGAGCTGAGAATTTAGGTATAAGTCTTTGTTTGTACATATTTGTACAATATAAAGTCATTTTCTTGGTCATTTTTTCAATTTTGACCTCACAATTTGCCGCGCAAGCCTAATCCCAATGTGTTCAAATAGCTTTATGTTTAATATAATTTATTTTAGTTTTGGCTGAAGTTTCATAAATTTTAAAACTTGTTTTATAATAAATAAATCTTGTAGAATTACATATAAAAAAATTAGACTTATGCATTGAGTAGTTCAAAAATGACATGAAAGATCAAACTATGTTTTGTAGTACCTTCTTTGCACATTTTTAAGACTCCTGTGACCCCTTAAGTTAACAAAGCGTGTCTTTTACGTCCAATGATTATATTTCTTAAAATAACCATTAATTAATGAAAAATTTGATAATTGTTTTTAACTTTTATTTTGTAAACAATAACGATATTGGCAAACATATTTGTAACTCATATAGCTCTCGTTCTTGTTACTCTAAAGCCCTTGGAATTTACAATTGTCCGGACGGCGTACAAAAAGTATAAAAGGTAAGCTTTTGTTGCTGTACATTATAAAGAAAATAATAAATAAAATTTAGACGATTAGAACGGTAGTTGAAAAGGTTATACAGACAGATTGATAAATATAAATCAATAACCTACCTATTATATTTTTTTGATTTTTCATTTTAAAAAAATAGAGCAGGCTAACAATCAAAACCGAGACCCGATGGCTCAAGTGGCAGTGCTTTGCTGCCATGCCGCTGGTCCTGAGTTCGCATCCAGGATTGAGAAAGGTTCACTCAGTCTTTCATCACTAGAGACTCAATAAAATGCGGACGAAATAGAAACATACTCCACATTTAATATTTTTTACGTTATTTAAAAATTCAGAAAAAAAATTTAAATTTTGCTTTTGAAAAATAGGCAACTAATAAATTCAAAAATAATTGGAAGGCTTATGCCCTTTATAATAGCGCAAAAAAAAACTTGCCGGGTCTAATGCGAAAACGGAAGAAAACTGTTTTAATTAATAACAATTTTAAAAAACTATTACAATAAATAACTTTAAATATTTAACTAATTGTGAATAGATAAAAATATTTAGCAATTTCAGTGAGTAGTAAAAAGATCAAATAAACTATGTTAAAAATATGTTAGTAATTTATCAATGCTAGTAATGATCTAAATGTATAATGCATCATTTGTTTTTTTAAGTATTTTATTAGTAAATAAATTTTCTTTAAAAAATAAATAACTGCCAGAACTTCAGCCATTTCAGTGATTAATGAGATCAATAAATTGAACAGACAATTGAGCAATGATTTGAAAAATGACATTGAAATGCAGATAATTATAACTTATGTTTGATGACACAATTATTCATGGGGAAATCTTTTGAAATGATAGAGAAGAATAGTTAAAGAATAAGAAGTTAAATAAAGAAGTTTAGCTTTAACATTATAAAAGTATGCGTATCAATCATGCAATTACCTTCAATGCAAGACCCACTAATAAGGGCAAATATATTCAGATGCACATTAAAAGTTAAATTGACAAGCACAAGCACAATAGTTGTCCGAGGTTGACTTGGAAGTATTTCTTAATCGTAAATCATCTAATTTCAATCTAAAAAAGTTCTAACTATTATGTATTCATTATTTTCCCGTTAGCGCATTATTGTGCAAGATTTAAAATCTTGATTCTTAATTTACCCAAAATGAGAAAACTTACATTGAACAAGTAATTTAAAAAATATTCGGATTTCATAGTCTTCATTAATTTACTTTGTCTTGAGTAATGAGGATTTCAAAATGGAACTAAATAGTTATTTTTATTCTTCTAATTACTATAATAAAGGTAATTAGTAATTCACTTCTGAATTATAGAAATAATTAAAAGTGACAAACTAATCCTTAAAACAAAATCCTTTTTAATTTTATTAAAATATTAACAATAAGCAGTTTTTAATTTTGAAAAATTTTGCTCCTTAAATGATTCGCTTGTTTAAATTGTCGAAAAGAAAAACTAATAATTTCAAATAAGCAGTTTTTATTTATAAATATTCAAATTTTCCGGAATTCGTTGGATTTAATAATATTAAAGCATTGAAATTATTAATGAAGATAGAAATGCGTTAAATTGATTGAGCTGTCTGCTGGAATATTACTTATCAAAACCTCATAATTTATATGATTTCTTTTCATATTCAATACGCCATTTTTAAACAATCTAATGATGTTGAGATATAAATCAGCGTTTCTCAACACTTATTTTTTACTTACTATCATAAAATATTCCCTCAACATCAGCAAATAACTTATTTCACGACATCAAATATTTCGATAAATTATGAACTGCAACTTTAGTTGAATGCTAGTTTGTGAAATGTCACTCTCTGTAAAAAAAAAGACCTTTCGCGTTCCATATGAAATTGAAGAGCTTATTGGCAGAACGTGCTAAGCTACATTTTTGACACATTTTGGTTGGTTGATATACATATATTTCAGGTTTGTGTGCTTACTCAGAGAGCCGCCTATAAACCTTCTCAAGTAAGACAGTCACAACACACACACTCACATGCACACATATACGTGACAGATGCTGCCATCTATCACGCGTCACCTCCATAATTTAGACATGTCCCTGAAGGGATGGAAATAGTCTCCAGGAACCTGCACCCGTGGGAAACTGCTCAATGACCGCCCACAGGACTTTCGGACCCAACAGATTTAGCGAGCAGGTACTCCGCATATACTCGGTGAGTTTTCAGCGACCAGGTTTCGATCGCGGGACCTTTCGATCCGTAGATCGCTACCCTGACCTCAGGGCGCCTCACAGCCCTTTGACACATTTTAGATTTGTGTGTCGATGAACATGTTATTCCTTCCTTTAAACTTTTAAGACCCGAGCAAAACCCTACACGTATATTCTTAAACTAAACATACTTTTCATACAAATATATGCTAAAAACTATATTTTGCAAAGAGATTTAAAAAATGTTTATAGTTGGTACTTGGGGCACGCCTTAAACTCTAAAAATACACATTTTTTGTGTTTTATAAATGGAACAAAAAAAAAAAAGGCCATATCACTTATTTGTAGTTAATATATTATTTTAACATTGTTTTTAATGCAAAATACCTTTAAAATTAACTACTAAAATAACTTTTGAAAAGTTTGAAATTTTTGTTTGAGTTGTTAAGAACTCTAATATTGTATTGACCTTCGTTCAACTTCATTTTTCATAGAAATAAATGACTGATACCTTTAATCAAAGACTCAAAACTGATCTTTGGATCGTCTTCTATCAGACCAGGTCAATTTCGGAACTAATTAAAGTGTTAATTGTTTGTGGGGAGATTCCCAACATTCATAAACTTAAGTCAAATATAGTTTTTACCATTGGTAGGTGCTCTTTTTAACGAATCTAAATGCAAACGAAAACCTTTATAGTTCATTTTCTCGTTTTTACCTTTTTGTCACTTGCACACGCTCTTCCCTATCTTCAATTTAAAACTAACTAATGTGAACGAGACTTTAAAATTGCAAGTGGAAAAAAATCTCTTGCATTGGTTTAAGAAGTCAAATGCGATAATTTAAGCGAAGGATTTCGTAAGAATATCAATTCACAATTTGTATTAAAATAACAATATTTTTTTCATAAATAAAATATTTATAGAATATGCATTAAAAATACTGAACAAATATTGATCATTAAATTTATAAAACCCAATTAAAAACAGATTCGACTTTGGAAATGTTTTAGTTATAAGTTACGTCATTAGCTCGATGATCTAAAAATAATTACTTTTTCTTTAATTTTTTTGTGTTATTATATGATGAAATTTTTAACAAATGTTTATTTATTTACATTCGTATGAACAACTCTTTGATCTACCTACGCAAATATCGCCCTTCAAGAAACTTTTTTAAATTTACATTTAAAGCAAACCCTCCGAACGATAAACAACATTATTTAATTTTATTTAAATTTATAATTTAGAAAGTTTTTTTTAAACAATAATTAAAACAACACCACTCAGTGATTATAAAATCTTAACTTAATAAAATTAAAATTTTCATCTCTAGATAAGGATAATGAAAAAAAAATCTTTGTAACAGCTAATTTTTAAAATGAAACATTTTATAATTATTTTAGATAATTTCTGCATTTGCCTGAAGCTGTTTAGTGTTACCTCATTTAATCCGAATCTGCTTTAAATTGTAATTTAAAACATTTTATGAAATAAAAGAATGAAATGTTAATCAAATTAGCGTATTGGATCAAAAAAGGTATTACAAAATATTTTTCGCCGTTTTTATTTGATTCGTTGTTTCACTAAACGAGATCAAAATAACACATTAAATCTTATAAATAAAATTAAGGTAATTTAAATCTTTGGAATTTTTTTTTGAAAAAAAATTAGTACTTTTAACTTCACGTTATTTTTAAAACAATAAATTTCAAGACGAATACTGATTATCTCTTGGAATATATATGTTGAAAATGTCATTTTAAATCGATTTTTGAATTACCAAATAATAAAAAAATCGTATACCATATTTGAAACTCGACTTTTCTAAGCATCGATGCAGGATACAACGATAATAATCAAAAATGATCTTTCCTAGGAAATTCTGACCAGCATAACAACGCTTCTTGTTCCGGAATTATTTGTATTCAATTAGTTTTATCATTAGAAATGTTTACATTTTGATATAACTGGACTCATTAAATTTCTCAATAAAGCTATTTCTCAATAAAGTGTGATCATAGCAAATATTAATTCTAAGGAAATATTTATTCTATGAATATAAAGATAAAGGGATAATATTTACGACAATAGTTAACAAATGAGTTTTAAAATACTCATCAGTTTAAGACATTTTAATAAACGCTTGTTTATGTTTGACGACATGTAATTACGTATTTATTGCATAGGAATACTACATCATAGAAATTATAACTTTTTTCTGTTTTGAATAAGTATTTGGAAATGAATAAAACATCCAAATCAATTTTAACTATTAATTGGTCCAATAAAATGAAAGAACTTTTTTCTTTAAAATTGTAATTAGCTTGATTTAAGTGATATAATTTTAAGTTTTCGTGTGATGAGAAACTACTAAGCTCTAAGCAAATTTTTGGGGGGGTTCATACATGAGATTTCGCAAAGGTTTTAATTGATAATACTTGGAAGTTCTGTAGCAAATTACATGTTTATTCTTCAAGCTATTATAAACCAAGGGTGTATAAACAATACACAACTTTCATTTATCACTCACTAAATTGAAACATAAAAAAGTTATTATCTATAACTATAAGGTAATTTCAATAACTAACCTGAAAATGTATGTACATGGCAGTAGCCTTTGCGCATGTGCGACTTCCACGATTAATGTCTGACAGATATATGGAACTTGTATGTCAAATTTGAAGTCCGAACTTCTTTTGGTTTTTCCGAAATTTCTTTAAAACCTAAAAAATTCTATGATAGTTACCCTTTGCGAATGCACGATTTTCTCAAAACCCTTATTGCTGTGCAACTGGTACGAGGAACTCCTGTGCCAAATTTGAAGTACGTAGCCATTAGTAGTCCCCGCGCCTACAACCACGAAATATACAAAAAGTATGGTAAACCCAACATTCTAAAGGTGGTAAAGGCGTCCCGCGTTAGGTGGTTGGGACATGTATATCGATACGAAGAAGCTTCCCCACTAAAAAAGTAACTTTCTCGAAGATGGAAGGAAAGAGGCGCAGAGGAAGACCCCCAACTAGATGGCTGGATGTGGTTGAAAGAGACCTCAAGGTGTTAGGAGTTAACCGATGGAGGGCCATTGTGGGGGACAGAGTCAGATGGAGGAGACTTGGAGAGACGGCATTGGCCTGTAACAGGCTGTAGTGTCAGCGAAGAAGAAGAAGATGCTATTAGTAGTAGTTGCTATTAGTAGAGTGGTTTCAAGCAGACAGACGACTGATCAATGTTTAAAAACTACTTTTTTTAGAATAAACACCCTCTGAAAGGTGTTGAAAACACACAAAATCTCTAATTCCTACCCATCGCAATACTTCCAGTGCTTCATATTTCATATTAAGTAATTGAAAGTAAGAAGCTTAACTTATGTGAAGAGTACACGGGAAGAACCACGTGATTTTGTAGAATTATTTCCTCAATAGCCTCTTTGGGGATGATAGCGAAAAATCGCCCTACTGGTGTAAAGAAACAGGTTACTCGCTTTGTTTATCTTTCGCGGCAATCCTGAGTCACTCTAGAGATCAGTAGACATAAGTAACACATTTGTACCGCAAATGAAGAACCAAAGGAAAAGCCGGTTTCCTGTTACCAATGTCCGCCAAGCAGACACATAAGGTAAGACTCCTAAAAAATCAAGTTTTTCTTCCCTTGTGCTAATATAGTTGACAGATACATTGCAAAATATCTCCTCTACCCCTCGGAAAATACTTTTAATGAATACATTGAACGATAAAAGGTTAAAGGCAATAGTGAATGGTATTTTAAATAAATATTAGTTAGCACAAAGTAACTTATGTTATAACAGTTAGAAATCCCCATATTAATGCAAAAAAGAAGGTGGAAATGGGTTGGTCACGTGTTACGTATGCCAACAAGTCAAATCCCAGCAGTTGCACTGACATGGGCCCCCGATGAAAAAAAAAAATAGGACGGCCCAAACTAACATTTAGAAAAATGGTGGAAGACGAGAGGAACCAGGCTGTATGGGCGAGCTGGTCAGAAGCAAGAGCTGCTGCACAAAATCGCAGGAGTTGGCGTAAAAAGCTTAAGGTCTTATGTGCCGCAGGGCACGAAGAGGACTAAGCTTAAACTAATATTAATGCAAAAAAATACTAAAATTTTTTGGCGAGATTCATCAAAAGAAACGACTCGGTCCGAATGCTTTCTTCAGGTCAACCTCCACTAATCCAAAAATAGCATATATCAATTTGATTCTTAATGCCTGATATTTATCCTCTTGGGACCTCGTTCCCCATTTGGAACAGTTTTTAAAATCTTCCTACAAACAATTAACAAGTTAATTAGTTCCGAAATTGCCCTGGTCCTATAAAAGAAGATTCAAATATCAGTTTTCAGCCTTTGATTTCTGGTATTAGTCATTTATTTTTATAAAAAATGAAGTTGAACAAGGGTCAATACGATATTAAAGTTCTTATAAAAATTATTTTATTTTTAATTCAAAGTTTTCAAAAAGTTGTTTTAGTAGTAAAATTTAAAGTCATTTTGCATTAAAAACAATGCTGAAATGAAATGTAAACTACAAATAAGTTACACAGCCTTTTTTGTTTTGCATTTATAGCACAAAATTGTGTATTTTTAGCTCTTAAGGCGTGTCTCTCAGTAACTATTAAACATAATTTGTTTAATTAACTTCTTTGCAAAACATACTTTTTAGCATATCTTTGTATGAAAAGTACAGGGTTAGTTTAAATGAATAGGACAATAATTAGGTAGGTAAAAGTAGTTAGTAATGTAGTTTGGTTACAATAAAAACATTCGTCTAATAATAGTTTTGTTATTGTCCTATTTATTTTGACTAACCCTGTATGTTTAAATTACGAATATACGTGCAGGATTTTGCTCGGGGCTTAAGAGGTTGTTACACATTTTTATTAGTCGTAACTATAACTATACTTAAAGTCGTTCTAAATCATCTCTGAAGAATCGGTGGTTGACATGTCATGAAGAAGTTAGAAACCCATCAAATGTGAATATTCACATCCTTCTCATTCCACAAAAAAAATCTAAAATAAAATAACTAATTACCAACATTCCATCTACAACACTTAACACATTTTTGAAGAATCTCCGACCTATTCCACAAACAATAAAAAAGAAGAAGTGATGGATTAGTTAATCAAAGAGCTCCACAAACTCCTTGGGAAGGAAAACAATTCTCTAAGTTGTGTCCCTCCAACTGCGGAGACATCCATGGAGGCGAGAATGGAACAGAGATGCAGTCATGTTGAAAACAATTCTAAAACTATGTTTAAGAATTGAAGAAACTTATCGCTTTGGTAGTAAGTCCCAAACAAACTTGGCTAACTTTTAAAACTGCTGGAAAAAAAAAACGTTGCAGTTTTTTCTATATTTTAATCCCATGAATGTTAAAACGTTATGTGGCATGTAAAAGATCCCTCATTTGGCCTGGGTTCTCTCGGTAAAATTAAATCTCGGCATACTTTAACATCCCCAGAGAGCTCAGATTCATTGTAATCTGTGCGTCAAAATTGGTAGCGAAAGTCGCCTAGATGGTGCCACAAAAAATGGCTCTTAGTTCTGGGGAATGTGCCGAGTCTGCAAAGGCTTGACCGCCAATGTTGCAGCCCTATTAGAGAAGGAAGAGGTTAAAACGCTTTTTTTTGTTCCGCAGCTGAAAAGTCAGTATCATATAGATGATAAATAGTAATGATTTAAAATTAATTAACGATTTGGTTAATTTTGAAACTAACAATTTTGGAAGGAGGATGTTCTGCACATGCAGGTAAATCATCCAGTCTAATAATAAGGGGAAAATACCTTTTCACAAAATAGCGTAATTATTCTTTAATTTCATTCTAATTGAGATGATATGAATTTCATTCTAGATTGGACTGTGGAAAAAATGCTACTCTAAAGGAATCATTTTAAAGTATTTAAAAAAAAGTACCCGAAGCCCTCACCAGAAGCACCCAGCCTCCCATGCCGATGTCTAATCAGGAACTTTTCAATGGTTGTGAGAAGTGTTGGTTGGTTGGTTTTTATACATAGATTTTCAGGCTTGTGTGCTTGGGCAGAGACCCACTTATAAACCTTTGTGAGAAGTGTGGACCACGAAGTTAAAAGTATTCTCCTGCATACGGAATTATTTTTCGGAAAAGATTTAATCTCTCTTTGACCATTGGAACTGTTAAATGAATCAGAATTTATTAAAAAAATGAACTTGATATAATAACATTTTTAATTTGCGCGATATAGTAAATGTACTACAATCAAATTTGTTTTTAAAAAAAAAACAACATTTGAAACTATCGTATCAAGGAAAATGTTAAAACTTGCATTGGTTCAGTTATTACACTGATGCAATCAACAACTGCATAACTTGTAATATTTTGAATTTGAATTTCCAATTTTACAAAAAAGTTAAAAAATATTTTTAAGGAGTTCAGAGTGTGGTTGGTTTGGGCTTATCACATTGTAATTGTTAAAGTTTCAAACGGCTTCAGTTTTCATCGACGCCAAGTATCTCCATGCTATTCTGACCTTCTCGCCCCTAACTGCGGAGACATCCACAAAAGAATAAAGTTTATCGCGGATGGAAAAAACCCGACCGTGGTAATTTCGCAAGTATCAGGGGAACGCTTGAACGTTATTAATGACTCGGGCGTTGCTGTGCTCAATAACGGAGGGTAATAAGTAACTTTGTTAGGTTGTTTATAAAGATGAAACGCTTATTAAAGGCGGTTATGCCGGGTATTGTTTTCTTGCAGTTGGCTAGGTGAGTTGGTTTGTTGGTATTGACGCCGCCCTACACCAAAGCCGAGCTTAAGTTTGCAGCAGAGAAATATACTAGGCGGAGGAATCTGTAAACAACGCTGCTGGCGCCGAAATTTCGCGTGCTCCTATTGGCTGCTCCTTCGACCCTGATACTCGTGCGCCCTGTTATGTCAAAATCGAAGGAAAAAAATAATTAAAATAACACTATAACTGAAGCTAAACAAATAAAAATATTACATTTATGTCTTGAAATAACAAATAAATTTGTTTATTGAATGTGAAATACCTTTTTGTATTCGATTCTCGCACTCAAAAATGAGAACTATTTACCCTTTTTCTCGTAGAACATTTGTATACTGCAAACTTAAGGTCGGTTTTGGTGTAGAACTACGCGAACTCATTGGTAGTGGTTTTTTTTTGTCCCCAATTCTTTTATTCTTTGATCTACCAGGCAGTAGCAAAGAGTTTTATGGTAGGGTAGAGGAACGACTCGTACTGATCCGCCATCGGCAGCCATGGCTCACTGCGGAGCCCGAATAGAGTAGCAAAAGTGCTAGTTAATTTATAATTTTTATACTAAGAAAGGAAGTACACCTAGGGCAACGGCGGTAATCGAACCCGCACCAGTTACAGTGGCCGGACTGCTAGCGTTATGGTCTGCGATCCAAACCACTCGGCCATCGGGTCTCACATGCCACCCTATATTATATCCATGTTGGTCCATGGTGCTGTTCCCAGGTCCAGTCTCTACCCTACTATAGCAATCTTTGGGTGGTAGTTAACCTATTTATCTTGGTTCCAAAGTTTCTATTCTAGAATCTGCGTTAGTTTGAATGCTTCTGCCGAAGACAATTACTTGTTTTTTCACGTGACACACATATCACTGCTTTCATTCCTGGATTTCATTGGTGATTGGTGGCATGACGCTGCAGAAGAATATATATGCAGAACTTTGATAGTTTCTATCGATCAACCGATCAAAAATTAATATCACAAAAAAGTATTGTTAGTGCTAAAAAAAGATTCACAAATGCCATTTCAAACCCTATCGAAAACATTGTGATATTGCGTCTCCTAAAATAGTGTTAAAGCTCATTAATTATACAAATATATGTTTTATGTCGATGAAAATAACGACATTCGTAAGAGATCTTTTTTTTTACTATAAATCAATTTATTTCTTAAAAACATAACATTTTGCAAAAAAGAAAAAAATATATTTTAAAAGAGAATTTTTAACCTAAAAATATCTATAAAATGATAACGATATCAACAACTTGATCGATTTACGCATCGTACGATTGAAAATTTCATTACTAGAAGAAGAGACGATATTATTATATAAACAGTTTAAAAACAACATCTGAGAATAATGTAACGTAATCTAAATTTCAAGATTACAAAATCAAAATGAATTTTAGAAATATTTTTAACGAAATTATTTTCACTCTCTTTGAACTTTTACTTTTTCTTGCTTAACTAAGTAACTCTCGTCTGGTTTCTTACGTAACTATTTAAGTAAATTGGGTTTTTTTAGTTAAGCACAAAGTTAAAAGAGTACTTTTTCAAAATTTGTCGCCTTGGAAATCAATGTAATTTATTCGAATATTTGTTGAATTCATGATTTTTAGGTTTTTTTTATAAATAAGGCTTTTTATGCACTCAGATGTGTTTAAGTTATGACTAGAAGTCAATTATTTCCTCGATATTCAACTATAGAGGAAATAAATAAATTAACCAATAAGTTTATTATTTTATTATTAATATACTACTTTGAAAGAGTTATAATAATATTATTTCGAATTAGTTAAAATAAAATAATCTAGATGCATTAATTTAGTTAAATTTCATACAAGTGCACAAATACACAAACTACTTACAAAAATTTAATTTTGAATTTAAAATTTACTTAATAACACGAGTATTAAATTCCATTAAAATTATTGCACACTTTTAAATTAAAACCAAGTTGAATCTATGTTTTACTCTTAGAGGATTATCAAATTTAAAATTGTTTTTTAAAACTTACCATTAAAGTTTAGTACACACATAATTCTTATTGAAAAAAAAAGCAGTGAAATAGGTAAATTAGAAATCGAATATTTCAAAGTTTCACAAATTGTTTCATACTACGTTTTCTATTTTAGTTTTGTTAGCAAAAATATAGAAATAAAAAAATTGAAAAAATAAGCAACAATTTGACATTTTCATTTATTTTTACAAATCCAAACTATCTAGTTCCATTTAAAAACTTATTTTTGGTTGCGAAATTAAACTAAATTTCTATTCCAAAATAAGTTTCCAAACGACAGAAGAAGTAACTACAGAAATCGTTTATAACATAGTAATAAGTAGTTTATAACATAGTAAATATGAGAAAAAAGAATTTACTCAGATCCCGGCGCAAACACATTATCTTGGCGACATTGGCGAAGGCAAACAGTAGCCGCGGGCGCCGCCGAAGGAACGATACATATTGGCCCGTTCTACCTTTTGATCTCCCATAACGGATTCAACAGTCTTTTAGCGTGGAAAAATAGGACCCGTTACCCATTAGGATCAGACTTGTTACGAAGTGGAAGACTATATGACATTAATATTTTCCCTGTGATTTGATATATCGATGATTTTATTTGTGTTTATGTGAAAAAAAAGTGTAAGGATTTGTGGTGTTTTATGTGAAAAGAGGAGAAAGTAGTTTTTCGAACATTTGTTTGGAAGATGGGGATTCTCACGTGTTGCAAAGTGTTTTTGTTGCTGGTTGGTGGAGCTCAACTTGTTTGGGGACAGGGTAAGTTTTTTTTTAATTATTTAAATTTATTTATACTTAAAACAATAATGGATCTGGTAAATTTGGAATTATAATTTAATAAGTCTTTAGGAAGAATTTTGCTATAACTGCGTCAGAGGCAGAGTTCATTTAATTAAATAATCTCGATTGTTTTCAAAAGTTTTTCTTCCTTAATGTTATGCCGTAACTATTATTTAACGTAT
Organism: Hylyphantes graminicola; assembly: GCA_023701765.1. Taxonomy (NCBI): domain Eukaryota; kingdom Metazoa; phylum Arthropoda; class Arachnida; order Araneae; family Linyphiidae; genus Hylyphantes; species Hylyphantes graminicola. The sequence continues at coordinate 43,921,599 of CM043121.1, forward strand.
GTAAAACTGTTCGTTTATGGGCACGGCATCACTAAGTATCACTTTCGTTACCATTGTTATTTAAAAATATTATAATTTTTGCAAATGAAAAAAATACGTACTATGTCAATGCTTTTTCAAAGAGTTCGAATGCTATAATTTTCCTGAAATGGTTTTGTTTAATTTTACAAAAATATCCTTTTGACACCTGGTGTAATTTTTTTTATTTTATAAAGATAAGTTTCTCTTATTAAGGGGACCTTCTTTTATAAAAGGACCTATTTATAATAACACAAAACTGTAGCTAAATTATTCAAAGTATGAAACTTTTATTCACATAATAGAGAAAAACTGTCGAATTTTTACAGTTTAGAGCCATCCATATAGTATTGACGTGCTGTAAGGTCTGTAAATTTTCGTTTTTCGGGTTGGGTTTCTGGGTTGTTGTTTCAATATTATAAAAAGACCGATTTACATTGATGTGATGAGGCGCTACAGATATGATGACGAAGTTAAATTATAATATCATCTATTAAAACTTGCGAAAGGAAATGCTATAACATCTTACTCACAAGTTTACGAAATATCGGTAACGGAATCGTATTTCAGTAATAATTCGATTTTTGTAAAACGCTTCCAATCTCTCTAATTCATAAGAATTTTATTTCATTTTTTGTGTCGTGTATTGTCAAACTGAAACCCCTTTTGGCTTTCTCACACTCATAAAAATCATCATTCGATTAAATTTTTTTATATATATTATGATTTTAGGATGCATTACCCATCTGAGCTACTTAAAAATGGTAGTATTTAAGAATTTAATTATTTACTTGTTTTCACACCAGAAGAGTTGCCGCACGAAACTTTGGAAACCGTCTACGGAGAAGATTCAATGACGTAGTTCTCTTCCTAAGTGACATTTTCAGACAGTATTTTGTTTCAGAAGTTGATGTTACCGATCTGAAATGCAAACTTGCGACATGCACATTTTGTAACTTATTACATACTTCGAGTATATTTTCATAAAAAAAATGCATAATATTGTTTAAAAAACGTTAAATAAAATAGTTATTACTCTAATATTAATGTTACGATAATATAAAATTAAAAAGATATCTTTGCAAACCAAGCAGCGGTAGTTGTGACAAGTTACCAATCTTACTTTGAAGAACTTCAAAACTTTTCTAATAAGAAACAAACCCAAAATGTGATGATTTATTTAAAATTTAAAGCAAAATATAGTTTTTTTACGTAAGAAAATAGGGTAATAAACTATTTTTAGATATTATTGCAATATTGGTTTGCAAATTGACCATTTTATTATTTTCATCCCATAAAATGCGCACGGCACTCACTTCAAAACCTTTTAAACTCCGTGCCAACCTAACTTGGGTAAAAACAAAGAGTAAAAAGGCAGAGGGAAAAGCACGATTGGTTCGTTAGTTGGGAACTCTTTTAAGGTAATATTTACATACAAAAGGATCTGAATACAATTTTACCAAAATACACTTTTCATTAAGATAAAATTGCCAAATTTTCTCAAATAATATTCAAATCTGTTATACCTTAAACGAAATTATTGTTTTAAAAATGTTTTCTGAATGGATTTACAATTTTTTTTTATGGAATTACTTAAATACGCGGAAGGATCTTCTCCATAGCATATTTCTATTTACCCAACATAGGTTGGCAAGGAGTGTACGTCTAACCATCAATTCTATTGCAATTATATTCCCCTATCAGCCCTCACAATATGCATGAATGCGCTTTTCTACTGAGCGAAACACGGGAGTCCCGATTAGAGCCCTGATCCAATGTCCGGGCGCCCATTGCTCATAGATCACGGATATCCATTATAATGGATTGGGTGTTTGAGGAGGTTGAAGTAGTTTGAGAACCAACGCGTTAAATTGCTTAGTTTATGCTGTTAGACAACAATGCACTAAATACCTATCGTCGTAGATGATATTGATGTAGAAGTTCTTCATTTATATCATGCACAACGAATAACTACTATCAGTGTGTTAATACGATAACGAAATGTTAATGTCATATGTTGTATAACAGAATCTTCTAAAGAACCTTCGTAAATATTTTCCCAGCATGATTTTTTAAAGGGTAGGGTATATTCCGTTAGATCCTTTTGGTAACGTTTTAGTATTCTTATCTTTCAGATTATAACTAAATATACATCTTTAGCAAAGTCTTTATAATCGAAATCCATTCGAATAGGGGAAGTGCATTTTCGACACCGAAAAGAGTGAAAATTAACTCAGACTGAGTTAAAATCGCTCGCTTGTTTTAAAAGTGTAGGTGCATAATTCAATTTTGGGCATAGACCAGTTCTCATAATGTAATGACTTAGGAAGTAGTTAGGTAAAATATTCAATATCGAAAACACTTAGAATGCATGAAACACAGATAGTCAATCTTATCACGCTATTAAATAGGCCACCAGTCTGATGTAGCTGCAGTTGAGTTAAACTATCATCGCACTAGAGCTACACGAAGGCTGTTGGTGACTTGATTCCTAATTTAAAATCACAATTAAGTGACGAGTCGACATCCGACGCAACTTTTAGGGGCGACATCGTATGCAGCTTCGGGACTTCGTAGTACATGTAAAGTGCATTCCCTCTACACGGGGTATTATACGTCTGACGGCTACACAGACCCTTTATAAGTCGGCGATTATTTTGGCAAACCCCAGACCCAAACATGGGATCATTCACATACATGGAAAGCGCCCTACCAACTGGACTCCAGAGCTCTCTGCTGTATCCTCCAATGTGTAGTATCCGTTTTACAAGTGAACCCTTTTACTATTCATGTTCGCCAGCCTTCAAAATATACGATAGCCTAACAATACAACCCTTTAAGACCGAGCTATCACGATCGTGCTGGTATAGAATAGAATGTTCATGGTTTTCAAAAATATCGATACCCAAGCAGTTGACTTGTCCCATTCGTTGTAGTGTAGTGTTATCGTTTCCGGCTGCCTTTTTCTACCCATTCGTTATAATACTTATAATTTCTACCCATTAGTTACTTGAATAAAAACTGACTTTGTTTTTAAGGAGTTGCTGCCATTGCTGCTTTTTAAGGGATTTGATCGATAAAACTCTAAAGTTAAGTGTCATAAATTTAAATCAGCTCCAGCTGATAGCCGGTCTTAAAGAGATAGACGTTTCTTTTTTTACTCTAGTAAAATAAATGTAATCATATAACACCATAAAACTAAACTTCGTCGTTATAAATCTACAACCAAAAATCCAAATTCCAATGTCTAGGCTTTAGAATGATCCTCATACACCAGGGTTTCTCTAGCATAATGGATTGGGTATTTAGGGATGTTATGTGGACTGGAGTTAGGGGGCTTTGTCGAGAGATCATCGTGTTAAATTGATTAGTCTAGGCCGTTATGCGCCAGGATACCCGACGATGCGTATGATTGTAGTAGTTTGAATTGATAGGTGTTGAAATAGGACCACGCTCATGACCAGTAGTGTCTCAATGGGACCATTGGGATAAGCGAATAGTACGAATCTGTTTTGGTCGAATCGGATCTGATGGTTATGTCTGCTATCATGAGTTTTGACACATGTTTCGATTGTTATAAAATATCATAACTTTCAAATTTGGTCATGCAAATAGGCATTGTTTTATTATGGAAATTAGGTAGGGTGACCAGGCGTTTTGCATTTCGAAGTATATTTTAGTTTGTCATTTAATAACAGCTATTTTAAATTGAGTATATAGTCTCAGTTTTATTTTTTAAAAATATTTTTTCAAACAGAAAAAGGTAAATTAAATATGATTTTGTAAACATTTAATGATTACACATTTGAAAACTTAATAAACTAACGTCGATAGGCTAAAAATAAGGATTCATTTTCAAGCTAGTGCGTGAACCGAAGAAAGAGTGCAGCTTAAACAATTTCGGATAGAAAACACTACAAGTGGAGAAATAAGTTTTTCTTTCTTCACTTTTAGTTTTATTTTCGAACAAAAATATATCATTTCTACTATGTGTCTGAATTTAGTTAAACTTAGAAAAAAATATATTAAATATGAGATTCTGGGGACATTTGAGAATGAACTTACCATACTTCCAATTATTCCGTTACTTTAATAATTTCAGTTCAATAAGTTATGTAATTCAAAAGTAAAGAGTTTTATACATTTGGTTATTTCTTAGTAACAACCAAAAAATCTGTCGAAAAAAAGTTGCTCGAAATCTGGATATTGTCTTCGTGATGCATTGAGATTGAAGAAAGAAATTTTAAGTGGGATCAATTTTCGCACTCTATTCCGTTATCATTCGTTACCCTTTACATCACCTCATCCGATATCATCTAACCAGTGCTAAATGAATGAATATATCTAAATAAAAATATTGAATTGCCGTTTTATCTTAACAGTAAGTTTACGTCGCTATTATTGCAAAACTGCATTTTCAAAGCCCTTATAAATCAGACGTGAAAGCTTGAAAGCCATTAATACTAATTAAACTTTTATCGCTAAAAGTAAAAAAAATATTAAAAGAATGTGATTTTAAAAGTAGTCTATTGGGCATGTTTCACATCTAGAGGGGCAAAAGAAATGTAGAATGTTAATAATATCTTTCTCCGGCCTCGATCGGTAAATACATGTCACGTGGGACAGAGCACCAATCGAAGAGGAGGAAGTTTAATTTCATTCCACGCTTATGTTGTCACTCAAGTCGAGAAACATGCCCATTGCATTTTTGCGTTCAATCGTTTAAAAGTTGTATTTTACATTACATTAATAAAGCATTTTAAATAGTTAAAATACTGGATTTTTATGATTAATATGTAATTTTAAAGAAATTGCTTTCCTCTCCAAAATATTAATGTTTACACTCTTAAAACAAACGAGTGAAATCCACTTCATTAGGAGAAGTGCATTTTCGACACTGGAAAGGAGTGAATATTAACTCAGACTGAGTTAAAATCACTCGCTTGGAGTGATCCTGTTGGAGGTTTAACGCACAAAGGATCCACTCCTGTAGGAGAAGTGCATTTTAGACACCACAGGAGCGAGAATCAACTCAGAACGATTTAAAATCTCTCGTTTGTTTTTAAGAGTGTACTTTTTTGCATCAATATTTATAAAAGCCTGAGATATGGCCTGAGAAAATAAAATTTTAAACGAGATTTCGATTTTACACCATATAAAAAAATCAAAATGAGAAAAATAAAAATACTGAATTTGTATAACAATACAAGAATATGATATGTCACAAAAGCGAACAAAATTATCCAAAAATTTCAATGCATTTTTGTCTTGCAATAAGAAATTAAAATTATTCTCAGCTTAAGGTTCCCAGAATTATGAAAAAAAGTTCTTTAATGGTGCAAATATAATTAAATATTAAAAAATGAAATGAATGAAATACCTAATAAAAAGCAGCGAAAATTTTGTATAAGCTTAAAAAGCTTAGTAAAAAGCTTAAAAAGATTTAAGTTTTTTGAAACGTTTATATAGATAGGAGTATTCCAAAAACATTGCACTACAATTTTTATTCCAAAAACTTTACTTAAAAACTTGTGCCTAAAAATTAGATTGTTTACTTCATTTTTTTCACGATTGTTTTTCTGTCTGATTCCAAACAAAACTACCTTCTCCAAGCTAATAAAAAGGACTTAAAAAGACATGCAGTATTGAATTTGTATTACTTTTTGGGAAGTAAAGATAATCTCTAACTAAAAGAAATACTAAAGAAAAGGATATAAAAGAATGATTGAATATTTAATGCTGTTTACTATTCTTTTGATCTCATTTAACTTACTTATTTAGGTTGCTTTTAAAATAGTAAAATAAATATATATATTTTTTGTAATTTTTTTTATTATAAACCATTAGTTCTTAGAACTAGTGTTTTATGTGCATGCTTTCTAAAATAAAAATGATTTTGATATTTCATAAAAAATATTTGATTTAGACTAAGTGTAACATCAAAAATAAAGTATTTTGTAGTTCAAAATTTTTCTTCCTTATTCCTAAATGAGAAGTAATCAATGCCTCAATTCTAATCCATTTACATCAGAATATCTGCCTCTCACTCTAGTAAGAATGATTAGTTTTTTTTTTAAATTTCGTTTAAATTATAGTCGCACTAGAGCTCCACAAGGGCTATTTGAAAAAGAATTAATAAAACATTTAATCCAATATAAAGAATTTTTATAGCGTCGACAACATTTTAATGGAAATATGTGATCCCAAATTACCAATTTTTCGGTTCTGAAAGTATTTAGTTTAAATACTTAAATTGTAACTAATAACAATAACGGACAAATTTATGAGGAATAATTATTGATGAATGATTTAAGTAAATATCAAATAATATAAAATAGGAAGTGGCATAATAAGTAGAACACCATTTGTAAATGGTTGTAATTGAAACTTAAATTAGTCCTACCAAAAAAAATCTTTTTATTATTCGTATAGTCATTAAATGTGTAACTAATTACGTGTACCACATATTTTTGTTGTAACTTTTAGTGTGGGCTTTTGGTTTGGTTTGGCTTGAATTATCGTCGCACTAGAGCTACACGAGGGCTATTGGCGACGGGCGTCGTATTTTAGAACCACAGTCAGGTGACGAGCCAACACCTGAATAGGCACCCAACGCAACCGTTAAGGGTGACATCGTACGCAGCGTTAGGACTTTGAAAGATATTTAACGTACACTCCCTTACACGGGGTATTATCAGAGACATAACATAGAGTGGACTGCGCATTGGCAAACCTAAAGTGTCCTAAACATCTAACTTACACAGTCACATGACTGTGTCGCGTTTGGCTCGCATCTATGGCGAGTTTACCATTTGGCGAGTTTTTCCACAACGACCTGAACACAGAGGCCGACAATCTAATGTTATGATAAAGAAGCTTGGAAAGGAGCAAGGATGAATCGCTAGTATTTTAAGATCCTCTTAAGATCATTTCTTTGATTTTGTGCGTCTATTTAAGATTACTTGAACAATTGAATGTGGACTCTTTATTAAAAATTAATTTAAAAGAACATTATTAGGTTTATGTAGAGTGTTGCTGTAATATAAGTTGGTATTGACATGGTGAATATTTTCTGCCGTGTCTATAACTTTCGTTCCAACGGTCCTATTTTTTTAAAAAAAAATCAAATATATATATTTTTTTTGAAATATTGCTTCTTCCTTTATTTCACCTGGAATAAATCAACTTTCTAAAACACATCAACATATTCCAAATTCAACAAATGATCTACTTTTTAAATATAAATAACTCAAAAACTACGATTGCAAAAACAGGTTTCGTTTTGACCAAATTGTAAAAAAAATATTCTACTTCTAAGCTGTCAATGTTCAGACCATTATTTAATTGACTTGGCCCAAAATATTTATTATAATTAGAGTTCTAACAACGTTGATTTAATCATGAATATGATTCTTCAGTATAAAAGAGCTTTTAGAATAAATACCCTCGATAGAAATTATAGTTTATGACGAACACACAATTACTAAAAGTATGCAGAACTAAATAAATTTTACCCGTGAAAGTGTGACTAATCCTTTTTTATATCCCTCTTTACAATTAGGAATTCACAAGCATTTGGCATCTTGCACAAAACGTTACTGAATTAAGAGTACAACATTCACGATTGTTAACATGCTCAGAGATTAAAAGAATGTAATTAAATATTTATTATTTAAGCCAAAAGAGAAAAATTCCAACAATGCTCAAAAAATCGTCTGCAAAAACATTTAAAAAAAATTCAAGCTGCCGTGATTGGTAGAAACCCACGTGACTTGGACATTGATGGTAGTCTCCACTTCGGTTTGCTAGCTGATATTCAGATCTTGCGACAATTTGGAATAGTTCGTAAAGAAACGGTAGCGTTAAGTTGCCATATGTAGCAACCTTTCCCCTCTTGGCGATTTATGATGTTTAGGACATAATGCTAATCTGCAAGGGATAGCGGTTTTTTAGAAAAAACTGGTTTTCCATTTTCCATCGGTTTTTCCCTAAAAAACCGGTTTTCGGTACCGTAGGGCCTCATACCAAAAAAACCGGTTTTCAATCAAAACCGGAACACCGGTTTTTTGAAAACCGGTTTTGGTTTTCCATCCCTAAGCTGCTTTACTATGAATGCGCAGTCCACTCTATGTTATGTCTCTGGGTATTATTCGTCGGACATTTTTGGCTGCACGGGCCATTTATAGGTCGGCAGCTATTTTGGCGATGCCCGGACCCGAACCTGGGACCTTCCGCATGCTAAGCGAGTGCTTAACCGACTGGGCTCCCCAGCCCCCTAGTGTGGGCTTTTAAAATTAGTGTAACAAGAATAACCATAATCGTAACAAGATTAACGAATGTTGCCCTTCATTTTAAGTAATTATTGAAAGTGTAAGAAAAATACGGTTTGTATTTCAATTTGTAATTATTTCTTGAATACATAAAAGGTTATTATATATTTTTAAGAAGATTAAATATCATAATAAAAATAATATCATATTAAAAATAATTAATAGTGTATAGTGGCAAAAACCGAGTGTTACTTTGCAGTTAAGATTTTAAGGGTTAAAAACAGTACAATAAAAATACACTAAAAGTATAATAATTCTAATTATGAACATGAGGAATCGCACTAAACTATATATAAATCGTCAATGTATTTTTAAACAAAAAAAAACATTTAAAAACACAAATATATTTAAACAGTTTTATAAATGTAACTATTCTTACAGGACTGTAGTATTTAGATAAAATAGTTAAATATATATAGGTTGAAAAATACAAAAATTTAAACCTTTGAATGCGAATTTATCTTTACATAATAAATGTTTCCAAATAAAAATTCATTTAAGAGTAAATAAATCACTCTAAATAGGCATGAGAAAATTTCTAAATATTTTCAATTATGAAAACACAATATGAAACGAAGCTAAGGAAAAGTTTTAAGTACGTTCTTTTAGTTTAGATCTCAAGGTAATATTTGCTAAATTCACAAATCGTTTAAAAATAACTCATAAATGAAATTCGAAACTTTATAATAAATGCATGAAACTACTTTTAAATCCAAAATACCAAAGGTTTAAAGATAGGTTTAAAAAAGCAAAACATTCAGCAAACATTTCTACGAAATAAGCATTTCATTGAATTAATATTTTGGTAGCTAGATTTTCGAATTGAATTCTTTTCCATGAACATAGAAATCCATGTTTGAGGTTTAGTTAACAAATGAAAAATTATTTACAACTAAAAACTTTAAAAAATTTGTACCTGAAAGCCAGTTTCCCATGAATAAAAAATTTACGTCACGCCTAAATCTTTTAGTTATAATTATAGAAACCCGAAATTTCTATAAAATATGTTCAAAACATTTATAATCGAAATTAAACATTGAATATATAAAAGGAAGCATAAATATTTTGTTTTATTTATTTCTTTAAACTTAGTAAAATAGACGTGTTCTGGCTCTAAAAGAAATGACATTTATTGTGTCAAATTTCTTTAAATTTTACTTTTTTAAAAGTCGATTTTTCATTAAAATTATCCAATTTAATTTTGAATATAGAGTATGAAACCTACTCACCACATTTAATAAAAATAATGGTTCTTTTTTTCTTATGCTATGTCGTGTCTCTTGATTTCCAAAACAATAATTTTAAAATTAAATAATTAAAAGCTTTTTAACATCTGCCAAAATTTAATTTACACTTTTTTTACAACGGGGCTGGCTTCAAACACTCTTAAAAAAAATGAATGCTCAAAAACCACGAAATTTTCCTTTATTTTGACGATTCCATTACTGGCAAATGCTTCGAGTTTTCGTTTCCTCGAAGTGAGGAAATTTGAATCGTCATTCTTATGAGGATTTGAATGTCGTCTAATCTAAGCAAATGTTTCGTCATTTTTGAGCATGTGAGTACAACAATGAGATTCTGTTTCCTCAAAATCAAGATACAGAATCGTCAAATCACGATCGTAAGGTGAGGTTTCGCGTTTACTTAAAAGTCACGCGATGGTTTGACGAAACAATCCTCAAAATTAACGAAATGAGGCTTGAGGATTCATGAATCGTCAAAAATGAAAGTGTTATTTCTGAGAGTGTAGTTTTTTGAGGGGGAAGTGTGAAATTTTAAAATATTTTATGGATTTTCACGTTTTCTTAAGTCTGCAGTTTCATATAAAATATATAAGTAGATTGCGAATGAAAAATAATGCGAGTTTTTTCCTTCCGCGTGAAAAAGTCGTGGAAATACGGTTCCCTGATCGAGAAAAAGGGGGCTCATGTCGGGGGCCGCCCCAGGTTTCAATGGCAGCTTATATATCACGGCAGACCATAAATTGTGTGATCATTCGTATTAGCTGCCACTAGTCTCCGGTAGAGAGATGACAAAGAACAAGATCAATCAGTTCCTTTTAATATGTTCCTGAAAATCCGTAATTACTGGGATTTCATTTTTAAAAGGTTATACATCTTTTTTTTTAACCTTCTTAACATTAGACTGCTTTTTTCGTAATTTATTTACGAATTTTTCAAAATAACAATAAATCTTAATAATCTATATACATAAATGGCGACTTCTGTTTGTGTGTTTGTCTGTATAGGACGCAAAAACTTTTGAACCACGCAACAGATCGTCACGAAATTTGGCACAAAAATTCATCTCATCTCCTGAACAAACATAGGCTAAGAATTTTTCAAATCGGACCATTCCTTCTATCGTTTTCGAACGTTTTAAGGGAAAAAATACACCACTTTTGCTCAAATCCGATAATTTTTTCTCTTTCGTGATGCCATCAGGCAAAAATATTTAAATAAAACATTTTAGAAAACAATTGAAATTGAAAATGTTTAATTTATTTAATATTTGTTCATTGCCTTCAGAAACTAGATTAATAATTTGAAAAAAATAATTGATATGTTTTAAAAGTGATGTAATCCTACCAGTCTCCATTCTATTATTTTATTGTGCCTATGATTTCAATTATGAATTTTTTAAAAGCATAGTTAAGATTATACTGAACTATGTTGTTTTTTGAAAGTCATTGCACTACAGATGCATATTATGGTTTTATGTCTTATTTTTTTCGCCAAATACTTTGCCAAACTCGCCAAGTTATTACAAAAAACGTACCAAATGAGCAATTTTTTTTTAATGCTGGTTGTGAGAAGTTCATTGCACGAGAACTGAATGGGTGTGTTGTTAGCCATATCTTTTCCTCGCCAAATTCGCAAAAAAGTGCCAAATGAGCTAAAAAATGTTTATTCGGGAAAATACGATGACTTCACGGTGAATTTTCTAGCGTTTTTTAACGTTTGATTTTTTTAATGTAATATAAGTAGTTGGATTCTGTACTTTAATAACGAACGGTATCAGCAACATAAGCTTATTAGAAAGCAAATAAACTTACAAAAACATGCAAATCGTTTGCTGTTTGCTGGAGTAGCTTATTTTTAATTCTTGCTGATTATTTTTTTACATAAATATGTATTGTCTTTAATTTGAGCTTCTTATCAAAGGTATTTTTGAAATTAATAATAATCTTTTCTATATCCAAGATGGGTAATTAAATTGAAAAAATTACTGGGTTATCTTCATATCTTATGTAACTCAAATGAAAGAATAAATAGTTAAATTGACTATAAAATTATTTTTTCACCTCTACCCGTGCAACGTCGGGTATAACAGCTAGTATCTTATAAATAGAGAGTTTTTTTTTTAAAGAAGGATTTTAAGATTCAGAATTCAGAAATTGGCTTAATTCTGAATTTTTGCACATTTCTTAGAAAAGATAATGGTTCAGTTTCACGGAAATATTCTGGCAACAATGGTGCAAGTAAACTCTCTATTAGTTGATTGAGGATTTTTGGAGACTGTGGAAAGATACCAGGTTATTTTTATACGCTTAATATATTTCCTTTGATACTGCCCAAAAGCTAGTCAACAGCAGATTTTTTTGTTTAAAATTACGATATATAAAATTTGTTTGTTGGGAATAAGTGTTACGATGCCATTTTAATAATAATGTGGTAGTACGGTAGTAAATAAGGTGGTAGTTTGATGTTTACGACAAATCATCGTGTCTTAGTGATTTTTTTTTACCCAAATTCAATTAAAACAAGACAATAATGAAGGATTTAAACCTAATAACACTATAAGAAACTAGCGTTACCAAATAGCAACGTAGCACATATAATTGTACGATATCTTTCCCATATCTACTCTATACAGCAATACCAAGATAATATCATAAAGCCATATGCTTTTGTGGCCTAGCATTATCAGACGGAACGGTCGTTCCGCCCGCCAATCTCAAAATGACGCCAAGGGCTAAACGGCAGTTATGTATATATACAGAAAACATTTCGCTATGTTAACAGCAAAATTGATTTTATTTTCTACCAGACAAACTAAACATCATGGAACAATAAAAAAAATACAGTAGAGAGGTTTTGTAGATTACTTTAAATAAAAAAAAATTGGATATTCTAGAACCAAAAGCAGCGGAGGAAAAAATTATGGAAATTTTCGAAAATGAAATCTTTCGAGCAGTTTTAGTCAAATGTTGACCTAATTTTTGAAGAGACCTACAGCCATTACTAGACCATGGATATCGAAGCTGTTTTTACTAAACGATTAAGAATGCCGCAATTCAGCCCCTTTCATAGGTTTGAAGTTTCAAAAATATCTCTTTCTATTTTTAATTAATTAAAATCTATATTACTATTGGCGGTATGAATGCGCGATAAACAAGCCGTCCTAGCGGCCAAATACCTCTAAAAACGAGGCCAAACGAGGTTTGCTATATTTTCATCAAAGAGCGTCAGAGTTCAAAAACACAACGAACAAACCGCCATTACAGCTTTTAAATATATGATTAATCAAATATCTGAATCAACAGATTAAAAAAACTTTAGAATTCTAATTAATAAACGGAATGCGCCATTAAATCTTTTTTGGCGTTTTAATTTAAAGAAAATATATCAACAACGATAATGGAATGAATGATAATGGAATAAATGTAAACATTCATATTTGGTTGCCAGATTCAGTTCATATTAATATTCAAACTTTTCAAACACTTTGCTTTTTCTATGAAGAGAAAGAAATAATATTTTTTGGTTCTCGGAAATTATATAACTCTCAATAAACATTGAAACTTTTCGTCAATTTTGTAGTCATATAGTGTCTGTGTATTTTATTATTTAAAAAAAAAAACTACTGATATCCACCCAAAAAACTTCGTAAAAGTAAACAAACGCCAACCTCAAAAAAAAACCTATGCTTTTATTTTATAACAAAAAAACAAGTCATTATGAAAGTTGTATCTAAAAAAGCCCTGATATAAAATGAATGCCAACCGCTTATTTAAAACTTCCTGGTCATAATTAATAGTAAAATTTCAGTTTCGCTGCCATAAAAAAAACTGTTTGAGGTTGGTGCCCATCTTAATCCCCCTAAAAAAAACTAAGTCACGCAAATGAACTTGAATTACTAAATCAAAATAACGAAGGATACTGTTAAATTTTTTTTAAACAAATATATAATCTCAATACATTTATATAAAGGTATAGAGGGTGGTTAAGATGGGGGGCACCAACCTCAAACAGTTTTTTTTATGGCAGCGAAACTGAAATTTTACTATTAATTATGACCAGGAAGTTTTAAATAAGCGGTTGGCATTCATTTTATATCAGGGCTTTTTTAGATACAACTTTCATAATGACTTGTTTTTTTGTTATAAAATAAAAGCATAGGTTTTTTTTTGAGGTTGGCGTTTGTTTACTTTTACGAAGTTTTTTGGGTGGATATAACATTACCGAAATTACAAATATACAAGCCAGTTTAAAGATAACAAGAACCTAAAAAGCCTTTACTTAAAAAAGAACTCTTTCTCTTATCGTTATCCCGTTCCCTGACTCCTTTTCACGCCATCGCATATGGGACAATTTCTCACATAAGGTCATTTTGTAATAAATTGTCATGTTTTGCATGTAGGAGTGTACTGAAAGGGTTCGAACATTTTCGAGCTTGTATTGGGATATTAATGTTTTGGTAGGTGATTGGGTTTTAGATAAAAAGCAGTGTAATTTTTCAAACTTGTCATTCGTTTCTGGTCTATCGCTGTATCATTGTAGGTACTGTCGATCCAGGGAAAAACAATGCCAATAAACCTGTAAGTAAAAACAGTTACTGCTTATTGGTATAGCTAAAACTAGCAACATATGTAAACAAAACTCTTAAATCCTAGTAGCACAAGGTATCAAATGATTTTTTATCAATTTAGAATCGATTCCACAATGTCTGAATTATATTGTATAGATATCGGCTGGATATCATACGAAATTTTTCGTACGCCCGTGTTGAGTTGAAATTACGTCGTACACAAGAGCTATTGAATTGATGGTTTGGACCCACCCCAGTAAAGTAAGCGTCGGGACTTCGGTGCATTTTTAACGTGTGCCCTGTACGCCGAGTATTATTCGTCAGACATGTATGCTGCGCAGACAGTCGGCAGTTATTTTGTCAATGTCCGGGTCCGAACTTGGGACCTTTCGCAAGCAAGACCTGCGAAAAGTGCCTTACCGACAAGGCTCTCCATACCCTTTTTTTTTGCTGCTCAAAATTTTCTGCTACTAGATTTTTTAAACCAAAAATGGAAGGCACATAAGCAACTATAAATGAAACGCGTACAACGTAGATACTTCAACTGACATCCTTGCAGATTCTTCAAGTCTCAGTTTTCACTACACTAAGCCTTTACCCCAATAACGGCGTCATCTTTACAGGCAAAAATATCAATCAAGTTTACGACTAGACTTCAAACAAAAAATTTAAGCCCTAAATTCGAGCCATTTCCTTTAACTCAGTCGACATCCCGAAATCTGGTCATTGTTCATCTGGAACTCACTCTATACAACCCCCTATCAACACAGTGTTACATTTTCACGATAACACCCCCAAAATATATCTTTATTTACAACCAAATGTCTGTTGAAACAGACTTACCAGGGCATTTATTTACAAGACCTTTTTATTTTTACAAGGCCTCCCCGATGAAGGAACTTGAACATTGTTGAGACTTTGTTACTTAAAACCTAATACCACTATGGGTTTCTGCAGTTGTATTTTATAACAGAATATAGCATAGAGTATACAACATATTATATAACACTAGAGTAATAGCAGTTAGATAATTTTCTACAAATTATCGGAATTTATAAAATTGTTTATTTCAAAGAACTTAAGTATCTAAAATTTTGTTTCCATATGTTTCAGTGTTGTTGTTTTTTTCAAATTTCCAATACAGAGTTACAGAGTTAAGGAGTCTCTAATACCATGAGTTTGAGAAAAACGCTAAAAAAATCACTATGTAGTTGAGTTAGATATTAAAAAATATAATATAAAAATAAAATATAATACAAAAACTAACGTACAAATGTCAATCATTCAAATCACGTCAAAAAACCCCCCACATGAAAAATTTATGTTTAATGAATTAAATAAAAATTATCATATCAGTTAAAATATTCGGAGTAGAAGCAACACCAAGCGTTAAAAGTCACAAGTTATTCTTGGCGTAAATCCCACCACATGATAAATTAAAACTTCTAAAATTTTTACTAAAAAAATCAAACAATAAAATATATATGTTTGGATGTACTAGCTGTAGAATAACAATACGCAAACCCCGATTTCATTTCATCCGATAGTGGGCTTCACGTTCAAGCGCATCGGTTGTCATCAAGATCGAACGGGGGAAAGCCATTGATAAAGAAAAACCGCGCGCTCCGCACACTGAGTAAAAGCAGTATCAGAGTTAAACGTCGACTCATGAAGACGTAAACCGTTTGTCGGTTATGTTTACATTACGTGGCGATATATGGTTGCAGCATGGCTCTGGGGTTATCTGCTTTTCGTTTTTTGGACGTTGTTTGAGGTTGCAGGGGGTAGTAATGGAGTTTAAAAAGGGGGTCATTACGCCTAAATATTATCGTGATGCTTGGCGTCTTTATTTGAAAGGAGTTCGCTAGGTTGGGACGACTGTTTGATGTTGAACATGCGCCGGTATTTATTGGAGTTTTTTTTATAGGGTAGTTTTGTTAATGGAAGATAAAAGCATTAGCAGGAAAGTTGTAAGGTTTGTTTATTAAATTTTTGTGTTATCGTTTACTTTCATATCACCATACTGTAATTTGATTTATTTATCTTTAGCATAAACAATAAAATTTTAAAAATAGTAATGGCATTTTTTTTGCATTATTGGCTTGTCTCTAAAATGTTTTAATAAATCACATATCTTTAGTGTAAGCAGTGTACAACTGTGGTAAAAAAAACTATCCAACTTCTTCGTATTAATCCAGAAGAAGTTGATCGGGTTTTCTCACGAAGCTGTACAACTTGGGGCCCAGTGACTTAACGATACCTCTTTGAACTGCCACGCCTCAGATCAGAGGTAGAACGTACAAGTCTCCTTTCTACCCTTCAGTGGGCCGATAAAATACAGATTAAGCTAGCTCGGGAGCTAAACAATGGGGTTTATGGGGTTTTGGAGGCAGTCTTACTTAGCTGACCAAATAATTCTACAACGAACTACATTGAAAATGGTCACGTCATTGAAATACATACAAATGCTGCATACTTCCTATCTAATTCAATCTTATTATTTACAAACCATTGGGGGGAAAAGATTAACTTGAGTCCTTAAATATTAATTTTAAAAGCAGTTACACAAAACACAATCAATATAAACAAAAACAATGGACTTCCAAACATTAATGCATAAAAAACACCTATCATCTCAACTTCAAACCATTCGCTCGTATCAACCCATTCCATGATTAACAACCATCGACTACCAACCATTCAAAAACGCATCAAATCTTTCCGATGATCCGCACAGAGACATCAAATTACTAAAGCGATTTAAATGTCTCCAGTATCCGACAGAGATAAGTGAGTTTCTCCAAAAATATCGCCTTGCATCTTATCGATGAGAGATTTGATCACGCGAGCACTCATCATATTCACCTTATCTTTTTTATCTTCCCTCACCCCTCTTTTGAGTGTTGAATGGTCCATTTGTGAGAGAAATGGATTTTTCCAATAGACGGGGATTTTTTTTTGTGTGCAAACTTTTTCGGGTGGCCGGTGTATTTGGAATTGAAGTTTCATGAAAGAGGTGTGAAATGGGAAGAGGGTTTGAAGAATTTTTTTAATGCTTGGGTTTATCTATTTTTAAAGAATGCAATTTCCTATTGATGTAGAAACTTATAACTAAACATTAAATACGTATTATTTATAATGCTTTTATATACAGTATAATGAAATTTGACGAAATTATATTTGTGCATTACAATATTATATATTAGTTTAAATAATTTTATTAGTTTTGTTAGGGAAATATTTTATTTAAATTTCATTTATAAAAAAGAAAAATACATTTAGATTTAGAATAAAACACGACTATCACAATCACAGTTGAGGAATTTTTTTTCGTTTTGTGATACAGATTCTAGAGTTAGGTTAAATAATCATCGCACTAGAGTTACACGATCAGCTTTCGGCGACGTTAATATAAATCATAATTTCAAGCAACTATCAAGTGACAAAACGTAACTGAGTTAAGTTGGGGTAATTGAAAGAACGACATCAAACGCGTCGTCATGAATTTGAATCGTATTTAACGTGCACTCCATCTGCACGGGGTATTTTCGTCTAAATTTTCAGCTACATAGGCCGTTTATAAGTCAGCA
Organism: Hylyphantes graminicola; assembly: GCA_023701765.1. Classification (NCBI taxonomy): domain Eukaryota; kingdom Metazoa; phylum Arthropoda; class Arachnida; order Araneae; family Linyphiidae; genus Hylyphantes; species Hylyphantes graminicola. The sequence goes on from CM043121.1 coordinate 43,939,348, forward strand.
GTTAGTTTGGAAATGCCCGGGTACGAACCAGGGACTTTTCGCATGTATGTAAACTTTTAAACTCCGATACAGATTTTAATATTTATAAAGATGGGAGACAAGGATAAACAGCTAATCTTTAAACTTTTAACTTTATTTTAAGATTTAACTTTCTTTTAAGACGAAAAACTACAAGAGATGCCGCGGCATCTTTACACAACATCAGACCCGCAGGCCATATTCATTCTGGTGAAAGTTCCAAAACGTCCTTTTCACACCGGCAACAGGACCGCAGCTCTGTTACGTAAGCATCACGCCACTTCCAAGAAATGGGTCTGTGTGGTGGCGCCATCTATTGGTCCATTCCCACACTCGGGCATCCTTGACGTTCATCGCCCCCGATGGACCTCCAGTGCTCGTCAAATCTACAAAATAAAAACAAAAAACAGCAAAAGAACAAACAAAAGTTTTTTTTTTTTTTTTTATACTGTTGAACTATCTAGTCTAGACCCATGCTTTCATGAAGTCAGCTGAGGTTGTGGTCACGTTCGGCCCTTCATGCTGACCGACTTTCTCAACCCCATAGCGTTCATTTGGTTTAACTGCTGTTACTCTATATGGACCAAAAAATTTAGGTCTCAATTTCAAACCAGGTCCAGACTGCGTTCGTTGGATTGCTACCAGTTCGTTGAGTTGAAATGTCCGGGGATTCTTCCGTTTACGGTTATACTGTTGTCGATTTTCCTCCTGCATGCGTAGGATGTTTACCCTTGCCTCCTCTCTCATCCTTTCTCTCTCTTCATTTTGGTTGTTGATGTGTTCATCTTCTAGGAGTGTCTTGATTTGAAGATCCTCTTTGTTTTTCATCGTTATTCCGGTTAATAGTTCAAAAGGGGTAAATTTCGTGCTTCTGGACGTTGTGCTGTTTATAATTCGCTGGACTGAAGACACATGTTTGAACCACTTTGAAGGTTCATCGATAGACAACTTGGATAGAACGGGAATAAGTATTCCATGCAGTCTTTCGATTTGTCCATTTCCTCTTGGAACTCCAGTTGTAATCAACACGTGCTCGATGTTCTGATTTTGGCAATACTCCTTGAACTCATTTGATGTAAAAGCTGATCCCCTATCGGAGATGATACGTGAAGGGTTTCCAAATGTTGTCTGTTGAACACAAAGTTTATCTATAGCTTCTTTAGCTGAAGTGGATTTAACTGGATACAACCAGGTAAATTTTGTAAACGCATCAATGACTGTGAAAATGTGTTGATAGTTCTTGTTCGTAGATGGGAGGGGTCCAATAAAATCACAATGATAAGTATTCAAAGGAACGTTTCCTTTAGGGATAGGGTTCAAAAATCCGTCTGCTTTCCCTCTTTTCTTGTTGTATAGGATGCAATGGACACAATTCTGGATGACGTTTTCAACTTGTTTTCTCATCTGAGGAAAGTAAAATTCTCTTTTCAAAAGATCTTCTGTCTTTGCAGATGCGAAATGTCCTTTGTTGTGCATTTCCTTGATGATTTCAGCTTGCATGTTCTGAGGCACTACCAGTAGTTCTTCTCCATTTTCACATCTGTACAAAATACCTTGCTTTACTAAATGTTGGTTGTCCTCGCCACGTTCAGTCAAATTTTTCACTACTTGTATGTGTTCGTCTTGTTCTTGTGCAGCTCTAATTTTACTCGTTATTTCAGCAGTAGAACGTGTTATGATCAAAACTGTGTTTCTGCTTAAAGCGTCGACATGTTGCATTTTCTTTCCCGCCCGATGTACGACTTCATATTCAAATTCTTCCAACATCAATGCCCATCGTGCTATCTTCGGTGTTAAGTCTTTCTTGCTAAGTGTCTTTTGAAATGCAGCGCAATCAGTAACAATTTTGAATTTTGAGCCGACTAGATAATTTCGAAATTTTTTCACGGCCTCAACGATAGCTAGTACTTCCAATTCGTAACTTCCATACTTTTCTTGCTGTGGGCTTGTCTTTTTACTCATGTAATGGATGGGATGTAACGAGTTGTCTTCCGCTTTCTGTAACAGAACAGCACCAAATCCCTGGCTGCTCGCGTCTGTATGTAGTTCCAAATCTTGACCGGGCTTGAAGATGTGTAGAACTGGGCTTTGGGACAAAGCTTTCTTGAGTTTATTGAAGGCTTCCTTTTGTTCCACTCCAAAATGGAATTTGACGCCGTCTCGCAGTAGATCACTTAATGGACGAGCGATTGTGGCATAGTCCTTGATGAATTTCCTGAAGTATCCTGCAAGTCCCAAAAATGATTGTGTCATCTTAGGCGTTTTCAACTCAGGGAAGTTTTGTAGAGCTAGAGTCTTTGATGGCGAAGGCTGCAATGTTCCATTTTCTATTATATATCCCAGAAATTCGATTCGATGCTTGAGAAATTGACACTTCTTTAGGTTGATTTCTAACCCATACTCCGATGCTACTTGAAAGACTCTCTTCAATTTCTCCAGGCCTTCTTCTTCAGTCTGTGATGGCACGATTAAATCGTCCACGTAGATCAGCAAAGTTCCATCGCGTAGTAAGTCCTTGAAAACAGTGTTTATATATCGTTGAAAAACAGCACTTGAAATACACAGTCCAAACGGAACTCTCAAAAATTCGTAATGTCCAGTAGGCGTATTGAAGGCAGTATACTTGGTACTCTTCGGGTCTATTTTCACGTGAAAGAAACCATTCTTTAAGTCCAACGACGAAAATACTTTTGCACCCTGAAGTTTATCAATTACATCTTCGATTAATGGTAATGGGTAACCAACTTTAACTATTTTTTTATTCAACTGGCGGAAATCTAAACATATACGATATTCATTTGACCGTTTGCGCGTTAACACTATCGGACATGCATATTCAGAGTCGCTTTCCTTAATTATTCCATCTTTTAGCCATTTTTGTATTTGCTCATCAACAATTTTCTCTTCTACTTGCGATAATCGACGACTTCGAACAAATATTGGTACTTCGTCTGATAATATTATGTTCATGGACAAATTTGTGTCTTTAATCTTGTTCGGTTTATAGCCTTTGATTAATTTCATCAGTTCTTGTTTTATTGCAACATTTTCTATTAGTCCGATGTCTGGTCCATGTTCTTCAAAATTAGGTAGGTTTGCAAGTGACAGATCTTGGCTATCGTTATTCAAGTTGATGAAATTTTGGTCTCTCTTCTCGATTTCGTAGGTTCTGGCGGTAGTGCTGTCCGCGTGATCACCAAGTGACGTAGCCTGTGTACACTTCCCAAATGAAAGAGGAACAACTTGATTGATTTCTGACGACGAAGTCATGTTCTTGTTCTTCATGAAGGAAGGAAGGATAGGCCATTGCCGCTTGTCTGTTGTGCTTGAACCTGTATCTTGTTTTTTCTGTGAATCTTGGATTCCATTCAACACCCATTCTTTTCTTTCAGTTTCGCCTGCACGATTGGATTCAGCTTTGTTTTGGTTTGTCGGTCTGTTCACAGTAAAGTAATGGCACTTGTAATTACGTCCTTGTGTATTTTGGTTTATAGTCGGATCACAGCGCAATTGTGTTGCTTTTTGTGACGTTATTTGAAAATATGACACAGTTTTAGCATTTCTCATACCCAAAATATGTAAACCACTTTCATTTACGTTAAAGTTGAATTTATTTAAGACTTCATTTCCCAATATAAAGTTAGACTCCAATACCTCTACTACATATATTCTAGAATAAATTTTATACGTATCTAATGTTATATTACAAGCAAAATATCCAATTGGCTCTATTATTATGTTACCAACCCCCGTTACTGTAGTGGTATCTTTTTCGAGCCTGGGCTCACCCAACACTTTATACACATTATAACTACAAATATTAAGACATGCTGCTGTATCTACCACTGCTTGCACTTGTTTTCCCATTATTTCAACGTATGTTAAAATGTTACCATCCAACTCAGTATTTGTGCTACCCACATTATTTATGTGCTTTGGTACTCTATTTGGGCATTGGAACGATTTATGCCCTTTATTGTTACATATGAAACAAATAATACTGTCATTTTCATTATCAAATTTTTTTACACCTGAATTTACACCATTTTTATTATATCTACGATTTTTTTCAGCATGCTTATCATTCATATCAAAATTTCTATTATTAAACACTCTTTCATAAGAATCATTTTTATACATATTGGGGTTAGTAGCATTGGCGATTCCTCTAAAAGGCTTTTCCTGCCCTGCACAACCGGTAAATTTCGAATTCTTATCGTGTACGTTCGCTTTATGCAAATTTGATCTCGATCGAAGACTATCATAGTCATCTAGTACGTCAGTTAACTCTTGTATACTTTTGAACTTTGGCAACTGATCCAAAAAATGTTCACGAGTCTCTTTCGGTAATTTTCGACGCACTTGGTCAATTACTAACAACTCTTTTAACTGTTCGAACGTTTTTATGTCGAGTCCAGTCGTCCATCCCTCCAAGTGGCTCGTTAGTTCGAACGCGAAATCACGCCAACTCGAATTAGCTTCTTTTTTGAGAAATGAAAAGTTGATACGAAACTGTTCCGCAGAGAGGTTAAAGCGCTTCAATAATATTCTTTTTACATGTTGGTACTCATTAGCAAGCTCATCCGGTTCACGGGCAATTAAATTTACTATGTCTAAGGGCAACAAAGTTAATAGGTGCGATACATAATTTTCAATAGGTACACCAGCCCTTACAGCTTGCCGTTCAAATAAATTCAAATATATGCCAATATCACTCTTTGAGTCAAACGGTTTTATCAAATTTATAATACTACATTTTTGTGGGTTTCGTTCCTGCTCAGCCGACGAGCTGTTTTTTACTAAAGCTTCGGCTTTCAATTTCTCGATTTCGAATTTCCTACTGGCCTCCTCAGCTTCTTTCTGCAAATTTTCACGCCGCTCCGCCTCAATATTTGTCAATAAATTTTTAGTTGTTTCCTCGACGTAATTTGTATCGGTTGTGATTAAGTCAATTAATTGGGAAATTTTTGCTCCCTCCGGCACTGTTAAATTCAGTTCTTCAGATAGTTTCAGTAAATCCACTTTTCGAGTCTTAGAGAGGAACGCCATTTTGTTAGTAGGAATCAAAACTGTACTCACCGCCGATGTACTGACGATTTTTTTCTTCTTTTTACTTTTACTACCTTGTAATCCAGTTTTTGGTGCACAATGTGGTGTTTATAAAGTCTTGGAGGTCCACAATTCACGTATTTTCATTGCCAATATCAAATGTCCAACGATTTCAGTCCACACGGGCAGTCCTGCGAGCCCCGTAGATGCGATTCGTGCTCGGTAATTCAAATTTACTTTTTATATCGTCGAAAGAAAAAAAATTATAAATTTATCGCGGCCAAGTCCCCATATAAAGATGGGAGACAAGGATAAACAGCTAATCTTTAAACTTTTAACTTTATTTTAAGATTTAACTTTCTTTTAAGACGAAAAACTACAAGAGATGCCGCGGCATCTTTACACAACATCAGACCCGCAGGCCATATTCATTCTGGTGAAAGTTCCAAAACGTCCTTTTCACACCGGCAACAGGACCGCAGCTCTGTTACGTAAGCATCACGCCACTTCCAAGAAATGGGTCTGTGTGGTGGCGCCATCTATTGGTCCATTCCCACATATTTAAATTTACAAATAAAAAATTTAAAAAATTTTAATAAAAAAACAATTAAAAACATAAATATAACTTTTCAAAACAGAAATATTTGTCCCATTAAATTTAGTTTCTTCTTTCTTTCCATACAGTTTATACTTATACTCTTTCTTAGTATACATTATAATCCTTAATCACCATGGTCAATGCATATTATCCACTCCGGGAAGTGCAATAAATACAATGCCCAAGAGTATGAAAATCTTGTTCTGCGAGTACAAGTTTGATTCAAACTTCTAGAACTTTCAACATTTTACATATAATTCCATTACACTCCAACAAAATCTCTCACAAAAAGAACATTCCGCCATCACACCCTTCCCTCAATCCCCACATTCGAATCCGAAGATTAATATCGCCAGCAGAGAGCTGTCATTAAATGATCCCTCTCATAAAAATAATAAAAACCCAATTCCGCCAAATGCGAAAACAGCGCCAAATCCCATTAAGCAGGAATCCAATATCAGTAAAACAATCGACCAGGCGATATCATCAGAAATAAGGGAGGTCGTATCCGATAAAAGTTAAAAACCGATTCTGGCGCCATATGTATCTGATTTCCCCTGATTGACTGGGGAGCCGTGACCGGAGCTGACCTTACTTGCCCGTCTATTGCATGGGGTTTTTGCTTGGCGGGATTTGGCGGTTATAAGGAGTTTTGTTGTTCTATGGTTCCAATGAAACCCAAACGAAAAAATATTTTTTTATTGTATGCCATTAACTTATCAAAGGCGGTTGGTTAGAAAATTTGACACTGTGGCATTTACCCCACCACGCAACCTCAAAATATTATCCTCGCGCTAGAGAGCGCAAATTTATCTCCGCGTTCCTACCACTATTCTAAATAACAACGAATGTAGTAGTATATAAGCCGAGGTAACTCATCTCCACCTTGAAGATCCTTTTGGTAGATGGTGGATTACTGAGGCCGCAACGCACACTTGACACGACAAGTTGTGCTTTATACTTTATACACGACTAATTGAGGTTTACCTAAATAGAACGAAATATAAGACAAGTGAATAGTATTGATGTCTAGAACAGTTTGTATATGACAAATTATGTTAAGCGAAAACCAAATTTAAAAAACTTCAATTTAATGGGGCTTTTTTTCGGAAATGAAGGTGTCAAAGATGTTCACTAAGTCTTAGTTAATGAGTTAATCAAAAGAATCTTGAAACACAAGTTAACTTTATGTTGATGCTTTACAATGTATTGAATATTATTGTTATTTAATTCAAACAATAGTAATCTGCGAAAGAAAGTATTCACAGAAATAGGTGAATTTTACAAAAAAAAGTTACAAAATACATTAATAAAAATATCAGAATTATGCTTAATTTTTTTTGGTTTGTTTTACTTTTCGAGAGGTAACAGTTCCGCAGAAATCAAAAGAAGCACTTAGAAATTATCAATGCAGTGGGCGGAGCTTACCGTGCCATACCATTAATCAGACGAAACCAATAATGAAATCCAGGAATGAAAACAGAATTCACGTGATACATACAATCCAATTATCAGTTACTCAAAATATATACAAATAGCAATCATAATACAATCAATATTTATAACAAAACAGGGGGGTACTTCATGAATTTTTAAAGTAAAATCTGTAGAGATTTAACTTTTTAATACCAATACTTCTATTTTAATTAAGTAGCAATTGAATATTTCACTAAAATTGTGTACTGCACTTAAATTCAAAACTACACACATTATATTACCTCCAGATTGTCTTTAAACTACAATCAAATGATAAAAGTCGTAGGAAAAGAAACACAAAAAAATCTTTGGCACACGTTTTCTTTTAATGTCCAATTCCAAAAGGGGTTGTAAACAACAAGGCAGTTGATATTAAAACTGTCAACATCAGTAAAAAATTACTTTAGTTTTCTTTCTTTCTATTACTGTCGACTGATTTATGGTAATTGCATGTTCATGTAGTTCGGAGTGATAAAATCAGAAAAGAGGTGTTTAATGTTTTGTTAGCCAAGATTAGCTCTTTGAGTTAAAATATGTTAGCAGGTAGAAAAATTAAAAGTTCATCTGGATTTTAAATAACTAAGGGATACGCTATTTGTTGCAAAAAATTCAATTCAGTGGATTATACCAATAAATTGTAATACTGTGGAACAAATTATAATTAATATTTTATCGTAGAAAATTTTGTGAATTAATTTGATCACAAATATCACAAAATTTTAAATATTATATTAGCTATAAAATTCACAAAAGAAACTATACTCTTAAAACAAAAAAAGGAAATACACTCCTATAGGAGACGGGAATTTTCGACACTGGAAAAGAGTGAAAATTAACTCTTAAATCGCTCGTAATCGCTGTCGTTAAGATTGTCGAAGGTTTAACAAAACAAGAGAGTGAGAACTCTCATAAAGGAAGTGCGTTTTCGACACCGAAAAAATTGAATAATAACTCAGACTGAGTTAAAATTGCTCGTTTGTTTTAAGAGTGTAACCTTATGATTAAAAGGCAAGAAATTGTTTAAAAATAAAAAGTGAAAATGTATAAATGTTTTTAATATAATGTAACATTACCCTATTTTGACGTCCAAAAGGTACTAGGAGCCCGTGTACCAAATTGTAAGATAATTTTTAACACACTCTTAAAACAAAAGAGAGTGAAATCCACTCCTATAGGAGAAGTGCATTTTCGACACTGGAAAGGAGTAAAAATTAACTCCTAAATCGCTCGTAATCGCCCTAAATCGCTAATAGTCGCCTTAAAATTGCTCATTTGTTGTTAAGATCGTTGGAGGTTTAACAGAACAAGAGTGAAATCCACTCCTATACTGTAAGTGCATTTTCAACACCGAAGGGAGTGAAAACTACCTCAGACTGAGTTAAAATCGCTCGTTTGTTTTAAGAGTGCAGGCAGACCAATGATCAAAAACTACTTTTTTTAGAATCATCTCCCTCCAAAACGTGTTGAAAACACAAAATCTCCTTTTCGAATTTTCTACTTCATCGCAATGTTTTCACCTTATATACTTTCTATTTCTTATTAGCTAATTGATATTAATATATTTCGCGACCCTGTATGCATAATGTAAATTCATTACGTTCAGCAAGTAAATATTATTACACATTCGATTTATATTTGCAAAGTGAAAGCAAGTAAATTATGTAAGCATGTATTTGAATCGTTAGAATAAATCTTTGATCTCTATATTAATTAGATTACATCACTGACATTTAAATATGGAAGGGAAAAAACGCAAAAAACGAGATACTAATTTTGTTAAGGTATTTGAAGACTTTTTTTTACACTTCCGTGAATGTGTAGAATTTTTAGTTTGCCGTATAATTTCTTTACTTTTCCTTTCATGTCTTTATTAAAATATCTTGCTAATTAGTTAGCTGCATTTACTTTTTCTAGAAAAAGTATTTTTTTAAAGCAAGGTTCGTTTTTTTTCAGTTAAGCTAAGCTACAAGTAAATGGAACATTTATGTGGAGTAATTAATGTTAATAATCGCTCATTGTGTTTATTATGATTTAATGTTAACTCTACCTTTAAAAAAATTCTGTAATTACGTTGGCTAAAAAAACATATTGCTGGTGATTATCATTGTAATTTTCTTTTTTTATAAGTTTTTATTAAAACCTCAAAAAATTACGATGAGATTCGTATTCAAAGTCAGACATAACCTACTCATGCATTGTCACGGTCACATAAGCTCTTCAATACGTTACGCTATCCGTCCGGTTCGGATTGTCGTTTTTTTTCGAATAGGGTTAGTTTTGGTTATGTATCGCGATACTAGAGATGCACGAGGGCTATTGGCGACGGGAGTTGTAATTTAGAGCCACAATCAAGTGACGGGCCGACACCTGAGTAGGCACGCATCGCAACAGTTAAGGGCGACATCGTACTCAGGGTCAGCCCCGCCGTGGTTCTGGAGTAGATCTTTTGAATTTTGGCAATTGAAACACAGATTATGGTTATTTTATAATATTATAAAATCACACAATTGTAAACCATCCTTTTTTTTTGTTGGTTACGGGTTTCAACGAAGCGTTGAAATGTAATTTTAGGGCAAAAGCACAGAGCAGATATGATCACTAGTTCTCAAGGCTCAGGAAAGTTTAGAATTTTGGGCAATTTAAGTTTTTCTAATACTCTTATTTGCAGTTACAATATAAAACTGTGTTTCTTAATTATATGTGTGTAAAGTTTTTAATCTAAACAGTAAAAATATGTTGGCAAATCTAACATAACTTTTAATTTTATGTCCCTTGGGACTACTTTTGAAAAAAAAATTCTTTAAAATTTTTTTTATTATATCAATAGACTTTTCCTTATATAATTACAAAACAGAATTTCAAAGCAAATAAACTCAAAAATTAGGACAGAAAACAATGCAGACAATTCCTAACCGTCCCATGTCCCGAATGCCGAATTTTTAGTTTAGTGCCACAAACATTTAAAGTGATTTTGAAAAATAAATTTCCCGCGCTTTTTATACCTGAAATTAAAAAATATGGTAGAACATCTATATTTTATTTCACTATCGAATTTTGAAATCTATTGATAAATATGATATAGATATATATAATATATATATAGTATATATATATATATATATATATAATATATTATTTATAGATATATATATATATACTATATATAATATATATATATATATATATATTATATAATATATATAGAATATCATCTATATATTCTCTCTCTAATATATCTATTATAACTTATCTTCTATATATATTTATATATAATCTATATATATATATATACTCTTCTATATCTCTATACTATATTATATATTATATATATATACTATTTATATCATATATATATATATATAGTCCTTTTGTTACACTTAACTGTTATCTTTGCCTGTACTCGTATATCTTTCTGAATTCTAGAAAATATTTTATAACATTCAGGCTTATTGTCTTTTGACAACAAAATTGGACTCTAAAAACAACTTAAAAATGTCGCTAAACGAAAAAAATACCTAAAAAAACTCCCTACTACGATCAACCATTCCAAAATAGTATCTTTAAAAGTATTAAAACTTATCTTATTTCCAAAAAAACCAATTTAAAAATAAAAACGCCATGACTTTCAGTATCCAAAATTCTTCGGAACACGTGATTATAAATAAACCCATTTTGTTTTATTCCAGTGACACCGTTGCACACCTAAGGTGTCAACATGTCGCTCGAAGGTTTTTTTTTAGAACGTCAAAATTCCGGGAACGTCAAAAGTCATTCCCATCATGTTCCTTTACGTCGAAGAATATTCCCCTCAATACCTTCCTCGTTCTTCATTTTACAGAATCCGCGTTTCTTAGACTACATATTGTACGAGTCAGATGACTTATCTTAAGGGTTCCTATTCGAAATACAGTTCTGACCTTGTTTCTGTATTTTATATGATATTCTTTTTTTTTTCTTTTTTTACTATTTTATTTTTTTATTGCACTGGTCCTCCACGACAACACCAACACACATATATGAATACTCAACTTTTAAATTTTAAACAAAGAGAAGTTTTTGTCTAGAAAGAAGTAGATTGGTTGAATACAACGTACAATTAGTTGAATTTTGCAACGTCGGCATGAACACTTTTTTTTGTCCTTTTTTTTTACTATTATTTTTATTGCACTGGTCACAAGACAACAACAACAACACACATATAAGAATACTTAACTTTTAAATTTTTTTCTTCTTTTTTTACTATTATTTTTATTGCACTGGTCACACGACAATAACACACATATATGGATACTCTACGTTTAAATTTTAAACAAAGAAAATTTTGTGTCTAGAAAAAAGTAGATTGGTCGAATACAACGTACAATTAATTGAATTTTGCAACGTCGGCATGAATGCCCTTTTTTTCTTCTTTTTTCACTATTATTTTTACTGCACTGGTCACACGACAACAACAACACACATATATGAATACTCAACTTTTAAATTTTAAACAAAGAGAAGTTTGTGTTCAGAAAAAAAGTAGATTGGTTGAATACAACGTACAATTAGTTGAATTTTGCAACGTCGGCACCGAACGTCGGCATGAACACTTTTTTTTTGTCCTTTTTTTACTATTATTTTTATTGCGCTGGTCACAAGACAACAACAACACACATATAAGAATACTTAACTTTTAAATTTTAAACAAAGAAAAGTTTTATCCAGAAGAAATTAGATTGGTTGAATACAGCGTACAATTGGTTGAATTTTGCAACGTCGGCACCGATTTTATCCGAAGAGAAAAGCTCGAGAACGATGCCCATATCTCTGAGCTACAGTTAGAATACCACCTAGATCGCTAAAGAAAGAGTTCGGAAATTGAGGCTTCAGCGAAACATATTGACAAACAAACTAAACTACAAAAGTATTTTTTTAAAAGATTGGTGCATTGCGAGATAGCAAAAGTTTATTAAAAGTAAAAGTTTTTTGCCTGTATTTGATTGACTAAAGTACCGAGAACAACCAAAATTTACAAATGATAGTTTTCTTGTGAGTGAAAACTATGGCAGTGCATTGTATGTACTTTTATTTTAATGGTTGGGAAAACTAAAAAAAAGTGCTTATACAATTTTTAATATTTTCCAACAAATTAGGCAAAGTATACAGTACATGATCACATAAAACTTGCATGCATTAGTGTTTGCTGTACTATAAAAATCAGTATCAGTGCTTAAACATATATTCCTCATCCACTTTAAAATTGCATTTTTCTTTTGACAAGGAGGTACATTAAAAATTCCTTTCACAAATTGACTCAGGGAACCTATTAATGACTTTATAAAATAAAGATGTTTAATTTCATAATTTAAGGAAGGCAAAACATAAAAATTCTTACCTAAAGAAATGTGAGAGAAATCTGTAGGGGAGAGAATCACCAACAATACTTAGTTCTTAAGTAGTACATCTTCCCCCAACTCAGTTTCTAACTTCAGAAATTTTTCAAAGAACTATTCTTTTCCTTTAGTTCCTAAAAAACAAGTGAAAAAAAGGGGGACCACGTTATTTCTTTTCACGTCTCCATTTGTTTTTTAAGACCATATTCTTATCCAAAAACAAGGGGATCGGGAGAGAATAAGGCAAATTTATTTTTTTAGGTATTTCTTTTGTTTAGAGAAGCGGATGTATATCTTCTCTTTGCATATTAAAAATAACGAACGCGTACTTCGGTTTAGTCCAGGCAGATTGTCAGACTGTGAGAAAGCAATATTGGAATAACAAAAAAAAGAACATACTTTTTCTGCGAGTTGGATTCGATTCCGGAAAATATATTGCATTTGGAGAAAGAAATGGATAAAATTTGGTCATATGCATTGTTCACTATAAAATGTTTCATAAATCACTGTAACCGGAATTGCAAAAGGAAAGTGTTTTGAATTGCATCTCTATGTATACTGACTACTTATCTGTTATATATTAAAACTATTATGTCCTATTTCATTAGAACATTGGTAGATTTGAATTCAGATAAATGTATAATTTCGTCTGTTTCATCGACATTTTGATTGCAAAGGTTTGGCTGCAATCAAAGTAATTGGAGTATCACATGATCACACAAAAATAGCTTTTCCTCAATATAATGATTGTGTATTCCCAAAAAAAGTGAAAATCTAACTTTTTCTATGAACATTGTTAAAAATTTATCAAGTACCATTATAAGATTGCTGCGCAATGTATGGCTTTATCTCAATCATCTGAATTCAATTTGGTATCATTACAAACAGCAAAAAGTACAAAAATATGAATCTTAAGATCTACCCCAAAATGTAACTGCTATTCTATTAAAGAATGCTATACACGTCTACCAGATTAGAAGCCTATCTCTTCGTTTTTCAGCAATGAAAAAAAAACTTCTTCATCTTATTATCTCCTACCTGGTCCGACGTTGTCAGACCAAGTAAAAATCCCGTACATTTTAAGAAAATCCGATAAAAAAACCTAAAAACCTACCTTTAAAACCAAACTCATATGCTGAAACAACTCTTTGGGAACTCGTGTACTAAATTTGTAGTTCGTAGAATTTTTGTTCAAGCTGTAGATTGGTTTTAAAGAATCTGACAAATGAACCATTGCTTACACTCTTAAAACGAACGAGCGATTTTAACTCACTCCTGATTGACTTTCACATCCCTTCATCTGGAAAATTGCACATTCGCCTTTTGAAAGGATCCCTTTTGTATGTAAACCTCCGACAGATCAATCCAAACGATGATTGTTACTCAGTCTGGAGTTAATATTCAGATCCTTTCCAGTGTCGAAATGCACTTCTTAAATATTAGTCTCCAACTGGATGGAAAGTTCACAACTCATTGTTTTTAAGAGTTACCACTCTTAAAAACGAACGAGCGATTTTAACTCAAGGTCTGATTGACTTTCCACATCCTTCAGTCTGAAATGCACTTCTCCTTTTGGAAAGGATCCTTTGTATGTTAAACTCCGACAGGAATCACTCCAAACGAGTGATTTTTATCAGTCTGAGTTAATATTCATTCCTCCCCTTCCAGTGTCGAACATGACTTCTCCAACAGGAGAGGATTTCACTTTTTGTTTTAAGAGTGTAACCTCTTAAAACGAACGAGCGATTTTAACTCAGTCTGATTGACTTTCACTCCTTCAGTCTGGAAAATGCACTTCTCCTTTTGGAAAGGATCCTTTGTATGTTAAACCTCCGACAGGATCACTCCAAACGAGTGGATTTTTACTAAGTCTGAGTTAATATTAATTCCTTTCAGTGTCGAAAATGCACTTCTCCAACTGGAGTGGATTTCACTCTTTTGTTTTAAGAGTGTACCACCATTTTAGATTCTGAACCCTCAAAAGCCGTGTAAAAAACATAAAATCTCCATATTTTCGACCCAATCACAATACTTTCCTTTCTTTATATCTCATAACTAGCAAATACAGGGTGGTTATAAAATAACGCTCGCTATTCGGAGTGGTCTGTAGCTTGAATGAATAATCCAAATGCATCTAAAATGAAGACACTTACTAATAAAGAAGGGGGGAAAAGAATGGAATCATAAAAGAAATGGGAATCATAAAAGACAGAATCCGAAAAAAATAATCATAAAAAAAGAATAATCATAGAAAAAAAACTCGTCTATTGACCAGAATCTAAATAACGAGGCGTCGTCAATTATGGCCAATTACGGCCAACACAGATTATTACGCCTCGTAATTTAGAACCCTGGTCAAGAGAAGAGTTTCTTTTAAACGAAAAAGAATGGAATCATAAAAAAGAAACTTGTCTCTTGACCAAGGTTCTAAAAACGAGGCGTATTCAATTATGGCTAATTACGGCCAACACATCCAATTACGCCTCGTAATTTAGAACTCTGGTCCAGAGACGAGTTTGTTTTTAATGATTCCATTTTTTCACCCCCTTCTTGAATAGTAAGTGTCTCAAATTTTTTTTGCATTTGGATTATTCATTAAAGCTACAGACCACTCCGAATAGCGAGCGTTATTTTATAACCACCCTGTATATACCCGTTCTACGCACGGACTAAAGTTGATTGTTCCATAAAAGTTGCAATTGAAGTCCATATATATATATATAGAGATTCCATATATATATATATATATATATAAATTATATTTTTTTATATATATATGCAATTTAATCCATTATAGGATAATGAACTTATGTTATTATTCCCTCTCGTTATAAAGTATAAAATACTATTACTAGTAAAAAAATCGAAAATAAAAAGATACGCTATGAAATTGAAAGTAAAAAGCAATTCTTTAACGAAAAAAAATTACAAATTTCAAATGAACAATGAATCAAAGCGTTAATTAAATTTATATTTCTTTTTACGACTGGCTTTCATTATTAAACTTAAATAACATTTTACGAATTCATCGCACGTTGATTTTAAAATTGACAGCAAGAAAACCTCGTAAATTTCTTAAATTGTTTAATTAATCCAAACCCGAAAACTAATTATCTTTTTTCAATTAACGCTATAAAAAGCAGTAAACGAAATTAGCAATTAAATTTTGTTTTGTTACTTGTGTTTAAAATTCACTCGTGCTCTACAAGTTAATTGCCTTTGATTCGGTAATTTTTTTTTTTTGCTTTTGGCCATTCGAATGTTCCTTTGAGTATATTCTTTATTTCGAGAGAATTATAGATTAATTATAATTTTTCTAATTATTTAACAGC
The DNA here is from genome assembly GCA_023701765.1 of Hylyphantes graminicola. Classification (NCBI taxonomy): domain Eukaryota; kingdom Metazoa; phylum Arthropoda; class Arachnida; order Araneae; family Linyphiidae; genus Hylyphantes; species Hylyphantes graminicola. Next base: position 43,955,193 of record CM043121.1, read on the forward strand.
GAAAAAATGACTCATAAAATCCATATTTGAATAAATTAACTTTTTTCCTGGAGTTGAATTTTTATATGCCAGCGGGGTTGAATCAAATACAAAATCTGGTAGCTGGATGATGTTCAATTGAAACAGTTATGTACGAAAAAGAACTGTATTAGCAAATCCTAATTCAATAAAAAAAATATTCAAGTTTATAATACAACTAAGGAATAAAATGAAAATAGAAAAGAAGCGTCAAAATGTATTCTGTATGTCGACTAAAAGAAGGATGAAATTTAATTTAATTACCTTTAAGATTTAAAAAAATACCGTTAATTAAACTTGATCGAATTAGCGTTCAATTAAAAAATATAGTTAATTTTAATAACTTTTGAAAGGGTAATTTAAAGATTTTGAATAAAATGTATTTAATATACATAGATAAATTAATTATAGTTATCGCATGAGTTAAACTCCTTTTTTTACTCCTTTATACTCCTTTTCGTACGATTACCGCTGGTTTAAAGCTGCGTAAAATAACACATAAGTTTACGGTTTTATTAGTACGGTTTATATATAAAATGCTGCAAAATGAATATTAGATTATATACGTTACATTCGACATTTAAAAGACGCAATATCTAAACCCAAATAACACAAAATATCTTTATTTCAAATACAGAAACAGCTCATTTCACACGATACAATGCTTAACAATGTCTTCACTTCACCGTGGAATCAAAGGGAAATATTCCTACATATTCCGCGCACTTAAAATTCTCTAAGTTGGCGAGAAAGTATTGTCTGCAAAACGGATGTTGCCATTTCGCAGGAAATAAATAGCAAAAGATTCGTGGGTTTTTCAATACTTATTGCAGATGATCGGTTCTTTGCAAGTAACTAGGGATGTTAAAGTAACAACATATAGATATTTTATACTTGTTTCTTGGAAATCAAATACAATTGGATTTCCTAAAAAAACAATTTAACAATTTAAAGGCGAGGTCATTATCTACAAAGAGAAACTTGAGAACAGGCTTGATTCAACGGTAAATGTTTGCATATTTTTTGACTGCATGATGTTAAATTACCAGTACTGGCAATGAACTACGTCATTGAAACGTCATAAAACTTATATTTTTTCATAAAATAGCTCCATGAATTGATCACTGTTGTTAATTTAATTTACGTATGAATATTTTTTTGTTGCTTATTCACTGCTGCTGCATTTTGGGCTACCGGTGACTTACTCCGTTTAAATAATGCTACCTTATCAGTTACTTTGTATTAACAGCATATATAAAGGATTACAAATATAATTAGCTTATTTATAAATAAGTGCCCAAGATTTAAAATTTAAAGATAATTCATTCTTAATTAAAAATATTTTGCTAGAAGATATAATATATTTTGTAACATTAGACAGCTGTCTTTAAACGTACGGAACTACTTTTTTCTGGGTGGCTACTACATATATTACATAAAAAACCTGTAATAATTATAAAAGACATTGCTTTAGAATATTTTTATATTTTCTTTGAAATCTGAAACAATTCTATTAGAAGATATTCTGTGTGACTTTACAATGCGATATTTCCTAATAAACTTTTGGTAATTGCAAATTAGAAGGCACTGTTTTCAAATATTTTCCTTGAAATCTAAAGCAACTTCACTAGAGTTTATAGCAACAATAAAATATTTTGAACTTTTTTATTATAAAAAATTTATCAGAAAAACAAAAAATAGCGAAGAAGCTACAAAGTCGTATTCTATCTAATATTTTCCTAGCAGTTTTTGAAACAGTAACCCTTAAATATAAACGACACATTGCTCGAACTGTTACAAAAGAATAACACCAAAGCTACATCTCTCTCAAGTACTGCTGACAGGTAACTCGGATTTGTGTAGGGAGCGTTGCGTTGGCCAGGCAAATGGGCTCATAACTTTGGATTTCCTATTCGGCTCCCGATTTTTACAGGAAAAAAAGGAAAGAGGGGTCCACAGTGAAATATCCGGAGCTATGGATCTTAAGTTTATTTCGGTGGTGGCTTATATCGGCAGAATCAATACGAATTTAAGGATCTCTGTGGATTTTATTTATTTGCAGACGTATCTTTATGTTATTCTCTGTGACTTTGATTTGAATTTTTGGGCTTCCACTTGAAATGCTTATGTAGACCACTTCTGTATTTTTGCATGGCAAAGTAGTGTTTTTGTAGTTTCGCAATATGAATTTTTGTTTTCTTATGTGAATAAGTTTAAGAAAAATCTAACATTCTGAAGGATTTGAAATTTTGTGCTCAAAATACTAGAAATACAGAGATCACCGATTAAAATGTGCGTATACTGAGTTTAATTTCTTCACTAAAATATAACTTAACAAGTAAATAAACTATTCATATTCAAAAATAAATACTTATTGTTTATAAGGTACTTTTAACTCATAACTAATGATGGTGCCATTATAAAAACAAAGTAACTGTCGTAAATTTGGTGGTTCATTTAAAACTTTGTAAAGTTGCATCGATGGTTGTTGGGAATAGTGAAAATATTTTCTACTTTTAAATTAAACTAGAAATTCATTTTCATATGCATTAACACTATATGTGATTGAGAATACACCTATCTTATTTTTACATTTCAAGGTTTTTTTAGGAGAAATTTAAAGCCATTAGGTAAAAAAAAACTACGCTTACGCACATAATCGATAACTAAAACAATTTATTTTACATGCAATTTCGAATACTTTTTTTTCACCACATATTCTTTTTCACCGTTTAAGCTGCCTTTAAAACTGATATTTAAATCCCTCACTGAATAGTTTCAAAAATAAAACTGCAAAGCCTATAATGTTACAATAAACATTACTTCAATACAAAACAGGACAAGTCGCTGAGAAAAGGCAGATGTTCTGACGTTATTCGAAAAAAATGCACAATATTTAAAGCCCTATTCTTCAATTTAAGTTTATTTAAGGTTTTGTCTCAAGACCGTTGCCACAGTTTTACTTCAAATCTCATGATTTTAGATTCCTTTAAGCCCTAAACCTAAGAAACAAAAGTAAATATTTATGTCTTTTTTAATGCCGATTTCTGTATTTAATTTTCATTCGGTAGTGATTTTACATTTAATAAAAACAAAAAACAGGCCAATTCATATCTCCGATTAAAAACGTACTGTGATTTGAGTTTGGTAAACAAGAATGAATTCCTTATCACTATTTATTTGTTGCATATCTAGAGAATAAAATAAGAGAACATTATGAAGAGAACAATTTTAAAACGCTCCATGATGGGATTTCTGATAAAATTAAAAAGAAAAGACTAGAACCAACACATAAACTCTATTTTTGCTGAAAATAATCAAATAATACTTTTTAATTTGTATTTGAAATGTACTTTATTGTTCCTCATTTGCTTTTTAAATTTATTTGAAGGTTCAGAGTTCATGAATTCTTATAAAAAGAAATATTGTCAAACCCTGAGGTTTTTTGATTTCCTGATGAACTAACTACACAGTATGTGATTAGCACTCATGGGGGTGATTAATAATTATATCAAAATTAGCTTAAGATCAAATCCTTGTTGTTAAACAAACGTTTGTGTTGTTTAAGCTACTGTAGATAATGTTATAAGAATCCGAAATATCGATTAAATTTATTAATACTACACGAAAAAAATTCCAATTTATGTTTATTTTTAAACCAAATAGTTAAATATTTACAGTTTCCTTGAAAATGATGTAATTTTTATTTATTTTTATTTTTTTAAAAAAAATTTCGCTTCCTTTTCATCAAACACAGTTTAACTTTCAAAGCAAAAGTTAGTTTTAAAATACACAACAAAATATAGATAACGCTTCAACGATGGATAATATCATTATTAAAATAAATGTATCCAATATTTTGGAGATAAACATATACATTTTAAACCATTTTACTAAAACCAAACTCCTCGGCGCAACAGCTCATTACTGGGCCAAGGCCTGCCGTACCCATTTCAGCTTTCGTGACCTAGGCATATGTCCCGGTAAGGTGGTCAGCCTCACGCGTAACCCCGAGTGTTTAGTTCCCAAGCATGATTTGTACCCAATTTATTGACCCACTCAAGGGATAGGTCAACCTCCCCTAGTCCGGGATTAAATCCCCCGACCTGTGGCGTGTTAATGCGAAGCACTACCACTAAGTCACTGGGCCTCAAACCATTTTACCTTAGCATTCATCGACAAATCCATAAATGTATTATTATTCTATTATGCACACAAAAAACCTTTTTGAGACTACACATTCTTCCCAAATTAAACTAAACAAAACGGGTAATAGCATCAAAAACGCAGAAACCCAAGTCTCTTCAAACCCATTTTCCCCATCTCTATACCACCTCAATCTGAAAATCTTTTCCCATTTCCGAACAAGCTACAGCAAACGATAAAGTTCCGGCTACACCCCCCATCCCTACCTATCCACTCTTTACTCCGCACAGAAAAAAAAACCTTTCATCTGAAACAGGGATGCCGAAATGAAATTATTGGCGGGTGAGGAAATAAAATGCCGCCAAGCTTTGTTAATGAATGTCAGTAAAACGATAAATATGTTAAGATGACTTTTTGTAAGTGTAAAGACAGCGAGGGAACGGTTAGATTTAATTTCATACTATTTTGACTTAAATTTTAAGTAAATTAACCTTTTTTAATATTTTCTAAAATAATGTTTTAGCAGTTAATTGTTAAAAAATACTTATAAGTAATTAAATCTTCTAAATGTAATTATACAAATATATAATTACTTAAGTTGTTATATAAATTAAAGATAGCGGTATTTTTCATTTTCAATTCTCCAAGGTTAAAGAATTGAAATTGAACCAATTAAGATGGTACATTACAAGCTGTTAAAACATAGCTTGTCATTATGTAATGAAAATAACTCTGGGACTATTGATAACATATATTTAGACCAACCAAGTTGAACCAACACGGAAAGGACTGCTTTATGACTTTTTGGCATGCCTATGATTTTTGGTACATAATTCAAAATTTAAATTACCTAGTTTATAATATTTAAATCTATTCCTAAAAAAATATAGGATATAGTGTAGTAAACTTTTTGAATTATAATGTACTATAACCTCTAAAGTAATTTCAATACCTTTAAGGCCTAAAAAGTTCTATGGCAGCTACCCTTTGAGCATGCAAGATTTTCTCTAAAACCTTATTGCGAACCTCAGCAAGTACTAGTAACTAGCACTTATAGCCCTCGTGTAGCTCTAGTGCGACGATAATTCAAACTTAACCTAACTAGTAACTCGCGTACCAAATTTGAAGTCTAACGGGTCTTTTCGTTCGTTTGAGCAGCAGAGTGGTTTCAAAGATGCAGTCCGGACACACAAACCAATGTTGAAAACCACCTTTTTTCGGAGTTTTAGCAATCGATTGTGAAGAAGACACAAAATCTTCATTTCGGAATATCAACCCGACCCCAATACTTTAAGTCAAACACCAGTTTGAACTTAAAAAGCAAGCGTCATTGTAAGCAGTGCACAAATCTACACGAAAAACAAAAAATATATATATTTCAAGAGTTACGATGAATTTACCTGTATGGATATTTACGCAAAAAAAATTTCTATCAAAAAACAATGTAAGGATGTTTTAAAACGGAAAAGAGGATTTTTTTAACCTGAAGACTGATGCAATGATTGTCAAAGTCCATTTATTGCATTAACAGGGAATATAACGTTAGCCGTAACAGCACCTAGTAAGCATACCTATATCCTTCGAAATTTACATTACTTGCTTTATTAAGCTTACATTTGCACAATTTACATTATTAAATTTTTAACAATTTACTTTATCAAACTTACATTTGCACAATTTTTTTATAAACCTCACATTTGTACAATTTACTGTATTAAAATTACATTTTCAAAATTTACTTTATTAAACTTACATTAACGAGATTTCGCCAATCTAGCAATAAAATTATCGATCAAGTAACCCTAACAAATTCCCCGGACATTCCCCCTAAACTCAATGCACACACACAAAAAATCCCCATTCTCGACAGGGACATCTTCTCCCCGTAGGGACTTTACCGGACCAAACACACTGTCCGGATTTTTATCCGGCAAAGGACAGGATTAGACCCCCGAGATGAAGGGAAGGGGGCTTGTATCCCGTTATGTAATAAATTTTCATTATATTGGATTTCGTTGGGGTATATCTTTTTTCATTGGGGTCGGTCTTATCACTGTTGGTGATTATGTTTTGGCGGAGATTTGAAAGGAAGTCTGGTTTGTTATTACTTTGTTTTGGCGAGTTTTTCGGTGGTAGGAATTAGGTGGGATTTTATCTTTTAGTGTGGAGTGGAAATGTTTGTTTTATGGCTAATTGGGGTGTCAGTGGTAAGGTTATTATTTTTTACTCTTAATTATCTAATATGAAATATAAGGTAATGCAAGTATTGCAATGGTGGTTGAAAATTCTAAATTAAGGGGTCAGAGGAGTCTTAAAAATGTGCAAAGAAGGTACTACAAAACATAGTTTGATCTTTCATGTCATTTTTGAACTACTCAATAAATGAGTATAATTTTTTTATATGTAATTCTACAAGATTTATTTAATATAAAACAAGTTTTAAAATGTATGAAACTTTAGCCAAAACTAAAATAAATGATATTAAACATGAAGCTATTTGAACACATTGTGATTAGGCTTGCGCGGCAAATTGTGAGGTCAAAATTGAAAAAATGACCAAGAAAATGACTTTATATTGTACAAATATGTACAAACAAAGACTTATACCTAAATTCTCAGCTCAATTTGAATTAGAAATTATTTTAAGAACTTTTTTCTAAAAAAATTAATAAAAATTTAAAAATTTTGATTTTAAATTTTTTTAAAAATAATTTCTAATTCAAATTGAACTGAGAATTTAGGTATAAGTCTTTGTTTGTACATATTTGTACAATAAAAAGTCATTTTCTTGGTCATGTCTTCAATTTTGACCTCACAATTTGCCGCGCAAGCCTAATCACAGTGTGTTCAAGTACCTTCATGTTTAATATCATTTATTTTAGGCTAAAGTTTCATAAATTTTAAAACTTGTTTTATAATAAATAAATCTTGTAGAATTACATATAAAAAAATTATACTCATTTATTGAGTAGTTCAAAAATGACATGAAAGATCAAACTATGTTTTGTAGTACCTTCTTTGCACATTTTTAAGACTCCTCTGACCCCTTAATACTGTGTTTTCTACAAATTTTGAAGGATGCTGAAAAAAGTAGTTTTTGAACACAGGCTATTTTTGTCTGTGTGAAATCAATTTTCTGCTCAAACTGAAATGACTGTTGCCTAATGTTGAAATGTGTATATTTTTAAGTGGAAGATAAAATTTGGTACACGAGTTTTCTCAGTTAGGTTAGGTTTAAATTATCGTCGCACAGGAGCAACACGAAGGCTGTAGGCGACGGGCGTCGTATTTTAGAAATACCTGAATAGGCACCCAACGCAAACGTTAGCGGCAACATCGTACGCAGCGTTAGGACTTTGAAGGACATTTACCTTGCACTTCCTTACAAAGGGAAATATTCGTCGGACATTTTTGGCTGCACGGGCCGTTTAAAGGTCGGCAGTTATTTTGGCGATGACCGGACCCGAACCTAGGACCTTTCGCATGCTAGGCGAGTGCGTAACCGACTGGACTCCCCAGCACCACCATGAAACTTATCTGTATAAAAACAATTTATGCTTTAAATTCGGATTGTTAAATCGGGAATTTATATTTAAATGCTCAAACTTTTAAACTAACCCGCATTTAATAGTTTATTTTTTTAAAGTTAAAATATTCAGTTATAAATTCAACTGACTTTGCATGTAAACTATCCGAAAATCCTTTTGTAATTCAATCATTTCTCTATTTCCTACAAAAGAAATCCTCGTATTTTCTTTATCAAAACTTTATCATAAATCAAGAAAAAAAATCATTTCCTTACGGGAAAAAAACCTCTGAAAAACCCAACAAATTCCAAATAAAAATATTCCTTCAAGTCATAAGAATAAACAAATTTCGCCGCTCAAATCATATTTACCAACAACCCCTTTCAGCCCCCACTGCAGCAAAAAAAAAAAGACTTCCCCAATCCCCAAACTTTATCCCGAAACCCAGGTGGGAAAAAAAACCAAATCAAAAACCTCCGGCATAATAGAAAAGAGCGAGTCCGGGGGCAATTCATCATGGGCGACAGCTTCATTCTGACAAACCTCTCTTTTAACACACTTTGGATGGAGTCGCCTTGAATGTCATGGGGAAGTGAAAAGATTTATTGTGTAAAAAGAGACTGCGAAATTTTCGTGCCTTGTTGGAATTGGTCCCTGTAGGATGACCTATTTGTAGAAAGGGCCTGAATTGAATTTGTTTGAGAATTTTCTGTTTTAATACTTTTTTTAGGGGGAATATGTAACTTTTGGAATGTTTCGTTGTTGTCTTTTCTTGGATTTTATTGTTGGTTCAACGAGAGACTGTAATGGAATTTGACCGAGTATCAAAGACAATTTAAATCAGCTAGCAACAAGATATGTATTTTAAATTCCAAAATAAAAAGCTACTATCACGAAATACATCTGATTCATGGTCCAAGTTATTTTAAGCATTTATAAAGAAGCTGTGAATACAATAAATACTAAAATATTCGGTGTTTTCTATAAAAAATGACCTTTGCTTGCTAAACATGATACTAATCGCATAAAAAGGTTCGACAAAAACCCCTTTAAAACAAGTTTAAGACGGATTATTTTACATAAGTCCTTTAAATAAAATTTAACATTTCTATTCTGTTTCATTGAAAAGAGAAACATTTTTAAATTTAATTTCATCAACAAACAGGTAACTCCTTCTTTCAGAACTCTTTAAATGAACTATGTATATTTTTAAATGGGAAAGAATTGAAAGGGTTTTCTGGTGAATAGAGAGTGGCAGAATACGGTTTTTAACTTTCAATTAACTAACATGAAAAGTTAGGTAATGAAAACATTACAATATATTGTTCAATATCCAAAAGGGAGATTGTGTTTTGTAAGCAATTTGGCGGGGGGAGGAGGGGGGGGGGGTCTGATTCGAAAAAAGTGGGTTTCTAACATTGGTTCGTCTATATGTTATTTTGTCTGTATGAAACCACTCCACAGATCGAACTAAAAGGCTTCAAACTTGGTACACTAGTTTCTAGTACCGGATCAGACGTCATAATAAGGTTTTTGAGAAAATCGCAAATGTTAGCTGGTATATAAAAACCTTCTTTGATTTTAAAATTATTAAAGAGAACCGGATGAAATTTGCTGGACACCTGTGCAGATTGAACAGTGACTCTTTAACATCAAGAGTCTTCCTCTACAAACCAATCGGCACCAGGGCAATAGGGAGGCCCAAACTTCGATGGATTGATTTTAAGACGTTAAAAGTTCGAAACTGGAGGTCGTCTTCCAAAACAAGATCGGAATGGAAGAAGATTCTGAAGAAGGCCCTGGCCACCAAGTCTGTCGTGCCAATAAAGAAGAAGGTTTTAAAATTATTGAAATTACATTATAGGGTACATAGGGTAGACTGACCAGTGAGTGAACAGGCCCCAGTGAATGAAAAGTTGGTAAATACATTTAAAAAATAAGCATTAAAAATCATTCCACTGGATGGATTGGCTACACTGTTTTCCTCCCATCTCGTAGGAAGCTATCTGGCATCTGATTGGTTGTAATTGGTCATTAATTAAAATCTAACATTTTTATTGACTGGACATTTTTGTCTTCATTCACTGGTAAAAGAATTGTTCATTCACTTGGCTTTTGTACCACTTTTTATTTGGACACCCAAAAGACCCAAAGCAATGCAATATAAAGTCACCTCCTTTTTTGGTAGAATTTACATACAATGACAGATGTGTTCACATTGTCATAAACCAGCAGCTATATTTTCTTAAAATGTAAGAATTTTCTTAAAACAAATTGTGCTTAAGCGTTCATTCACTGGTTAATCTGCCCTACTTGTCTTTAAATGTGCATGCATTTATTGAGCGAAACTTGAAAATCATATAATGTTACTCACCCTTAGCTTTTTTTATCAAGTTACTTTATCTTCATTTCAAAGGACAATCAAATGAATCAGTAGAATGCAAGTCACGTTCAAGTCATTTCAAAAAGATATAAATAAGATAATTGTAGCATTTAGAAAACAACAATAAAATTGTTGTTGTTATTTTTAAGCTTTTAAAATTTGAAGTGATTTTTTGCATCGGAAATTTTGTATGAAATCATTTGTGCATGTCTTTTCAATAACCTTTTTAAATTATTATGGTTAGCAATTCATTAATATGGAATTTTAATGCAAAACATTCAAACAATACTTAACAATGAGCTAAATTTTTTGTTCAATCTTTGAAGGGGTTTTAACAACAAAAAAAAAACTTGCAATAAAATATTTCATAATTATCCTTAAAATTATATAAAGCATAGTTAATTGGAACTGAAATGTAATTGTTCTTTTAAGTAATCGTACAGCAATTAAAAAAACCTAGTTATTACATTAATTAAAGTAATGTAAACTTATAAACAAAAGCCTTTATTTTATTTATATAATGGAAAATAGATAATTATATTTTGACTTTGTCACGTGAAAATGAGTCTTCTTATGTTTATCTGAATAAAAGTATGAAAAATGAAGAACATAAGGCTTAACAAATTATATTACAAAAATTAAGTTTCAAAAAACTAATTTAAAACAATTTTTTAAAATTTAAAACTAAATTTTACTTTGCTAATGGACACAATATGAACGAATTCGTCGTTTACAGGTTAAATAGTGCTAAACAGATTTGAAACCAAGCAAAATCCTGATTTTTTTTTTTAACATTTAATTTTTTAGAACAACACTGATTAGAAGGAATAAAGTTCTATGAATTTAGGTTTTTTTAATGAAGTCTAGGAATTTTTAAGGAAAATTTAGGAAATAAATTTTAGGAAAATAGATTCCAAATTATAGTTTACAAATAAAAAACCAATTAAAATTCTTCAAATTACTATTTTGAAATCAAATTCAAAATGACACGGATGAATTCCACGAAGTTAAGAACTTCATTAAAAATATTCACTTCAAAATCTTAAGAACACATTCTAAAACTTTTTCTTTTTAATATTTAGTTTTCTGAACACAAATAAAGTATTTAAACTTTCCTTATACTTTTAACATTAATATTTTAACTTTTTATTCACACCAGCATTGATATTATTTGAAAGAAGATACGTGTTTAATTATTTTGAAGGAGATAAGCTCAAAATCCATGGTTAAAATTTGAATACTATAGTTTCCGCCATCCTTATTTGCAACACTTTAGGGATGGAAAACCGAAACCGGTTTTTCCCCCTCGTTTTTGACCGAAAAACTGTTTTTTTTTTTCATGAGGCTGGTCTAAACCGGAAACCGGTTTCCTGTGGTCAAGTTCGTCTAAAAATCGGAAATAGGTTTTTATTCAAAAACCGCCTTCTGCGTTTTTTTAATTCTATATATATATTTTTTATAAAATATTAGCTTTGCACTTTGCGAACGGCATTGATAGCAAATGGGAGGGATAGCAAAATAGAGATGAAATAATGCAAATCTTAATAAAAATACTCAAAACGATTGGAAAAACCGGAATAAGATACGGAACATTTCCAACAATAAGAACATTTTAAATAATAAGAAAGTAAGAATTAGGAAGAAACCTAGAACTTAGTTTCCAACAAAACACTTTAAACATTTAAAATTGACTGTGTAAATTGTTTTTTTTTATTCGAAAGTAGTTTCAAAATTAATTGATTTTTTCAATTAATAAAAAAACTGAAAAAACTTTAAAAAAAAACCTAAACACCTGCTTTTTCATTGAAAAACCAGTTTCATTGAAACCCGGTTTAATAAACTAGTTTTTGAGGTTCGTTAAAATCGAAAAACCGGTTTTTGAAACACCGTTTTTTTTTTCTGAAAAACTGCAACCCCTACCGTTTCTTATTTCGTTGGCGGCAAGTATATAACATACGAGGCAAATGAAAAAGAGGAAATGTAAATCTGTCTCCATACTCTCTATAAATACCAAAACTACTTTATTTAAACATGAATATTTACAACTTTTTTCTTCTTTTCGCTATATGACACCGCAGTAAAAAGTAATATACGGCGCATTCACGTTTTAATGGAATGTTGAAGTTTTGCAAATTGCATGCGTTTAAATCCCTAAGAAAAAGTCTACTTAAACATTTTCTCCTTAAAAAGTATCAGAAATTAACTAAAAGGTTTCCTATTACCAACGAAGAAAGATAGAACGTTTTTGTGAAGAGTAATTCAGTTCATTTTTTTTTTCAAGATTAAAGATGCTCTTTTTCAAAGCTAGAATCGGAAAGTCACAAAAAATATTCGAACTGAAAAAATTACACCCATTGAATTACTAACATTATCGACTTCCACGGTTGTGACAAAAAAAATTCAAAAAGACTTTCACATTTTGAATAACACTTCGTTAAATATTTACCGTGCTTTTCGAATTGGAAACTTTATCGTAGATTGGGATTTTTTTCAGAATGTTTTTCTGGTGTTTTTTTTTATAATCCTTTTTAAACTATTTTACAAAAAAGGTTCTTTTCTTTCCGATTTTTTATTGGTGAAGTGTGACGCTCACATTTCACCTAAGATATTCTTTTTTTTAAAGGACAAAAATCAGGATATTTTAATTGCAAACTGAAAAGGATCGGTCAAAGTGAAATGAATGTTTAATGATTTCGTATGACACGAAACTTAGTCTTTAAAATATATTGGAAGACATTTTTGGAAAGTTTTTTTTAAAAGCGTGGAAATTTTTAAAAAAAGTTTTTGTTAGAATCTCCGATTTTTAAAAACCAGCATTTTCCGTATTTTGTTCATCAGTCTCTCTTGCAATTTAATTAAATTTTAAAAGTTAAAATTTTTAAAAAAAAATCATTCATACGCGCTTAAAACAAAAGAGTGAAATCCACTCCAGTAGGAGAAGTGCATTTTCGACACTGGAAAGGAGTGAATATTAAGTTAAAATCACTCGTTTGGAGTGATCCTGTCGGAGGTTTAACACGCAAAGGATCCACTCCTATAGGCGAAGGACATTTTCTAGACTGGAGGAGTGAAAATTAACTCAGACTGAGTTAACATCGCTCGTTCGTTTTAAGAGTGTACTGTGCTTTTTTAATTTCGAAATACTTTAACCATGGCTTCAAAAAATAATTTGGAGCTTTAAAACAACCTTGTTATTTTAAATAGATTTAATTTAACATTTATGCAATGAAAACTATACATATTTGCCATACATATAATTCGGAAGGTTAATATAAATAATAGAAAAACTTGTTTTTATTTATTAAGTGATCATATACAAATTCAAAATGTTCTTATCCTTCGATCAGCTTTCAAAATCCCAAAATATCTTAACAAGTAAAGATTAGAAGACAACAAGGGAAGAGAAGTTGGTACTTTAGGTGTTAGTTTTTGATTTAATATATTCAAAAAGTAACCAAAGTTTTAAATATAAATTTAAGACAACATTTATAAACTTCCTTGTAAGTGAATTTTATTCTAGTTTTTGATTTTCAAGAGTTCTGAGACTTAATAAAAAGTCAATGAGAACTTTCTGGTCTTATCAAATAATAAGCAAAAATTAAGCTTAAGAACGTGGGTTTAATTGGTAAGAATGCAATTTGAATCTTTTTTACATATTTTTTTCAAAATCTTTATTTGATATTTTAATGCTTTATCAGTTTATTTAACTAAATTTTGTTAAATGTTCATAAATAGAAATAGATTCAGCAGACATCCAAACTTTAAATATATAGGGGAAGTTGTTGTACCTTTGACCTGTATAAAAAATAGTCTATTTAGTACATAGTTATTCCACTGGAGGGCTTATGTATCCTAGTGGGGATTATTCAAGGCAAAGAGGATTCGTGTGAAATATAAAAATCAATTTTCATCCTAAAAATGTAACTATTTTGTTCATAAGGTTTTGCCTAATAAAAATTTTTGTGTTAATTTTTTTGTTGATAGAAATCATTTGACATAGTAGCTAAACACTTCAGAAAATATTGTGGAGCTTTTGAATATCGTAATTCTAACCCATTAACTGCAGCAAGCTTCTTAATTTGTATTGTCATGGTGTTGTACCTCTGACCATCATCGGTTGTTGTTCCTTTGACCTGGTCAAAGGTGCAACACTCCGAAATGAATTTCTTGACATTCTAACTTTGATGTGTTACTGCTACAACTTTCGTAAAATTAATATTTTTGACCTAGGCCCCTTTTCTATTCTAAAAAAATATTTTTATTCTTTTTTCTATTGGAAAAATGAATAAATATGAGAATATGAATAAATAATTAAAAAATATGAATAAATAAGGTGAATAAAATTAAATAATTAGAATTTTGTTAACCTAAACTATCCTGCTCTTAATTATCTTCCCTCTTTGTAAATATATTCCCTGAATTTTAAATGATATTTAAACTGGTCAAAATTACAACACCCCATGGTCAAAGGTACAACACTCTTTGACCACAGTTCGATTATTTTTTAAAAATTAAATAAATAATAATTAAATTAAAACTTAAGCTTCAAAAAATTATACATGATAAAAAATAAGATACAGATTGGAATAAAAAAAGAAAATTGAAGTTAGCTTCAATATTAAAGTTTTAAAATAATGTGTGAAGTGGTCAAAGGAGCAACACCTTCTTGTATATATTTACCACCAGCAACAAGTTACTGTCCCAGTTATACGATGGATATTTTTTATTAAATATGCCAATTATCAAATTCCATAAATATAGATTATTACGATTCGAATTTCGCTTGGTTGTGAGTTTGATAATTGACAGTTATTTCTTTTTTTGTCGCAAATTCCTATGATACAAATCAATGAATCAAATAAAGATTTTTTGTTTACTACTAGATGAGGTAAAATGAAAATGTATACTTATTTATAAAACAGTTCTTAAAGTAATTCACATATTTTTTAAAATTTCAATCGATTTGTATTTGCTAAGCTTTAACTAATAAAGCGATATCATATAACAAGAATACCATTTAATCTGAAAAATCGCTTTTAGTTTTAAAAAAATGTTATAATTTCCTTCGTAAGTTCCGTTGTTTGTTCCATAATCATAAATAACCAAACAACATAATGTATACAAACATTTCTAATAAGCATCACAATTAGTATTATCACGATGAATAATTGCCAAGTCATAATCGTAACTCTCATGTAAAAAAAATCCATAATTACTTACTTGCTAGCAATAAAAGATCAATTCAAAATCTAATTTTCTTCCTTGAGTCCACTTGCGCTGCCACTTTTACATAAAGAATATGAAACCTCAAAGTGGATGCGAGGAATACAATAATTGTTTCAAAGGAAAATCTAAAAGTAAAGAGAAAAAAAATGTATCCTGTAATCCCTTTTCGGAGAAATAATTAAAAATTCATTTTAATTATTCTTCAGGTACAAAATTGGGCACTAATTGGTGCTTCTTCAACAATAATCTGCGCCATCTTGCATTCAGTCATAATGTGGGAGATATCTTTTTTTTAAAGTCCCGATTAAAAATTCAAAACTAATTAGAACATCAACTTTCGGCTTTAGCATAGGTTTTCATAGAAATAACGAAATGGTATTTTCCCCACGTTTGTTTAAGCTTCCGACCTTTGAGAACAATACCTTTTTCATACACGACACGAAATATTTAATTACAAGGAAAACTCTTTTTTTTATATTATCATAATAGTTGAAAATAGTTTATTGACAAAAACATGCTAACAAAAAACTATTGTAAATTATAGCGTGAAAAGTACTTATGCAAGACTCACCAACCAGTTTACAAAATATTTTTTAAAAAAAATTTGTTCATTTTTCTCGTTTTTGTAATAACTTGGCGAGTTTGGCAAAGTATTTGGCCAAAAATGAAGACATAAACCCTAATATGCTGCTCTGGTGCTGTAACCTTGAACAACCGTCATAAGTAATATCTTAACTATGCATTTATTGCTTAAATATTCATACATGCAGTCAATAGAACTATCAATGAAGAAATTATCAAATAAACAAGGAATAAAATCCTAGAATGGAGACTGGCCTGAATTTCGCCACTTAAAATATGTCAACAATGTAGAGCATACCAACTCTTAACATTTGGTTGTTAATTATCAGACGGAACGGTCGTTCCGCCCGCCAATCTCAAAATGACGCCAAGGGCAAACGGCAGTTATGTATATATACAGGAAATATTTCGCCATGTTAACAGCGAAATCGATTTTATTTTTTACCAGCAAAACTAAGCTTCCTAGAACAACTTAAAAAATACAGTAGAGAGGTTTCGTAGATTACTTTAAATAAAAAAAATTTGGTTATTCTAGAATAAAAAACAGCGGAGAAAAAAAATATGAAAATTTTCGAAAATGAAATCTTTCGAACAGTTTTAGTCAAATTTTGACCTAATTTTCGCTGAGACCTACAGCTATTACTAGACCACGAATCTCGAAGCGGTTATTACTAAACGATTAAGAATGCCCCTATTCACATTCTGCGTAAGTTTGAAGTTTCAAAAATACTTCTTTCTATTTTTAATTAATTAAATTCTATATTACCTTTGGCGGTATGGTTGCACGATAAACAAGCCATCCTAGCGGCCATGTATCTCCTAAAACGCGCAAAGGTTTGCTATATTTTCGGCGAAGAGCAGTAAGCAGCGATGTTAACTATTGGAGGGATTATAACAGCTTGTAAAATATATGATTAACCAAATCTATAATAATAAAAATGAAGTTTTGTATGTGTGTGTGTGGGTGTGTATGTCTCTCCGAAACTCACTAACTAGACATTTGTTTGACTCGTAACTTGGCCCAAATGTGTAGTTAATACTTAAGTAACAAAATAAGAACTTTCAGAGCTCGAAATGTTCTACTTTTAGAGAAAAATCGAATTTTCTGAAAAAACTACACCACTTTGGCTCAAATCCGATGAAAATTGTTCTTTCGAGTTGCCATTCAGCAGAAGAAATTAAAATAAACTTTTCGAAAATAGTTAAAATATAAAAAAGAAAATACTTTATTCTTAAAAACTTACAAATATTTTCTTTTTAAAGATTTAGTTTACTATCATTTTAAGTAGTTAAACTGTCATTTTATATTATTCTTTAATTTATATCAAGGCAACTTTTAATTTTTAACTTGATATTTAAATCTGTAATAATAAAAATGAAGTTTAAAATGTTTATTTTTGTGTTGCCATTACTTTCAGAAACTAAATTCATCATTTGAAAATAATTTATACGTTTCAAGTGACGTATTTCTTACCAGTTTTCATACGAGAATATATTGTGGGTTTAGTTGATGATTTCTTCATTGATGGTTTTGTTGATTGCAAATATGCAGCAATAAATGTATAGCTAAGCAATTACAGAAATGCGATGGTTAGTAACGAAATTGCACTGAGCTGCGTATAAGCGTTTTATGTCTTTATTGTTTTGCCAAATATGTTACCAATCTTGCCAAATTATTAATTAAAACTCGCCAAATTTGCAAAATGTTTGTTAAGCTATTACTGAACTATGATGGATAATAAAGGCCATCGCATTACAGCTGCATATTATGATTTTATGTCTTTATTTTTTCGCCAAATACGTTGCCAATCTCGCCAAATGGGCACAATGTTTGTTAAGCTATTACTGAACTATGATGGTTAATAAAGGCCATCGCACTACAGCTGCATATCAGGGTTTTATTTTTTTTTCGCCATATATGTTGCCAATCTCGCCAAATTATGTATTAAAATTCGCCCAATGAGCAAAATGTTTTTTAAAACTAATTTATAAGCTGGTTGGTTGTGCTAAGGTCATTGTGTTAGAGCTGTATAATGGTGTGTTTGTAGCTATATCTATTTTCTCGCCAAATTATTCCCCAAAACGCGCCAAAAGAGTTAAAAGGTTTTATTTATTATTTTTTTTTTGGGGGGGGGGGGTTGGATTGAATTCACGTCGTTCTAGAGCTGCACGAAGGCTATTGGCGACGGGCGTCGTATTTTAGAACCACAGTCAGGTGACGAAATTTATTTATGAGGGAATTGTGATGCCATTTATGAGTGTATTTTACACCGTATTTTTGATTTTGGAATTTTAAAACAATGAAACGGGATTTCATACTCGAAAACGAGCGGGAAGAATAACTTAAGGGTATGATTTTATTCCTTTCCTTACTGAAGCGCCCCCAAACGCCCGAACAACTAAGGATTCGATAATGTTATTCCTATCATATACTACGAGGAAGCAAATATCCTTCGTAGCGAAAGGGTTAAAACAGGTTATATGGTACACATACTTGGATCGATTTGAATTTTTTTTAATCCGTGCGAAGTACGGGTATAAATTTGCTAGTATCTAAATAAACAGATTGAAAAAAAATTTCTAATTATTAAACGAAATGCAAACTTTTTGGCATTTTTATTAGAAAACTTATGATTAACGCGAGTTAATGAATGGATGGACTAATTGATTTATGAATGTAAACAATCATATTTGCCTATTTGGTTGCCATATTCAGTTACCAATACCATTCAAGAAATTAATCTTTTTTTATATAAAGGTTTAAGGTTTTATAAAGGTTAAAAAATTAGTTTTTTTTTAAAGAATTGTGCTTGGTTATTGTTTTTCGTTGAATAGGCTTTATATTTTTTAGTTTTAATGAAAAAAAATTTAAATAAATATGTCTTCAAAAGTGTATGAAACAAGGCATAGCAGACGGTTGCGGTAAACAAAAAATAAAAACTGCGATGTAAGCTCGAAATGTGTTGAAAACAATGATCGGGGAAAAAACGTCCTCAGTAACTGAGAAGTTAAACGCGTCCGCTTCGTGATCGCGGGTTCGAGCCTCGGCTGAGTCGTCGGACTTTCTGGATGGGAAAATTCTGGACGCGCATGTCAAATGCTTATGTGGCATGTAAAAGGTCCCTGGAGGGCCCAGTTAGTCTGGGTTCTCTCGGAAAAACTTAATCTCGGCATCCACAGTGAGCACAGATTCATTGTAATCTGGGCGTCATTGGTAGCGAGAGTCGCCTAGATGGTGCCACAAAAAATGGCTTTCAGTTCTGGGGAATATGCCGAGTCTGCAAAGGCTTGTACGCCAGCGTTTCAGCACCATTAGGGAAAAAAAGTCATCTAGAAATTTATTTCTAGATGACGATGGCGTTTTAATTTAATTTCATTGATGTGCAGTTCATTTTCACCATTTACAATATTGATGCTGAACCATTTTAGCTTCCCTTCGGCATTGTTCCCGGTGGTTATACAACTTTCCATAGACATTGAAATTATGTATTCTATTTTGTAGTCATATTGCCTTTGTATCCTTTGAACTAATTCATAAAACATGTTGACTATCCTCCCTACCTTAAAAAGAATCTCATAAAATAAATTAAAAAAAACTACTGATATCCACCAAAAAAAACTTCGTAAAAGTAAACAAACGCCAATCTCAAAAAGAAAAAAAAACTATTTATTTTATAAAAAAAAGTCATTATGAGAATTGTGGCTAAAAAAGCCGTGATATAAAATGAATGCCAATCTCTTGTGTAAAACTTCCTGGTCATAATAAATAGTATAATTTAAGTTTTGCTGCTATAAAAAAATTGCACTGTTTGAGGTTGGTGCCCCATCTTAACCACCCTTTATATCTCTATATAATTGTATTGAGATCATACATTTGTTAAAGTTTTTTTAAGTATCCTTCGTTATTCTGATTTAGTAATTCAAGTTCATTTGCGTGATTTAATTTTTTTTACCGGGATCAAGATGGGCACCAACCTCAAAGAGTGCAATTTTTTATAGCAGAAAACCTTAAATTATACTATTTATTATGACCAGGAAGTTTTACACAAGAGATTGGCATTCATTTTATATCACGGCTTTTTTAGCCACAATTCTCATAATGACTTTTTTTTATAAAATAGTTTTTTTTTCTTTTTGAGATTGGCGTTTGTTTACTTTTACGAAGTTTTTTTTGGTGGACATTAAGTTACTCAAAATATCAACTCAAGTTATTTTTACTGTAATTTTTGTTAACTTTTCTTGCATTTCATATATCTTTTTCAAAACAATATTCTTAGCGAATTATTTTATTAATACTTTTCAAGCTTTTGCCACTATTTTTATTAAACAGGTTGAGCACCTGTATCTACTAAAAAGTGTTTACGAACTTCGCCTTCTTTGTTAAGTTGTTGATACACTATGTAAAAGGCATAAATTTATTAAATTTCATAAATGCATCAATAAATTACTATCAATAAGGAAAATAGTATTTTAGAAAATTATGATGTATATTACATACATAAATTTACAACTTTTCTTTTGTCCAAAAAAAATAGCACTATAAAGAGCAGTTTCCTAGGAGAAAAAGCATAAACCAAGAAAAACCTGTTCTAGAAATCCAACAAAAACCATTACATCCCTCAACTTATACGACGTTTTTTTTTCCTTTCTCCCAAAACCCAAACCGTTGATTATTAATTGATAATAATTAATTATGAAGTAGTGGAAGAAGATTTATTTTGCTCTTTGAATTGGAGTGGGTAGCGCCACATAATGATTGCTTTCAAAAAGTCTGCGAGCTACCCTAATTAGAAATCGACCGATAGCTTTTTTCCCTGCTATTTCTTGTAAGTTTTGGTTTGTTACATGTTATTAGAGGTTTGGAACAGCCTTTAACGTCTTAATTTGTTCGTATAGATCAAAAGAATTTGGGGAAGAAGTAGGTTTTTTTGTTTGGGTTTGCAGAAGAAATGTTTGATGTAACTGTTTTTGTTTAGTCGAAAACCTCTTTAGTTATTGATAGTATTAATTATAGAGTAAACAATTACTTTGGTTGCTTTATGATTGTATTATGCTGAAGTTAAGACGGTTAATGTACATTGATATTCGATTTAATCAACAATTATTCTTTATTTTTATTTCATACAAATGGAATTAACATATTTAAGGGATAACATATTGTCACGTCTTGAGGTTAAAGAAGAAATAATTTGTTTCAGATAACGTAACTTTCCAGTTTTCATTCTTTTCGTCTGCTGAATTCTATAGTGTTTTCTACGCCTACAATCTTGTTTTTAATCTGGTATTTGTTAAACTTTAAAAATGTTAAAATTATAACTAGCTAGTAGTGTTAATCATGTTCAAAACTCTAATAAATGTTAATGAAACCAGCAATTAATTTCATTAAATTCAGTTTCATAGATAGTAAATAATAGTTCCTTTATGACGAAAAATCAAAAAATGTTATTGCAAAATTTTGTATGGTTGTATTTATTATGACGATCATGTATGCCAATGCATTAAGGGCGAATGGCTCGCTGGACCAGGAGTGTCCAAAGCAAAATTCATCAGTGTTATTCCCATGGATAAAAATCTCTGGCGCATTTCTCTGACTGTATTGAATAGTTTTGAAAGCGGATTTTTTATGTGATAAAGGTGGCCTACTTACAGGTCCCGACTTTACCACTTTTTTTAAATTGGTTCGAATATTTTTTTAGTTTTCAAAAAATAATTTTACACAAAATTTTCGAAGAAATTTCAATAGGTGGGAAGATAGAACTGTTAGTTTTCTACATTTATTATTAAAAAAATTCATTTGTAAAAATATTCAATACAGCTGGAGAAATGTGGCAGAGAAAATAAGTTTTTTCGCCATAGGATTAACACTAAAGCACTTGAGTTTCGAGACCCGCGGTCCAGCGCGCTCATTCCCCCTTAAATCTTCAGATTTCAAACCTAAAATTATCCTTTATTTTATTTTAATAGATGACATTAACGGCTATTTATTAAAAAAAAATGTAATTCCAGAAGGTCCAGATATGAGAACGATACCGCTACAACTGTTGCCGCTTTAGACGTAAAACATCTCCTTTTGAAAATCTTTCAAAATATGTCTAAAAATACATTTGATTTTTTTTAAAAAACTGAGTAAACAAAATCATTCTTATCTTGAACTCTAACACAACCCCAAGAACGTGTTAGGACCTCCTCACAAAAGCCATCGTTTAAAAGTAGACTTCAAATTACCTTCGAAAGCACTCCATCTTTAAAATGGCAAATAAAACATCTCACGTTTTAACACGAACATTTCCACAAAAGCCCTACACGTATCAATTTTACCGTTACTACGTGTGTAAATGACGTACCCACGGAAATCTTCCCCACTTGTTTGGGGACGGAAACAAAAACAGCGAAATTTTCACCCAATGGCGGACGGATTCGATCTCTTTTTCGGGGGCCATTTTATTTGCCAAACGATATAAAACTTCCAATGATTTCTTCTCTTTTCGAAAAAACAAAAAAAAATGTGATGGCATGGAAGAAGACATTCGCGGTACAATTTAACGACCTTTTACCGTTTTCGGAAAGGAAAGGTGTTTAGGGTGTAAATCGGCGATCAATGGTAAGTGTTGTTGCTTTCTGATATTGATTGTACAAAAAGAAAAGTTTTGAGATTAAAAAAATATTTGATTGAGAATATTTGTATCTTACTTTTTTTTAAGAAAATTAGAAAAGTCTCTGAAACAAATATTTTGGAACCAAATGTTACTCACTCAGTTACAAAAAAAAAGCTTAGTAAACATTGTTGCGTTATCCGATGAAAGATATACGGACGTTCCTGAGATTTTTAGAAAGCGATAGGAGGAAATATCAAAACTTTAAAAAAAATCTACCTAAGAGGGATTTGGTGCGCTGGATAGCGGGTCTCTAAAGCAAAATTCTTTAGTGTTAATCCAATGGAGAAAAAATACTTTCTCTGCCACATTTCGCCGGCTGTATTGAATATTTTTACAAACAGAATTTTTTGTGTGATAAATTTAGCTGACTTACAGGTCCCGACAATCCCACTTTTTTTAATTAGTTCATTTTTTTTTTAAATTTTGAATAAATAATTTTATAAAAAGTATTCGAAGCAATTTTAAAAACTGGGATTATAGAGACCTGTAATTGACCTACATTTATTTCACTTGAGCCGGAGAAATGTGGCAGAGAAAATAGTTTTTCCCATTGGATTGACACAAAATAAAAAGGCATTTATAAATTACATAATCCGTGTTGACTGTTGATTTATATATTTAGCATCTACCTAGTGTGGTTTAATAGTTAGTATGTTCGGTAAAATGTTAGTCTATTGCTATCCAATATGGGCATAATTTACGACTTACGTGGCAACCAATTCGCAGGAATGAAAATAATGTATCGATTGGCTAATCAATAAAGTGCGAGGAACTTACAATACCAATCATCGAAACCACCATTGTAATCCAGGAATGATTTAACGTCACTTAAAACAATGCTAGTGTTACTAGAATTAACACATATAATGAATTACTAAAGATTTTAAAGCAAGGTCAGGTAATGAGTTCAATGCCAGAACAAAAATAATGTACTGCCCAAAATTTCCAAATCTAGAAATCAATTTTTCTCGTTAGTTTGATGACTGATAAGTGATCACTAAGACACAAAAACTTTTATCATTTTCAAATTAATCTTAATCTTATTGCATTTAATTTGTTTTAAACATAATTAAATCATATAACTATTAACCATTTTTTAATAGAATAATTAACTATAAATGTTCTTTTAAGGACAACAATAACAAAATTACATCCACATTCTTCATTTCTTTAAATACGGACATTTTTTTTAACAAAACTAAGTTATTTACACTGCTAACGCATTCCGATCACGGAGAGAAATAAATACTAAAAAAATCTTTATTCTACACCACTTCGATTTTTTTTTCACAATTTCTGTGCGACACGCAATTTAAAGTCTACCAAAACCTAATAAATAAACAAATAAAGAATATAAGTGGGTACTGTCTACATTAAAAAACGTGTTTTGAAACCTTAAACTTCAAATAAGTTACAGGCGAACATAAAACACAAATAGTATTTTATACGTGGGAACGTAACTTTTGCTTTAATGTTAAAGTACTTTAAACTTTTTGATACAGCAATAAGTTAAATATATTTCATTTTTTGGTGAATTATTCTTCTAATAGAAAAATATTGTATATGAACAATTCCCTGTTAGTTCTATTTGAATTATCTTTACTTTAAATTGGGGTAAATATTGGAAAATCAATGATATTTCGAAAAATATCAAAATTTTTGAACTATGATACAAGTATCACTAACTTTAGTATTATCAAAATTATATTAAATTAGTTGATTTAATAATACTATAAGTATCATATTAGTGAGTAGATTGAAATGGTCCATAGCCTTTGAGCAATGCCCATATATGTATTTCATGACAATATCTCAATTAAATCTTAACGTATTAATTTAGAGTAGTTACATTTTGGGACAGAAAGTTTTGCAAAAATATAATTACTTTTTGAAATAATAAACCTAAAATAGAAGATAAGTTTGAATAAAAATTATATTTTACATATTTAAATATATTTGGCACATATTTAATATATATACATATAAAATCTATCAAAATATATTTAAAAAAAATTTTCACTTTTATTTAAAGTGTCATATTTAGTTTTAAAACTATTTAACTTTGATAAATGATAACTTATGTCACTGAATTCCATGATGAATTCGACTCATTTTCATATTCATGTAACGAACCTATTTCGTAAAAAAAAATATGGAATATATGGTATCCCTACTATTGCACTAAAGTCTTGTACAGTTCAAGCAATTGAATTTGAATTCTTCATAAATTAAATCACTTTTCAATGTTAAAAAGCAGAGAAATCTAAATTGGCAATTTAACAGTTATATTGAACTTAGCAAGGGGAAAAGAAACAAAATTTAAATTGAAGACACCATTTTAAAAGTTAATGAAAAGGCTGAAAAGCCATTGTGTTCAATTCATACGAGTTGCATAAAAAATATTCACTGTAACATATTTTTTCTTCATTCTTATATTTCCTTCTTGAATAAATTTCAAAGTAAAAATACATATTTAAAGAATTTCTTCCTACTTTAATAAATTTTTTAAAGCATCTATAAACAATAAACACTGACAATTTAAAAAAAATTCACTGAAATTGAAATGTCATGCATGTATTTGGAGGTTGTAAATAAGGAGTAAATCGAAAAAAGAAAAGTTGTTAGTTGGTTTTCGATTTAAAACCAATAAGCCAAATTGATTACTGTACCAAAACATATTTATTAAGCTTAAATTGTATCTTTCACTAGTGGGAATTATCCGAAAAAATTCCCTCTATTTATTAAATACTTTTAAGTCTTTACAACTTTTTATGGTAAATTACGAATTTTATATTTTAACAAAGATAGAAAAAATAAATAATTTTATGGGTACAATGCATTGCATTATTTATTTCTGCGAAGGATTATCTTTGTTATTTTTCAGTTACGAGCGAAATTTTATGTTTTGCTTTTAAAGGATTATATTCTTAGTAAAATTTTTAAATAGACTTATATAATTTTAAGCATTAAATTATTTAAAAAAAAATATTGTAAAATTTTATGCTAGTAAAGTGCATAGATTTTATTTAAAACTTTCAAACAAAATTGTTCGTATGATTAAAATCATCTAACCCCTATATTTGTTACGAAATTTTACATGTCTCTCTCTGATACACAATAATTGACAAATGCCAAAGATGTGGCTAAATTTATCACATATAAGCACATTTTGTAAATACGTAACTTATTTTCGAGTATCTTTGAAACGCGCTTACATTAATCTGTTTAGGTCGAAATATTTTTTTTAACTATAAAAACTTGGGGATAAGTTAAACTGCAGGAATCATTTTCGCTTATAAAAAATATTCAAAATGAAAGTTTTACGAAATTTATTCCAATATCGGAAAAATTTCTTAAATTAAACATTTATTCATAAAAATTATAGTATTGTGATTAAGAGTTTTGATTAATATAAGTATCACAGTTCCTTTATCAAAAATGAACAGATTATATGTTTCTGCTACGATAAAAACAATTCTTCTACAGTTGAATATAAATCATTTCAATAAAACTTTGAATGATCCATGACCAATTTTAAGAATTTTTTTAACTATACAAATAATTTTTTGTTAAAGTTCAAAATATAATAAACTTTAAATAAATTCTTAACATGAGATATTTCAGATAAGTCACATTTATACATTTAGTTTTTTTTGTTAGCAAAACTTTACAAAGCACACTTCTTATTACTAAGGAAACCCCACTTTTATTTGGCTGGCTTAAGGTGGTTTGATTAGAACTACCCTACACAAATTACAATTAGTTATTACATCTGCTAATTAAATGAAGTTCCATATTAATGGTCCTTAAATAAGAATAAAATATTAGTCATAATATCATAGATTCCAATTAAAATCTATAACTTCGATGATTTCTTACCTGTCAGTAAAATCCAAAATTGCATCGTTTAAATCGAAAGAAGAAAACTCAATCGCAGTTATCAGAGACCCATCTCTAAATTGCCCATTAAAGTTTCACCGAAGAAACGTAATAATGTGTCATAAAAACACCAATAAGCTCAAACCTTTTTAAAAAAAAAACTTTCCGGAAGAATGTATTTTACAATGAAGAGTTTTTAATAATCTCCACGAGACTGTTTCGACAAAGGACGCGCAACAAAAGGTAAAAGAATACAAATCAAGAGAAGAACTCAATATACCTATCTTATTAACCCAAAAAAGAACAAACATTTATTCACCACTTGAGAGAGCGGGAAAAAAATAAGTAGACGACCCTTAAGTTTAACAAAAAGTTCTTAAAAGTTTTTAAAGGAAAAAAAACATTGTTGAACGCTTGTTCGTTTCAAAAGAAACATCGTTTTGGATTTGATGTGATAGAAGTGCAAGTAGCAATTTTGTAAGAAGTTGGAGTTATTTTATTTGAATTAATGTTAATTAGCTTTTATAAATAAATTTGTGCAAGTGGTAGTTGTTTTTTTTGTCAGCTCCTGATACATTAAGAAAATGTTCTCGTTGCAATATACAATCCATTTTTACCCTAGTGTAGTAATGGTTACTTTTTAATTTATGAATCCAAATTTGGCATAGTGATTTCAAATATAATGAACAATGCTATTTAGGCATTTTTTTATTTAAGTATAATTTATTTAGTCTAGAGGTGTTTTTCAACTAAAAAAAGAAGTTTACGCTAACAAGTCTACCACATTGAATTTTCCTCCTATAAACATTAGTTATGTGTTAAATCCTTCGTTTTGAACTAATACATGCATTGACCCGCTAGAGTTACAAACTACAAGAAAAGAAGTTATTAATAAAAATTTTATGAATTAACTAAAAAAGATTTTTTCGATTAACTTGCACTTGGACATTTAAAAAAAAACACTACTATATTCACACCAGATGTTAAGGGCTTATAGGACAGATATATATTGAAATAGCATCTGTAAAAAATTTCAGGTAAATTAATGTAAAACTTTTTATTCTAGAAGTGTTGGCGTAAACCTCTTTTTTTAGTTGAAAAACACCGTTTAAAATAAATCAATTATAATTAAATAAAACAAATTGCCTAAAAAGCATTGTTCATTATATTTGAAATCAGTATGCCAAATTTTTAAAAGATTAAAGTAATAGTAAAAATTTTAGAATTTTGGGTATTCGCCAACCTTAAAAGACATATATTTCGAATAAGCAATACACAAATTACCCCTAAAAACAAAAAAATATCATCTGATTAATACCTCTATGCTACTGATTTACACACATTGTTATTTTTTTTCAATAAAAGTCTAATCTTAAACTCTAAAAGTCTAAAAACTAATTGAAAATTGACAAGCCATGTTAAACTGACTCATAAATACAAGCGCAGAATTTAAGAGAAACAATGCTAGAATCTGTACCAAAATAAAAAAAAGTCATATTCTTTTTCACAAATGCGATAAATGGCACGAAATTCTAAAGGTACTTGTAAAAAAAAAATTCTTATAAAATTTTTAAACCCATTTCACTTTAAAATACACTAAATAGCTCTTACAATTTTAACACACCACCAATAGAATCTTTAAAAGTTTGTAGAGGAAGCGACTACAAATAAAAGAAAAATTCCCGCGTCATTTATTTTAAAGATGTTCCATCTTTTAGAATTCGTTCCCACTGCTGCCAACATTTGGTTGTTAAAATAATGGCGTCATCAATGATAATATTAACGAAAATAAAGTGCGCACATCCGGAATTGAGCTTTTTCTGGAGTCTGACTTTTTATAAAGTTTTATACTAACAGAGTACATTAAGATTTTTTTGCTATGTAAAGACGTTCTTTTTAATGCAGTCGCCATTAACAGAGAGAAAAGGGCGTTCATTATGAGGATCTTAATGTGCTGTGTTTAGTTAAGTGATTTGGGGTATTAATTCAGAATAGTTAGGGTTTTGATGTTTACGAGTATTAATGTTTAATTTTCAGAAAACAATTTATTTATGCTAAAGTGAAAATAATTATTGTACTTTCGCACTCAAAAATAATTATAATTTTGTTTAACTATTATTAAAATTTAGGCATAGGGGTTAAGTCCGCAAACGATTATTATATAATAGAAGAGACAATTAAAACCTTTCTGTTAGAATTTAAAGATTTTAAGATCTAAACTTGATTAATATAAATATTTACCAATAAATCACTTATTTCCAACTCACAATTTGCATTAATTTGATAGATATTATGATTTGAAAATATAAAATCATTTTAGAAACTTATTAAATACAATTTTATAGAAGAGTGAACAAAACATAATTAATAAAATTCGCTTTGCCTTTCAGTGCCTTATTAGTTTTTCTTATAAGCTATATTTGTAACTCAGACATTCGAAACCCTGAAAAATAAATATTTTGATTTCCATTGGAAAAAAAATATTTACTTAAATTTGTACATTTTCCACTTAGATGATTAATTTTTATTAAAAACCTTTATTATAAGGATAAAAATGGTAATTACTTGAATAATTAATGAAATAAATTATATATTTTTGTTGAAAACGTCTTTATTTTATAATGATACTTTCCTTCTTTAACTTTTTTACATTTTTAAAAAGAAAAAAGAACTTTAAATACAGAGTAAATAAACGAACGAAAGTTAATCACGAAAGCCCATTCCTTGCGAAAAAATCAGTAAAAATAAACTGTAATTTTTCAAAATTTGTTTTTACAATATACATAAATCTACTTATTTCTTGAAGTTCCATTTTTAAACTAGGAGTGTGCTACACTACCTTTAATTACCACTTGATAAATTAATACCATTTAAAGAAAGTTACATTATAGGGTTATAAGGTGATTTCAGCAGTACCTTTAAAGCCAGAAATGTTCTATGGCTACCCATATGTAGCTACCCATTGCACATGCGCGATTTTTTTTCGAAAACCATATTTTGACGTACGACAGTACTGAAAAAAATTAACTGCATACGAATTTATATAAGATATATTATAAAGTTATTTATCTTTAAATAAAATTTTTTTAATTTCCATATAATAAAAACCAACTGCAAAATTTAATTTTGATAATAATGATTAGAAAACTACCAAATATATTTCAAAATATCCCTCTTTAACTATAATTAATTTTTCAATACAATTTATTTTGTATTTAGTACAAATATTACTTTGAATACTGCCAAAAACATAATTTCACTACAGTTAATAACCTCACTCTTTAATTTTGAATACACTTTTACTACTCTCTTCTATGAGTATTATTAGTGACTAAAACTTCAAAATGGAATGTAATAGATAAAAAAAACGCAGACTTGTCGAGAGGGAGCTCTACTTTAATAGAATAAAGTGGATTATGTTACTTGTTGCCAAACGGCAACAGTATATGCATTAGAGGGTTAACTACCTTATATTTCATATAAGGTAATTGAAAGTAAAAAACATGCAAAAACGTTTAATGCTTTCTCATTTATAATATGATTAAATACTGTCATATCACATTTGAATTATTTTTGTCTCTAGTGATACCTTAAAATAGCTTCTGAATGCTGAGTGTTCTTTTAAAAGATAAGTATGCAAATTCTAGTGATAATGAGAGTTATTCTTTTTTGTCAAATATCAAATAATATTTTTTTTACAAAAACCAAAGTCCGACAAATCCATATCTCTTATATCTGAAATTACCTTTTTTTTTTATGGAAACAGTATTAGTAAAACATGCCTTAAAACGATCTTTTGTCAAAAATAAACTGAATTTACCGCATAAAACTATTTAGTTCAGATTCTTTTACATATTGAGTTTTGATGCTTTGAAGTTTAGGTTTATAATTCCATTTAGATAATTATTTTATGTTGATCCGATCCCAACAATCTTATTACTACTTTTTTTATTAAGCAAACATAATTAATTAAAATGTTAAACTCCCTACTTACATATACAACAGTATTTAGAAACTTATATAATAAAATACTTTTATGAAATTAAAATTATTTACTATCAACTGTGCAAGTCTATACATTCGTACTCACAATGAAACAAAATGAACTCAAAGTAACATGATACCGAAACGATAAAGGATTAAAATATTAGTCGTGAAATTACCTAGAGTTTAAAATGAAGTTTGATTCTCTAGGGCTCACAGGAATTGGAAATTTAAAAGAGTTCATTCTTTCACAAAGATATATTCCAAGATAAATATATATTCAAGATAATTAGTCGATATAAATTTAACTTATTTGGCTAGGGGGTTTAAGTATCGAAATTTGGGCTCGTATCTTTTTACTCGGGGGTAATATGGATTTATTTCGACTATTAATAGTACTAACGTGTTTAGAATAACAACGGAATATCCAACACAATTCAATGGATTAATTATTTCTAAAACAGTTTTACCTCAATTCCTTGACACGTTACATGGAAATTAATAAGTTATTTACATCATCAAACATCTTGTTATTGTTAATATGCGATGATTTCAATTTGTTAATATTATTCAACTGGTTTCTATTTGTTACTATTGTTTGTTCAATTTGCAAGCTATTACTCCTCTAACACTTGGAAATTTAAAAATGGCAATCGTTTAAAAAGTCTCAATATTCTGAAAAGAGAATAAGTAATTGTAATTTCACAATCCCCTTGACACAAGACACCAAATGTAAATAGTTAAATTGACATAAAGGAAAGCAGATTTCTCATCTAATTACTAATTAAACTTTTAATTTTACCTGCGGTATAATTCCGGGTTTTTGAAAATCATTCTTTTAAAACAAGTTGTTTTACAAACAACGTGCATATTTTGTGATTGGGTGGCAACATCTAAATATTTTAAGTAAAATCGAACTATGTCTTAAGTTTTATTTGATAACAATGGCTTTTTTATCTTAGCCCTTTCAGTCCCAATGACGACTAGGCAACATTTTATAAAAAAATTCTGATCGCCGATAGCCATTTATAATATCAAAAAGCCCATCATTTGATTCTTCAAACTTTTTTTATTAGAAAACATTTTTTTATTAATCCCAATAGATGCCTATTTTTTTTAATGAGATCAGACATGATGGAAAATGGCATCACTTGGGCTGAAAGGGTTAATCACAATGAATGATCTTCCAAAATGAACTTCAAAGGTATATATACATTTCTGTTATGAATTTTGCTCATTTAAAATTAGCGATGTTTATTGGAAATAGTAGTATGATACTAGAAAAGTTTTTTAAAAAAAAGTTATGAAAATGTATAATGAAAAAAAAGGCACCACACGGATTCGAAAAATATTGTATTTAGAAAATAGAAATATTGGGGCAGAGTTTATGAAGTCTATTATTTCCTTCAATGTATTCGAATTATAATCAAAGCCTCTTTCAAAGTAATAGTATGCATAAACATCAAATAATCGATGAAGACATTCGATTTGAACTACCCTTTATAAGAAACCCCAATCTCAACAGAATCTTAACCGACCACCTCAGTATCCTTCCAACTTGTCCCTCTAGAATGCCACAAATGCGGGTAAGTCCTACAGACCAAAACTTACCCAAAACACCAAAAAATCCGACAAGATATCTCTTCCCAAGCCAACACACACTTCCTCAAAAGCAAGACGACTGCCTACCAAAGAAGGCAAACAAACTTAAAAAAAATCCGACAAGCTATCTCTAACCAAGCCAACACACACTTCCTCAAAAGCAAGATGACTTCCTATTAAAGAAGGCAAACAAACTCTTAACATCACAGTGTTCAGGAGGACATACAAATAAAAGTTAACAGAGAAGCAATCCCAAAACAATTCAACTCTTCGGGAATCGTCCTTCCCTGGTTTTCTTAAATTCCAACACAACTAAGGGAATTGAAAGAGGGAAGTTTTTGAAATGTAAACGTTAAAAAAAATTGCAGTCAAATATACTGATTTTCATTGGAAACAATAAAATGTATCGTACTTAATTACGAAGTTCATTAACCCTTTCGGGCCCAGTTAGGCCATTTGGCATCATAATTTTTAAAAAATAATAGGGCTGACCATCTATTGGGATTAATAAAAAATATTTTCTAATAGACAGAAGTTTGAAGAATCGAATGATGTGCTTTTTATAACGTAAATGGCTACAGACGATCAGAATTTTTTTTTATGCAATGATGCCAAATTTTCTTTGGACTGAAAGGGTTAAATTTTATTCACTTCCCGTTGGTCATCGATGTATAGTAAGAGCAGGACAATACATATAATGATTAAAGCTAATTTATAACTTTTTTTTACGACAAATGATTACTCTTTACTTTCAATTAGCTAATATGAAATATAAGGTAAAGGTATATATAATTTAATAAGGTAAAATCCGAAATGGTGTTTGTGTTTCGTACATCAGGGGAAAGATTCTTTTAAAAAAAATGTCTTCTTAAGCATAGTTCGTCTCTCTGTCTAAAACTATTCCGCAGCCTACAGACTTCAAATGTGGTACACGAGTTCTTACAGAAACTGTCGGACGTAATAAGGTTTTTGAGAAAATCGCAAATGGATAAAGGGTAGCTGCTGTAGAACATTTTTGGTTTTAATAGGTATGGAAATTACTTTATAGATGTATAATCTCCTAAAGATGTATTGATTTATTAAGTGACATTTTGGTGTTGTTGCTGATCCCTGTTGCCCATCAGAGCTAGACCAGGTCTAGGATATTGCAAACTCAAGAAATCAATAACCAATAATGGTCGCTCCAGAAGATTTTCTTTATCGAGTACCAAGCACTCCAGGATGTGCTGCGGAGTAGCTTGGCCTTTTGGAACACTTGGTACAAATTGAGAATTCCTTTTCCATGTTGTTATGTGTCAATGTTCTTAGGTGGCCACTACGCAATTACTATTAATTGGCATTGTTACACACCCCTAGTTTACAAAACTTTTTGTTCAATATCTTAAAACAGTTTTAGTTGAACAGTTGGGTATTTTATATGCATCTCCGCATTTGGTCTCCGACAGAAGCTCTTGAGAAGCTGCTACTTATAGCACTTGTTCTTAGGTCGTTGTCTATGGAAGGTCTAAGTTTTCTTCCAAGCAGTCATAGTTATCCTAATTTCAATTATTTCAGCTACTTTTTTGTAAAAATGCCCATCTTTAAGCCACGTTTCTTAAACTGATGTCCACAACCAATAGTAGATGCAAACAACAGAAGTAGAAAATTAAGGGTGGGCAACAAACAACTTTCAACTGGCACTCAAAAAATCAATATACATTCAAAGGTATAATTATACCACAAAGACACTACAATAACTTTAAAACCTAAACTGATGTTTTAGTAAAATATATTGTCCAGAGAAATTATGGCTGGGAACTTCATGGTTTAAGAGCATGTTTTAGGAACTTCTATCCTACGGTAAGATTGGAATTCGACCTCCCTGATCGATGTTGAAGTGGGGGTTGTTGCAGCTTGTGACAGGTTTATGTTCGGAAATGGCGGAAACTGTTCTTTTTTATATTGTTCGAACGTTCCATGTGCTGGTCCAGAAGCTCAGGATTTATTTCCTGGAACGTGATTCACTTTTAGCGAGGGGGTGAGGTTTTTAAGTCCCCTTGGAGGCAGAGTTTAAGTTCTTGTTCAAGAGTACCGTGAAATCACGTGAACCAAGGTGATTTGGAGTTTTGTTGATATACTTTTCGAGATAAAAACCTCAACTTTCTAAAAGGCCTTCTTATTCTACTAGTAACATCGTTGAAAAGTCTGACAGTGCAAAACTGCAGTCGATGACAAGTTATTAATAAGAATCATGGTGAGTAAGAGTGAGTTATTAATTTTTAATAACTCACAATTAACCCTGAAGCGCCCCAAAATGCCCGAGCAACTAAGGATTCGATAATGTTATTCCTATCAAATATTACGAGAAACCAAAAATCCTTCGTAGCGAAAGGGTTAAAAGTAAAAGGTTAAACACTTCAAATCTAAGTCGTCCTCAAACGTAGAAACCGTTAGAAAAAGTTTCTTACAGAGTGCGTTCTTCCATTATCCCCTATGGAACCACACTACATTCAAAAGGCAATACAAAAAAAAATATTAAGATATTATTGGATGGTGTTTTACTTTATCTATTTGTGCCTCATATGAATGCCATTAACATCTTCATTACCGAATATAAAGATCTTTTATATTCGGTAATTTAAATGTTTTAAATAATTTTTTTTATGGAACCGACATTGTCCGACATAAATTGCTCAATTTTTTGTCTTGTGTTTTGTTTAAATTACACAAACTTAAATTTAGAAAAACAGAAAAGCGACCTTTATTTTAAAGCTACAGAGTAAAGATTGGTAAACAGAGAACAAATTGTCATAAAAAAAATACTTGACGCCCAAAGTCCCAAAACTAGTAAAACGTTGTTTTTGACTAAGATAAAAAAAACAATTTTTTTATTTAATTTTTTTTAATGTCAAGTTACATCCTTTCGTACAATATTATATTATTTACAATTCTTATAAAGGCCATATTGAAAAATAATCCTATTACAGATATCATATTCTCAGTTATTTTTTTTTATTATCGATTCCTGCTATATTCATCCCACATACTGTAGTTAAAAAAATCCTGCCATTAAATAAATTTCAAAAAAGAAGTATCAGTAAATCACAAACATGTATTCTTTTGTTTTATTTTTTCACTTTCAATATTAAAACAATAAATACCCTTTCTTTATTTCCCTTTGATGTTAGATTTCCCTGCTACGTTTTTATAGGTTTTTTTTTTTTATCAAAAGAGTTATAAATACAAATTACCCGTCAAAAGACTTATATTTTAAGTTTAAAAATATTATTTATTTTTATTCCCTTGTGGTAGTGTAACAAAGACTCGACGCTTAAATATATTATTTTCCTCCCAAATCCCTTTGGGTATACTTTTTGTTTAAAAAATTGTTTTTGATTTCTTCCAAGTTTTTATGATATAGAATAAATTATAAAAGTCTTTTACTGTAAGTAATTTTTGGATTTGCCAGTTATTGTTCAATAGCTAAAACACAAATATGGGTTATAAATTTATGTCTATGTATGGATAATGGTTATTTATATAAATTTTATAATTAGTTTAAGCTAATTAATGAATTAATATGCCTTACGTACGCTTCCAAAATTCATAATAAACTCACTCACATTTAAAATTTAAAAAAATTAGAAATATAGTTTTCTTTGGTAATAAATGTTACGAAAATTCATAGTACACTTTTAATAGTATTTTAGAGTATGTTTTGTATTTAAGTCTCTTAACAGCGTCAATGTCAGCTTAGTAAGAGGGCAACAATCGCTTATAATTGATTGAACACAAAATTTAAACATTTCAAAAACCACCCTAAATTTTAACTTATATTTTTATGTGCTAAACTAAATATACTTAAAATTCTATCAAAAATTTACTTATTTATTAAAAAGCATCGATATTTTATTTCTATAAATGCTTCAAAAGGTAAAATTTAATCTTATTTTGTATGTTTTTTTCATATTTACCCTAAAAATAGATTTTATCAACAAAATATTAGAAAAACATGGTCAATGAGGTAAACATATTATTTTAAAAATTAGCTGTATTAAGCAAATAATGTACTTAAGTCCAAAGTTTCAAATGAGCTACAAATGAATCTTCGACTGATGCTTACTATCTGCATTTTTACAATTCGAAATTATGAGTTGGTATTTTAATTTTAAAATCCTCAAAAGTAGGCAGCATTCAAAAAGCTGTTACAATATCCTCTACTTTTTACGTTATAAACATTTTGTAAAGCTAAAACCTAGCAGTATTCTCGGACATATTAATGTTAGTTGTTAATGTTACTTCCAGAGTGTGCAGAAATACTGTAAAATTTTTGTAATAACAAGCACAAATAAAAGGTAGCTAATGTTAATTTTTTATTGCTTGTTTAAAATTAAAAACATACTTAATTATCATTGCTAACAGAAAATAGAACGAAAATGTTAGCACGGAAACTTCGATAAATGAATAATATTAGGTATATTTTTATTCTTTATACAACATTCTCACTCAAAATATATATTTTACTTGGTGCATATTTTACTTCATTATTTTTTCATCTAAAAGTTTAGTTCAGCTGAAGAAAATAACTTAATACTGAAGAGTCTATGAAAGAGTTTACCGAATAGCAGCAAATTGTTTGTGACGTAGATAAATTTCTAAAACGAGTTTTGGTTTTTTCAGATTTGATTTTATCATAAAATAAACAAATAAAATTTAAAGTTTGTTTATGTAACCGTAATGCAAATTGCGTGAAATATTAATCCTTGCTTAAACTAAATAAAAGTCAGCGAATGAAATAGGATTATGGGAACCGAATCAAGTTTCCGCTACCTAGTTATGCGTCTTTTTGAACACATTTTGTTCGAAAGATTATTCATATATGATCCCGCGCACACGGTAAATTAAATAATGGTTCTTTATCGTCATATCACGTGAAGTTTCTGTCAATTCCAATAAAATGTATATTCGATTCCATTTGAAGATATTGATGAAAAATAACAGGAAAAAAAAGCATCAAAACAAATTCTTTTGATTTAGTGTGAAGAAACTCTTGCAAAGAAAATGGCGTATCAAAATATAAGAATAGAACACGAAGAAAGGACTTTATTTTTCCAAAAAAGAACCAAGTACAAAATTATACTTACTAGGCAAATCGTTTGTTAAAGTTGATTTTTAAAGGGGCATGAATCGCAAATTTACATCCAAACCTTTGTATGAAATTGAAGGCTCTAGTATAACACATTATCATATAATCAAGTACCAGTATCAATCAGATATAATTTCGGCATTGTGATACAGATTAATTATTAAAAAAAATCTAATTATAAAATTAAACGCAAAGACAGATAATAAAAATGCTATGCTGTTCTGGGAATTTATACGATAATTTATTATATTTCAGAAATAAATTACAGTTTACTTAATAAAGATTTACGAAGAATAACTCAATTTCGGTTAAAACTCGTTTGGTTCTTTTCAGATAAATATGGACCCCGTAATAAATGGTATGCGGGAGGGAGAAGAGCGGGAAAACAAGATAAAATGGGAACAGAACGAACTCTTATTATTCTAAAAGAGTATCACGCGCGAAGTGGCATCTAATGGAAACATTATGCAGCTGAAAACTTCAAAAATCTTCGCCTTATCGCTTTCAACATTTTCTTTCCTTCATTTGTCTTTTAGCTTGTTGTATTTTTGTTTTTTTGCTTTTGTACTCTTTCGTGTTTTCGGGCGTTGTCGTTGGAATTCCTACTTTTGAGTCTAATGCAGCAGAATCATACGCGACTTCGGAATAACTGAAGTGAAGTCAGTCCGGCTTGGTGTCGATCTCTCTCTCAGGAGATGGAATGTTGATGCTTCTTTTCTGACAACAGTTCCCTCTTCAAACGAAAGAGCGATTTTAACTCAGTCTGAGTTAATTTTCACTCCTCCAGTCTTGAAATTGCACTTCCCCGAAAGGAGTGGATCCTTTGTTTGTTAACCCTTTCAGTCCCAGTGATGCCATTTGGCATCACCACTTTCAATATTTTTTTTCAAAATGTTAATGTTCCGTTATGACATCCAAACACACATCATTCGATTCTTCACAGTTTGTTCTATTAGACAATATTTTAATTAATCTCAATAGAAGTCAGAACTACTTTTTTTTTTATTTTGAAAATAGCTAACAAGCGTTTTACCTGATTTTTGATAAGTTCACTTCAGTTCCACATATTTAAAACACAATTTAAGCTATTTCGGTTAAAGTAATTTCTAAATTTTTTTTAATAATATGGTCAGATGCCTTAAAATATATAACTCGAAGTGTTTTAAGGTAATACATTTATTTTGTTACTTTCCACAGTTAAAAAATTTTGGCATTATTTCAAAAACCATATAAAAATTTAAATGAATTTTTATTTCTTATGGAACTCTAATCTTTGACCTAAAATAAGCTTATTTTGTGAATATCAGATGTTTCTTTAGTGTAGTAAATTTTTGGGACTGAAAGGGTTAAACCTCCGACAGGATCCCTCCAAACGAGTGATTTTAAATCAGTCTGAGTTAATATTCACTCCTTTCCAGTGTCGAAAATGCACTTTTCCTACTGGAGTGGATTTCACTCTTGTTTTAAGAGTGTTGATAGCTGCTTTCTCAAGCTGGCGAGAATAACGTTTTGCATGGTCAGAGCAGATACTATATTTATAGACAGCAAATAATGCAAACACGTCTTATTATCATGCACGTTAGGGGTGAATGAGATCGAATATCCGAGGGTCTTCTCACCAAAGAGCCTCTGTGTTAACCCAATGAGTAAAAAAATAACATTATAAGCCAAATTTCTCCGACTGCATTGGATATTTTTACAAGCGGTTTTTATATGCTATTATGCAGTTGACCTACATTTAATTTAGATATCACCTTCACCCTTAATGCTTTAAATTATCTAAAAACTTACTCTCTTAAAACAGAAGAGTAAAATCCACTCCTGTAGGAGAAGTGCATTTTCGACACTGGAGGAGTGAATATTGACTCATACTGAGTTAAAATCACTCGTTTGAAGTGATCCAGTCTGAGGTTTAACACACAAAGGATCCGCTCCTCCAGGAGAAGTGAATTTTCTGGACTGGAGGAGTGAAAATTAACTCGGACTGAGTTGAATTCGCTCGCTTGTTTTAAGAGTGTACAGTTTGCAGATTTACCCAGATAGGGCATATTTCATGGAAATTTTTTAATGTTTTTAGAATATATATCCGAGTAATAAAACAATATATTCTATAAAATTCCTCGCCTTTTTCCCATGACGTTAAAGAAATTTCCTGACTATTCTATATTCCCATTACTTCTTAGCTGATTACACTCTTAGAAATAACTTTCATTTTTGACGATTCATGAATCCCCTAGCCTCATTTCGTTAATTTTGAGGATTGTTTCGTCAAACTATCACGTGACTTTTGAGTAAACGCGAATCCTCACTTTTACGATCGTGATTTGACGATTCTGTATCTTGATTTTGAGGAAACTGAATCTCATTGTTGTACTCACACACATGCTCAAAAATGACGAAATATTTCTTTAGATTAGACGACATTCAAATACTCATAAAAATGACGATTCAAATTTCCTCACTTTGAGGAAACGAAAACTCGGAGCATTCGCCAGTAATGGAATCGTCAAAATTAAGGAAAATTTCGTCATTTTTGAGCATTCATTTTTTAGAGTGTAGTATCCCTGATTGACAAATTGAGAACACGTTGTTTCTTTCCATCTAACGTAACTGGTTTTATAAAACAAGAAATTGTCTTTCAACTACTCATGTTCCCTTCAGTCCAAAAATACATATTTCAGGATTGAGCGTTTCGAATGTTAGTAAAGAGCATTTTTTTCCAGCGGCCATCTTGCATGCGAATTGCACTTTTAGCTAATATGAATAGCAATGAGCCGTGAAAAAACGGAAACGTCGCGATTTGCCGTTTGACATATAAATTGAGGAAATACATGCACGATCAGAAGGTATAAATCAAACTCGGGAGAGCTTTAAAAGTTAAGGGAACTTTGTATTTCTTTTAGGTTATTGATGGAAACAAAGTTCCGAGAAAGTATCGATTTTTGATTTGGTTATAAAAATGGTACTACTGTAATATTATTTATTAATCTTGTTTATAAATTAATGTTTCATAGTTAGTAGTACAGTAGAGTTTCGTTTATCCGAATCCCGGTTATCCGAAATTAGGTTTATCGAAAAAAAAATTCCAGAGCCTTTCGGTTAAAATATGAAATGTATATGCATAAATAAATACACAAAAATACGTGCTTACGAAGTTGGATTTATTTCTCAAAATACGCAGTATTTTTTATTTTTGCTACTCAATTTTGGTCCCGTACCTTTCGGATAAGCGGGACTGTATTGTATTTTAAATTTTACTCTCATTTTTCTTCTCATTTATAAAATGCTTTAAAAAATTTTGTGTTACGTTGGAAAACAAGTGATACTAGTCTAGCATACAAATTTTTCCTTTTTTATCGAAGGTTTCAAAGATAAACATAAAAACAACCATCTATTAGTTTGTGAAATCCTTAAAGCGATATGTAAAACCTCGTTTAGCAAAATAATCAAAATCGCTATTTTTCTTTTTCACCAACAACGTGTAACCCAAAAATGCAAAACTTCTGAGAATTCACTCGAAAAAATTTGGTTGCCGATTAGTTTCGTTAAGGTGCAATATTATCCTTACAATACTAATAAAACAGAAGAATCCATACATTCAGAAATCCAAAACATTTATTAAGACATAGTAGACGCAAAACAAATCTATTCAAAGCAAAGTTTACTAAAGGCTTAGGAAACCTTTTAAATTGTTATTGTATCCAATGTTGCCTACTTTAGTTCAAAAGATATTTCTTCTTTCTTTAACAAGTGCTGAAAACTATTTACAACATTTCTTTTTACCATTCGGAAATCTCATTTAGGTATTCTACTATTGTATATTCATCCTTTTAATCCTTTGTCAGTTTGTTTTGTAAGCGGATGTAACTTGAGGAATTTTTATTCCTAAGAATGCATTTTCTTTTATTTATAAAATAGATTCTTCGTAGTCAAATGACAATTTTGTCTTAAAACTGTTAAGATATCTTTTGTATTTCAACTGTTATTTTTTTATACAGTAATAAACATTGAGTTTATTTGTGGGTTGTTTAGAGGTGCCAGATTTAACGAATGTGCAATATTCTGAAAGCTATTTGAGGTTGCCCTTTGAAAGCAATTATCATCCAACGAATTTTTAGTTAATCATATCTTATTATCAACTACCTTATCTTTAAAATTAAGTATTGAAAACAGTATAAGAATATTAAATATAGAAATTACAAAAAGTCCAATTACAATAATTTCTGGAATGTTGTTGTT
This sequence comes from Hylyphantes graminicola, assembly GCA_023701765.1. Lineage (NCBI taxonomy): Eukaryota > Metazoa > Arthropoda > Arachnida > Araneae > Linyphiidae > Hylyphantes > Hylyphantes graminicola. The sequence continues at coordinate 43,996,560 of CM043121.1, forward strand.
GTCGTGTGCCGCCAAGCCGTAAATCCGTTGGCACAAGGCTTTGAGTACCCATGAGAGGGTGGATGTCCGACTTCTTCTCCAAGATGGCGCCCCCTCTTCAATTCAGGCATGTCGCTGGAGGGGAGGGTCAATTTTCTCCAGACGACCTGCACCCATGGTAAACTGCACAATGACCGACCACAGGACTTTCGGATTTGGTACTCCACAGGACTTTCGATTTAATTTCTAGAATAGATGTTTCTTGTTGTGCAATTTTTACTTCTGTGAAAATTGCCTTTAAAATAAACGAGAAAACTTTTAATGAATAAGAAGCATACATCAGACTAGTAATATTTTTACGAATTTTTTTTAAATATCAGTAACCATCATTTGTTGAATCATGGTGTCATGGTGTCGCCGACATGCATGTCGTACTTATTTAATGTCGATAACAATTTTAAAATTATAAATATTTCTATAAAAGCTTTAGATTTAGCGCATTTTTTAAATGAAATTTTCAAACATTAAAACTTTTTTCAGCAACGACAAAATGCATGAAAATCGAAGTTTGAATATCTAGATACTAGTTTAAGTTTTGTAAGATCTGTAAAGTGGAAACAAATTAAAGATTATGGATTTAAAATTTAAAGATTTATGCATTTTATTTTCAGTAAATGAAATACTGATTAATAGTTTTTTTAAGCACTTTTTGTAACCAAATAAAATCACTTCTACAGACTTGGACGGTGGCTTGGGGATTGCTATCAGTAGCAAAGTATTTGGGTTTCTCTATTACTTTAGGTTGACTGCGAAAATCACAATCTCAAAAGTATAATAATATACAGTGGTGGCCAAAAGTGTGGACACTTTTTGAAAGTTTCCTATTTTTCAACTTTGTGTGATTACAGAATATATTAATTATATATCAAATTAAACACTTGTATATCAAATTAAAAGTTTTTTAATCTTTATGAGGACCACTGTCTGCAGATCGCTGAAGCAGTCTATGAGACCTTTGGTCCCATATAATTTATATCCATGGACTCAACATCATCATCATCATCAAAATACTTTCATGTAGAATCAAAAATACAGTATTACAATATCTGTATTACGAATAAGTTAAGCAACTAATAGTATGATCTGTCTTAGTTTTGCAAGTCATTGAACCACCAACTTGTATTGCAATTTCAGCATAAGAGAATCCATTGATTGTGCTTGTTTGTTCAACTAAAATGAGCATAACTTTATTTGTAATACAGATACTGTAATTCTGGTTATTTAATGAAATTCTACATTAAATTACCTTCAACTTAATATTTAAACGTTTGCATTTAAGCGAAATTTAATAGATGCAAGAACACAGGTAACAGTTGAAACACATGAAACTTTTAAAAAGTGTCCACACTTTTGGCCACCACTGTATAAGGTCTAGCCTGGCCTCACCGTTTGAGATTTTATCCAATTAAAATTATCATAATTTAAAGTCGCCATAAACTAAGTAGTCCGAACGTGCCGAAACTTATATTTTAGTTATACTTCGGAAAATTCAAGTTTCACAACTAGACCCTTCAATTAACATTGTACTTAAGGTAGGCGAATACCCAAAATTCTAAAATTTTTACTATTACTTTAATCTTTTCCAAACTTGGCATGGTGATTTCAAATACAATGAACAATGCTTTTTGGGCAATTTTTTTTTATTTAAATATAATTGATTTATTTTAAACGGTGTTTTTCAACTAAAAAAAGGGGTTTACGCCAACACTTCTAGCATAAAAAGCTTTACATTAATTTACCTGAAATTTTTCACAGATGCTATTTCAATATATATCTGTGCCATGAACCTCTAACATCTGGTGTAAGTATACAAGTTTTTTTTTTAAAAAAATGTCCAAGTGTAAGTTAATCGAAAAAAATCATTTTTTTGTGGTTAATTTAAACATTTTTCTTAATAACTTTTTTTCTTGTATTTTGTATGTAACTCTAGAGGGTCATTGCATGTATCAGTTCAAAACGAAGAATTTAACACATAATAAATGTTCATAGGATGAAAATTCAATGTGGTAGACTTGTTGGCGTAAACCTCTTTTTTTAGTAGAAAAACACTGTTTAAAACAAATTAATTATATTTAAATAAAAACAAAATCCTAAATGGTATTATTCATTATATTTGAAATCACTATGCCAAATTTGGAAAAGATTAAAGTATTGATAAAAATTTTAGAATTTTGGGAAATTTTGGGTATTCGCCTACCTTTTGTAAAACATGCGCTAATGGGCACATGCTCGTTATTCGAAACTGCGTTGAAGTTCGCCACAAAGAAAGGCTTCTTTTATAGAGGTTAGAAGAACGTAGAGGTGCAGCAGAGTCAAAACCAATGCAAAAACTGGTTTATAGAGTAAAGCCATGATTGCTTCTCCGATGTACCCAAACAAATTTCTGGCTAATCATTTGGCATTTGTCTACAATAAAATTAATAAATAACTCTTTAAATATTACACACGAAGGGAACCATCTGAATATTTTATTATAGTAAATATCATGCTACAAATCGCCCAATTTTTAAAAAAAAAACCTATTCTTAAGAATATAATTAGACGTTTTGTATAGAAAATATCATGGGAGAAAGCACATGGTATTTTTTGGGGCATAACACACGCATTTGGTGACTTTCAAACAACTTTTTCGCACCAATCATCTCCATTTTATTCTTCTAACCTTCTTTAAGCTGATTTAAAAAATAATTTTAAAATAGACAATATTTCTTAACCCTTTCAAACCCAATAACAATTTGGCATCATAATTTTTTTTCGGAACGTCTACAGCCATTTATGATATAAAAAAGCACATCATTCGATTTTTCAAACTTTTTTATATTAATTTTTTTATTAATCCCAATAGATGTCAGCCCTATTATTTTTTTAAAATTATTATCAGAAACATGATGATGCCGAATGGCATCACTGGGACTGAAAAGGTTTAAATTTTCAAGAAATAATAGTTACTACTTAAGTAACTAAAGCATACCTCTCTCTTGCAGATCGCTGGTTCTGGTACCAGCAAGCGAAACAGCATCTGCATCGCAACTTAGACGACGACCGCAACTACAACGTGGCCAAGAACCTCATCCTGTTCATCGGGGACGGCATGGGCATGACCACCGTCACCACGTCGCGGATCTTGAGAGGACAACGCCGTGGTCAGACGGGCGAGGAGGCCGAGCTGGCGTTCGACAAGTTCGAGTATGTCGCCCTCTCCAAGGTAAGACAGACGGATTTATGTTCTTTACGAAATTAAGGTGCAGAAGAATCAAAACCAATGAAAAAACTGTTTATAGAGTGAAGCCAAGATTGCTTATCCGATGCACCCAAACAAACTTCTGGCTAATCATTTGACATTTGTTTACAAAATTAATCAATAACTCTTGAAATACTTCATACGAATTGCACCTTCCAAATATTGTATTAAACTAATTATTGTATACAATTGCCCAATTTTTCTTTTTTTAATAACCTATTCTTAAGAGTACAATTCGATGATTTATATAGAAATCTCATATGAGAAAGCACTGGGTAGTTTCAAAATGGGTTTGTAATTGGGACATGCATGGCTTCTTATTTAAATATCGAGCATGTGAGAACATATCGTTGGTCAGATGACAAAAACACGAATGCGTAAATACGCTGAGATGGAAACTGGGTACTGAAAAGACCATCATTTTTCAAAAACCGCCAATCCCTAGAACTTGCACATTCGAGGATTTGTCATTTGACCGAAGATATAGCATAAAATATCTCGTATAAAAAGTAACTTCCCAATATTCATTTACACAAGAAAAATCTTATCTACTTAATGGTGAGCTCTTTTCCCTATCAAACGTGACGTTTCACTTGGAACTTGCCTTGGGAACTACCAAGAGAGAAAACAATTTTTTTTAAACAAACAAGTTTTTAAAAGAACTAATATAGCCTACTTTCTTGTTACTTAAATACTTACTGAAATTCTAATTGGGAAAAATTAAGTTCCTAACAGTAAATATCAACATCTTTGAACTGTTTCTACACTACATTATAAATATTTTTTTAAAAAAACTAGCTAAATACAGGATCCAGCTACAATTTAAACTTAAAAACCGAAATCAACTATTTTCCTTAATATTCTTCGCAAATAAACTTAATATTATTTATCGTCTGCTCGATTTATTTGCAGTACGAAGAATCGTTAAATATTTATCAATAACAAAATTAATAAGACTACTCCAAGCTGCAATGAAAAATAAGAATTGCAAATTAAAACTAAGCATAATTGCATGCTAAAAAATATGCCGCCGCTTTCTTGGTAAACAATTAATGAACAATCAAATCATATTGTGCTACATTTTATGACGTTATTCCAAAGTGATTCACTGTGGGCATACTTTGATCAGATAAGTACTACGACTTAAATTAAATGTAATTTTTTTTACTCTTATAAGGAATAAATAAATATTAAAACTTATACATAAACTAAATTTTAAAGTTTTACAGGAGTGCAATCCTCAAGACATTGTTTATCTTGGCAAACAAATGGAAATTTGGCGCACTAGAGCTACACGAGGGCTATTCAATCTATAAATATGTTATCTAGCTAAGATATATCTAAAGATAATATGCACAAAAACAAAACAGCATATTTCGAAAGCTTTTTTTAATTTTGTTTTCGAAAACGTGATTAAGTTACAAGATTTTTTTTTGTATTCGTAAACATTTGGTTTTCTATTAAAAGTTAAAAAACCGGCTTATAAGGGCGATTCCAATAACAAATCTCTGAGGTAAACCTGGCATTCTGATCATATCTAATTTATGTAACTGCAATATTCATTGATTGCACTGATCGATTGTGCTGCAATATCGATCGATTGTAAGGCTTTTTTCTTGGACGACTTCTTAGGTTTTTTCGACTGCTTTCTTGGCTTGGACGACTTCGTGGCAGACTTCTTCCTTGAATTAGACGTCTTCTTTGCGGCCTTCTTCGTTGTTTTAAGCCAGTAATCCATTCACGCTGTAGCTATGCTGTAGCTGGATTTTGTGACGTAACTGTCACTAGTACGCATGCTCGCGTGGTCAAAGCTGTACTTCTGAAGCTGGATTTCTGAATCATTTTCCAAGCGATATCAAAGCTGTAAATTGGTTTCGGGCATGAGCAGTCATAAGAGTCATTTAGTTTTTAATTGTCCATGGTTTTTAACTTAATATTCTTATTTGTTTACTTTTTATTGAGAGAAATAACCCATAAATCAAGAAACTTCCATCCACGCTGGATACAGCAAATGACGTCACAAAATCCAGCTACAGCATAGCTACAGCGTGAATGGATTACTTGCTTTAGACATAGTTGACGCGGCCGACTTGCTCTTCTCTTTGGACTTGGCCTCCTTCGATGTGCTTCGTTTCATCCCAGCATTTCCTTCGACATTTTTGGCTGCCTTGGACGTGCTTCGTTTCTGCCCTGCATGTCCTTTTACATTGTAGTTTTCTCCGACCAGTCCTTGAACAATAGTATTATTTAAAAATATTGAGACATCTTTACTTTTTGGATTATTTGCCTCAATGAAAGAAGTTCCAACGAACAGTCCATCCTGGTCTTGGGTAGTTCCGTTAAGATTCACAAATCGTACAGAAGCAACGTTAATTCGACCAGAGTCCATATTTTATTTATTGTGCAGTTTATCCAGTTCTAATGTTTTATCCGAAGCTTTGTTTAGGTCTAATTTAATACTACTCTTAACTTTTAAAATTCGATTTTGATGAAATATTTCTTTCTGACTGAATTTAAACAAAATTTGAAGTAAACTGTTAGATTTTGCCGATTTCACTGATATTTGAATTCAAATATTGTTAATCTTTTCGATTCACGTTCTCAAATTAATATTTTCGCGAGCGTTATTTGCTGGTAATAATTATTTACTTATTTATCGATGGCTGCCTCCCGAATGAACAAAAAACAAGGGAAAATATTATCTAAAGTGTATGATGAATGCACAGAATCTAGCCCAATGAGGAACAAAAACGTTATAAACCCGTCACGTTAATATACACGAGTACTTTGGAATTAAACAAGATTTTAACACAGAAAATATTGGCGAAAAGATTGTTTAAGATTTGGTTTGTTGAAATTGCACAATAATCCAGAAACTTACACTCCCTGCCAATCTAAGTTGGGTAAATAGAAATGTTATGGAGAACATCCTTCCACAGATGTAAAGAGTTCCATAAATTATTTGTGAATCCATCCAGAAACCATGTTTAAAACGTTAATTTCATTTAAGGTCTAACAGATTCGAATATTATTTGAGAAAATTTGGCAATTTTATAAGAATGAAAAGTGTATTTTGGTTAAAGTGCATTCAAATCCTTTTGCATGCAAGTATTATCTTACAAGAGTTTCCAACTAACGGACCAATCGCGCTTTCCCCCGTCTTTTTACTATTGGTTTTCACCCGAGTTAGGTTGGCACGGAGTGTAATAATTCATTAATTATTGGAATGCATAACTTTTAATAATTTATTAATTATTGGAATACATTAAATTTTAAAATTTAAAGATCTCTAAAACTATTTACTACATTAACATGTTTTTCAAATATATAAAAAGTTAATGAGATAGGGGTAAGTGGTGTACCTTGGACGTATGTGTACCTCGAACCTATGCTGATTCTAGCTCGATTTGCTTAGATATTGAAACAACACCACATGCAGTTAAAGTATTTGTTACCAGGGGTCTCAGTGAAGTTCTATCTGTTTGTTTAAAAGGTCAATTTATTAAAGAGGTTTCGAAAAACTAAATTCGCAGTTCAAAAGTAACTTTTTGTCAGATTCTTTAGTGTATTTTTATACTCAAACATGTAGTGTTTATTCAGAAACGATGGTTATGCAATATAACGTAAAGTTCTAGCTATAAAACTGTGCGCTTGAAATTAATATAATTCTAACCTTAACATGGTGATTAACTATTTTGTTTTTAATATCCAAGTAGTGTACCTCGAACCTAATACAAGTGGTGTACCTTGGACTGGTCCAGGGTACACTACTATAGATCATATGTGCTCCAGATTGTTGAAAACACTTTTTAAAATTCAAGTAAATTTTTTCCTTTGAAAAATTACAGATTTTAAGCTAATATGCAACCCTGATTTGTAAAATTATGTAAAATGGAAATTTGTAAGAAATTGTTATATGGTGTGATAAATATTTTTATGTCGTTAATTATTTAGATTTATGGTAGACCTATAAAATTTTAACCATAATGATATTATATAGAAAATAATTATTGCATACGCATCTAAAAAGATGATTTTTATAATAAATATCTTTGCAAAACATCCTTTTTACGTTTAGGCCTAGTTGTATAAAATATTTAAGTTTTTTCAAATTTATGACAGAAAGATAGCCAAATGTTTTCCTATGGCATGAAATGACGGTTTAATTTTATGCTGCATTTCAACGGATACACCTGAGAAAGATCGCAATGCAGCTGAAAAAGCCAAAAGAGAAACTAAGGTAAAACCCCTTACTAAGCTAATTGACCTAAAATAGCCAATTACTACAATCTTGGATAGAAATAAGAGTGGGTTGTAAAATGTATTTTTGAATTTTATGTGTCTAATAAATATTGGTTTTTGGACTGTAAACCGAGTCTCTCTACCTGTTAATAATTGGTCCAAGGTACACTACCGGTTGGACCAAGGTACACCGCTGGTGGTGTACCTAGGTCCTAATTACAATTTTCTGTATTTATTTTTTTAACAGTTGAAATCATTTAAATAACATGTTAAAATAAATATATGTTGTATATAACAACTTAAAGTATTTAGTAAAAATATTTTTATTCACTTTTTGCAAGTAATTAAGAAATTAAAAACTGAAAAGTCAAAATAGGTCCAAGGTAACCCACCTTCCCCTATATAAAAAGTTTAAATATAATTCAGCTAAAATAACTTTGGACTGACCAAAAACTTTATCCCTCTTAAGACTAATAACGAACCCTGCTTTTTTCCCCCCGCAGACGTACAACACGGACAGCCAGGTGGGGGACTCCGGTGCGTGCGCGACGGCCCTGCTCTGCGGGGTGAAAGGTCGCTTCGAGACGGTCGGGCTGGACGACAGCGGCCGCTACGACAAGTGCCAGAGCAGCTTCCAGTCCAGGATTCCTTGTCTGGCAGACTGGGCACAGGCAGAAGGTGAGTGATTACCATAGCCTTCTTTCACTCTCGGAAATGATACTTTCATTTTTGACGATTCATGAATCCTCAAGCCTCATTTCGTTAATTTTGAGGATTGTTCGTCAAATTATCACGTTACTTTTGAGTAAACACGAATCCTCACTGTTACGATCGTGGTTTGACGATTCTGTATCTTGATTTTGAGGAAACTGAATATCATTGTTGTACTCACATGCTCAAAAGTGACGAAATATTTCTTTAGATTAGACGATATTCAAATCCTCATAAAATTGACGATTCAAATTTCCTCACTTTGAGGAAACGAAAACTCGGAGCATTTGCCAGTAAACGGATCGTCAAAATTAAGGAAAATTTCGTCGTTTTTGCGCATTTATGCTTTGTAATTATAGAGCGGTACGGTTAGGTTTGAATTATCGTCGCGCAACACGAGGGCTATTGACGACGGGCGTCGTCAAGATTTTCTTGGCATTTAACATTCATCTATGATAAGCAACAACATTTGAAATGTAAATATTACAAAATTCTCCATTTACAAATTATTAATCTTGGAGCCACATTCAAGTGACGAGTCGGCAACATAGAGCGGTACGGATTTTGTCGGATAGAAGAAGCTCAATACAGCACTTTCAAGACAGGATCAATGCGGGTAACCGCACTAGCACCTCTATTCTGTAATTTAGACATTTCCTTGGATCAAGATGTTCCCTTTCAATTAATTCCTTTACATGTGGGGGTTTACGGAAATGATGTTGCTGACGGCTTGGCAAAGCAGGGCTCGGCAGATCCCTTGCGTTAAAATGCCTCATTTACTTTTGACAAGCTTTGTTCCATCAGAAAAAATAATGACTTGAAAACTTGGAGAGTCCCTCCACCCCGCGATTGGCATTGTCATATATGTTCCGAGGGCTCCATTGGGCTATATCTGTGATAGTATTTGTGAAGGGCTGGGGAGCCCAGTCGGTTAAGCACTCGCTTAGCTTTCGGAAGGTCCCAGGTCCGAATCCGGGCATCGCCAAAATAGCTGCCGACCAATAAACGGCCCGTGCAGCCAAAAATGTCCGACGATTAATACCCCGTGTAAGGGAGTGCACGTTAAATATCCTTCAAAGTCCTAACGCTGCGTACGATGTCGCCCTTAACGGTTACGTTGGGTGCTTATTCAGGTGTCGGCTCGTCACCTGACTGTGGTTCTAAAATACAACGCCCGTCGCCTATAGCCCTCGTGTAGCTCTAGTACGACGATAATTCAAACCAAAGCAAAGGGCTGCTGTCGAGATTTTGCAGTGTCCACCTAAGGTTAGGTTAGGTTTTGAAATATCGCCGCACTAGAGCTACACGAGGGCTATTGGCTACGGGCGTCGTATTTTTGAACCACAGTCAAGTGACGAGCCGACACCTGCAAAGGCACCCAATGCCACCGTTAAGGGCGACATCATACGCAGCCTTAAGACTTTGAATGATATATAACATGCACTCCCTTACACGGGGTATTATTCGTCGGACATTTTTGGCTGCACGGGCCGTTTATAGGTCGGCAGTTATTTTGGCGATGCCCGGACCCGAACCTGTGACCTTCCGCATGCTAGGCGAGTGCCTAACCGACTGGGCTCCCATCCACCTGAGGATTTCCTCCTTAACCCATTTCGACAAAGTTTTCCCGCTGTGTGCAAAGTGAGGAGTGGACATTTTGCTTACACTGTATTTTTCTAGTGTTTGGACTCATGGGCATTGTCTAGAGAGCAAGGAGTTCGGTAAAAACAACATATCCTCCTGAGACCTGATATCCTTTTAAATAGATCTTTTGTTTTACGCTCTTGTAACTGCAGAGTCAATAGTAGTAATGTATATGACTGTATGACATGTCTGAGGTCTATCCTAGTCTGAACCCGAAATGTAGATGCATGGGAAAAAGTTGAAAAATTACGCATATTGGAATAGGAGACTAATTCTGATACTTTATAAAGTTCCTTCGTTCTTTTACTCAAAAGTTTTTTTAGACTACTTCATAGGCTACTTACAAGGAACAGTTAGGAACTTTCTTATACAGTTAGGGTACATTTAATCTAGTTTATTTCAAATTTTGAGAGCTGAAATGGCTCTATTAGAAAAGTTCTGAAAATCACATTTCTGCATTTGATTACTGGTATCAGTTTATTTCGATAAAGTATGAAGTTCTACAAGGGTCTTCACGATTTCGAAGTTCTTAAAAAAATAGATTTTTTACAGTAGACAATTTCAAAAGCATTTTGCATTTAAAATGTTAAAATTAACTATTAGTTTCCAAAAAAATTATCAATTTAATATTGAAATCCTAGCACCAATGAAAATAATTATTTTTATGCCCCTCAAAAAATATTAAACAATAATTTTCCTGAAATTACGTACAATAATACTTTTTAATAATATTTTGAAAAATATGTTTATTTGAAGAATTAGTGAGTAGGAGAGGTCTCAGGAGGAAATAATGTGATTGAAAAAAATGCGTGATGTTAGAAAAATGTCACCATTGCAAGAAACAAGAAAAAAAATTAAATATTTTAGCTTTTTTACTTTAAAATAAAAGTTAATATTTTTTATAAAACAAATAGTAAATATTTAAGAAAAAAGCCTCGTAAATAAAAACATTTTTTTGGATTTTTAAGGGGTTTTTTTTGTCGGAAATTATAATTCTCTCCACAGCGAAAATATAAATTTCTGTGGAAACATGGTTGTTTGTTTTCAAATTTCTTTGGGTCGACATCGCTGTGAGTGGTTTTTGTTTAAGAGTATCTGAGAAGGCGAGATAGATTTGGCAATATTTTTTACTTTGCAAAATCGATCTGGCTGAAATGTTCTCAAATAACCTACTAAAACATAATTTTGTGTCATATGGTATGGAATGATAAATATCATCAAATAAAAAAAGAAATGAAACTTTTGTACAATGAATATTTTTAGTATCGTTTAACACTATGACTGCGGCGATAGAGATTAAAAATTGGCATCGATAGAGGCTGATGTGAAGTAGAAGAATATCCTGTTTCTTAAACCAGTTCGTTACAATAGAAATGAACTATCTGTTCTTCATTTACAATGAAATAAAAATCTTAGTTGAGGTCAGAAATGTACAGCTGTGGAAATAAAAAAGTACCCACTTGGGGTTATTTCATCCGTTAGTCACCCTATAGAATCGGACCTTTTTGAGATTGTGTACAATTAACATTCTGAGTTAATTGCATGAAACAAAATTTGCATAAGGGGCCATCTTCATATTAAAAATGTTACTAACTTTAAAATTTCCAATAGTAACACCCCTTTTAGAGTCCATATTTCAAATCTATGATCTATGTTAATACGAAATGCCAAATTTTGTTAGTTTTGAAGCATTATTAGGGGAGTTAGAGACGTGCAAAGTTTAGGTCCCATAATGTTAAATGAGTTGCACATAAAAAACTATCCCAATCTATAAATAATTAAGATAATGAAACGAATTTTTTACTGAAAAGAAATTATAATAACCCAAACAAAATGCATTCAATATTGGGGTATTTAAAACAATTTTTATATTTTTAAATAATTATTATATTAATTTTTTAAAAAAATATGAATAGAAACCCCTTAGTATTTTTAAAGAAATAAATTTAAGACAGGAAGTTGAAGCGAAATCCCTATTTTTAAAAAATTTTATTCATAATTTGCTGAGTAAATCACAAAATACTTTTTAATTACCCTTTAGGGGACTGTGTATAAGATTACGTGTGATTGATAAATAAAGACGACCTTGCATGCATGCTTGCTTGTCATTTTAGAGATGGTCCCCAAAAGGTCCACAAGTGATTCGATTAAATAACTCGTCAAATATTTATCCAAATGTAACGAAAACTTAGATTTAAGGGTTTTCAAGAGTGCTTAACATTTCTAAGTTATTAAAATTGGGTGTTGCCATTGGAAATTTCAAAGTTCGCAATATTTTTAATATGAAGACGGCTCCTTATGCAAATTTTGTATCGTGCAATTAAATCAGAATGTTAATTGTACACAATCTCAAAAAGGTCCGATTCTATAGGGTGACTAACGGATGAAATAACCTCAAGTGGGTACTTTTTTATTTCCACAGCTGTACAAGGTTAGATTGAATTAAGTTGCTAACTAAAGCTAGACGACAGCTAGTCGTAAAAATACGAGGAAATGATCCTGGCCTTTTCCGATCGGATAACTCATCAACTGTCACAATCATTGAATTGAAAGCCAATAACCAGATTAGTTTAAGTGATTAACTTAGTATGAAATCCTCAACAAATTTACATAATTCATATTTTTTGGGTTGTTTTTGTTTAAAAAAACTACAACAAATAAAACAGAGACTATTTGCAATTTTTAATAGCTAGATAGTTCAATAAAAAACTAAACCGCACTGCGAAATGCAGTATGTCTGGTCGCCCTTTACTTCAAATGAAGGGTTTAATTTCCTCGTAATTTGAATGTGAATGTACTCTTTCAAATCCTCAAGTATTATTCCAAGCACAGTGGGATCGGTTGCAAAAGTGTAAAATCTAATATTCTACTTCCTAATCTTCAAATTGATCATCAAATAACCTTAAATTTGCTTGCGATGAACCCGGGAAAGGGCGCGCAGGGTGCAACGTACTAGATGATTTTTTTAGAACTAATATTCTTATGTTACTTATGTTTTTCAAAATTCTCCAACCGTTTAGAATTGGTTAGAAAGTCACTCGATCAACTTACGTTCTGAATTTATCTACTGCAGAGATACCCCTAAAAAATAATCACCATCAAAATGTGTCGTCAATAGTCAGCGCCTGCTCAAAGGTTCACATAATTCAAATAGGTGACAAATAACACAAAAACTGTATAAGTTTTAAGCTCTATGAACGGAAATTCATCACATCTGGGATTACTAGGTGTCAATTGAATATCATACAAAAAGGTAAATGAAAGAGCTAAATCGTGTAGTTTGTGTAACCACTAGACCATCACGTTCATCAAGTTTACAAACGAACTTGAACTCTTAAGAACGGTTGGCAAAATGGTTCTATGGATTTTGTCAGAATGTGCTGTTATCGATGAATCGGAAAAACAGGATGCGCTGGCGCGTCCTCAGCAGCCGAAGTGTTAAAGGAATCTAATATGTACATATAAATGCCATGAATCCTGGCATTTATTTTACGCTTTAACTGAGCGTATACCGGCAAATTGTGTAATATTAATCTATCTATTAACATATTAATCTAATAAATAGATTAATATTATAATCTATTTATTAGATTAATATTCTAATCTATTATCTAAATCTATTTTTGCGCATGTTGATTTGGTTGATTTTCTCGACATTTAACCTTCGCTATTTCAAGCAAAAACATCTGAGAAATGTAAATTTTAGAAAATTCCCCATTTGCAAATTATTCTCATATGTTTTCTAAAAAATGAAAGTTAATTTAAATAACATAAAAAAATTTCATCGTGCAATTGTACAGTCCATATAAATATACTTTAATTTGCATTACATAAAACTAAATTCTATTTCATACTCTAAACACTTTAAATACACAATGAAAAAGTTAGATATCATTAATATGTGCTTATTCTTATTCATTATTCATAAAACAACAAAACTCCTTACTTTCAAACAAAATTAAACATTCCATAAATAACTTCAAAATCACAATTCGTTTATTCCATCATGTTTCGTCCATTAACTCCAATATATCAAAAATTATAAACAAAAAAAACAAACTATAATTTGACAATTTGTTATGAAGCTAAAGTATACTACTCAAAAAGATTTTAAATTAAAGAACTGCGAATTCATTCCAAAACATTTAATTATAAAAAAGAATTCCTTGACATGTTGAAAATTGATAACCAAACGATACTTTTATGTCAGCTAGAAAATAAATTCAGCCAATAGCGGATGCCGGAATGTTATTGGATAGTTGCCAATACAAAAGCGCAACAATCAGTACAAAAAGCATTTATCCTTCTGGAACCAGTGTTTATGCCTATCGATTAACCGTCTCTTTAACGTTCTTGTCCGTTTGATCGAATATCCGGATAATATGTCCTTGTGGCAATTAGAAATGATATTTGTTTTGTCTTCTTAAGATAATCGAATAGAATATGTATCGTATGAAATTATAGTAATAGTTTAACTTCTAAATTTCTATATTGAGAAATTTTCTTTATTACTTCATGTAATTAGAGTATTCGCAGACTCAGCATATTCCCTATACTTGACAGCCATTTTTTGTGCAACCAGATTACAATGAATCTGAGCTCTTTGTGTATGTTAAAACATGTCGAAATTTAATTTTTCCGAGAGAACCCAAACCAACTGGGTACTCAAGGGATCTTTTACATGCCTTTTTAAGCATATGACAATGCGTGCTTATGACTTTCCCATCCAGAAAAATCGACGACTCAGTCATGGCTCTAATCAACAATAGTGGGCTTATAAGGTGAACACGTATTATCTAACAGACACTGAGCCAATAAAACATACCCGTAAAAAAACATGCAATTTGAGATATTGTAAAAACAATTACCATACACAATACTTTTCCCATTATTACTTTAGAAATTAAACCTTAATCGTGAACGTCAAGGCCAAACGTATTTTTTTTAATATTAAATAAAAGTCTCATTTTTAAAAAACTTGCACCCTTCTAAATTCCTTACGTTGCCGTTGATGAGAAAATCAATACAAGAGTTATGTTTAAAATTGTGCTAATTTTTTTTATACCCAAAGATATGAAATTGTTAAAAGTTTACAAGGACTTTTTTTCCTACTTCTGTAAGAATTTTAACATATCTATGACTAATTTTATTCATATACAAATCCTACGCGGCATATTTTTAATATTTAATGTGCAATAAAATAAACTTTCAAGAAAATGGAGATTGTTTCCTCGTTCTAGACGAAAGGAATCATCGATTTGAAGAATGAAACTTAAAGGAAAAAGCCACAAATTAATAAAAAGTAAACAATATAGAAAAGTTGGGTTTGGATTGTTTTGAAATATAAATGAAAATACCTCATTTTAAGATTTTAAAAAGGAAAACATCTATGTTACCCTAGTACGTAAGTGTAAAAAGACGTGTCGTTAAGCATGCCGGATAAATCGTTGATAGTTTTAGTATAAAAAGATACGATATAAAAATTAACTAGAAGAAATATTAATTCAAAAAATGAAAAATTTATTGTTTTGAAGCAGTGGTTATAATTATTTTTGGCTGGTTAGGTTAGGTTTGAATAATCGTCGCACTAGATACACGAGGGCTATTGGCGACGGGCGTCGTATTTGAGAACCACAGATTTTTGTCTAGTGTTGGTAATCTGCCGAATTTTAAAAAAAATGTGCTTTATGATCAATGTTTAAACATCATTTTAAAATGAATAAAAGACTATTTCTATAATAGCTTATAATATTTTAAAGAGGAAATATTCCAGATATCCTATTAATTATGATCATCGGCGTGTACAGTTATTGCTTTAATAATATGCAATTCGAATTAAATATTTTTGGTTATGAAGAATTAAATACGAATGAATACAGAGCTTTCAAATATTTTCTTTTCAAACCGGGACAACCTCAAGCAAAATCACATAAACTTGTTAAAATATTAGCTAACGAAAATACTTTTGCATTTGCAATTCGATATTTTAGTATTTTCATTTAACTTATCCAATTAAAAATTAATTAAATCCACATCCGCATGCAATATTTGGAATATTCCAGCATTTTTATGATTTTCTTCTTTTGTTTGTAAGTCCCAAAATTCAACATCAGAGAATATTTTAATAACTGAAAGATTAAATTATGTAGCAAAATTTAAAGTTGTTCAATATCAGAAACGTGAATAGATTTCCTTTTTTTTTCAGGTATTTACTAGTTTCGTTCGATAGTAAACTGATTCATTATAGTCTGTTAGATTTTTAATTATCCTTAAAGCATTTTATCGCTTAATTCCTTATCTCTTAAGGCACCCATATACCTTAGACAACTTTTTCTTTAATTTTTGATTTTACACCAATAAAAAAAATATATTAAGTAATCAATTAATTAACAATCAGTTAGTTGAAGTGTGCCAAACTGTGAACAACATAATGACATTTTAAATAAGTTGTCTTATATAATTTTTGCAAAAAAAAAAAAAAAACAGTAAATATCCAGACATGTGATCATATAAAAATCCAAGCTCTAAGCAAAGTAGATATTTAATTATGATAGTTTTACCTAGCTAGCTTTAAAATACGACTTTAATAATTTAATTTTTTTAAGTCGAAAAAATTTAATGTTGTTTTGCAATTGTTATAAATGTATTGCAACATGCCCTGATTCATACTCTTAAAAATACACTAATTTTTTTTTTAAATCGAGGCATTTTAATAAAAATATCTTGCTCGGAGTGTAAGCTTATTATGAGAAAATTCGTTCTTCCGAAAATGAGTTCAGGTTTTCATTGTGGGATTGATG
This sequence comes from Hylyphantes graminicola, assembly GCA_023701765.1. Lineage (NCBI taxonomy): Eukaryota > Metazoa > Arthropoda > Arachnida > Araneae > Linyphiidae > Hylyphantes > Hylyphantes graminicola. The sequence goes on from CM043121.1 coordinate 44,013,237, forward strand.
ACAGTAGAATTGCCTTTACAAGACAGTCTGTAACTTAAAAAAAAAAACTACTATTTACAATACAAGAAATCTACTTGTACCATTTGAAAGACAAAGAATCGAGTAATATTTTAATGCAAAAGTATCCGAACACATTTTGATGAATTTTTCCGTTTTCTAAGGTACACTGCTCAAAACAATTAGGGGAGCACATGTTTTAAACCCTTTCGCTTCATCAGCTTGTGATTTTTTTCTGACTAAGTTAAATTCGCAACTTATGTATCGTTAGATACATCATTATAACGAAGAATAACGTATTTTGAAGAATTTAATATTTTTTTTAATATTAATGAAAATATGAAAAATATGGTAAAATAAATTTCACTTTAAAACAGTTTTAGAAAATAAATTGACCCTAAATTTTTCATGCTTGCATTTTTTAGATGTTTAAAAATATATTTCAACTATTTTTAACAAAAAAAATTTTGAAAAAATTATTGTTATAATTTATTAAAAAGTTATTATTACATTTTCCCCCATTAAATTTAAGTATTAAAAACTTAAGATTTTTTTCTCCTGTTTTTTACTATTTCATTTCGAATGCATAGTGAACCTATTTAACAAATTTCTGATTTATAGGATAAAAATTAAAAAGTTGGGGGTGAAGTTAAAGTTGGAATTAAAAAGTGCTCCCCTAATTGTTTTGAGCAGTGTATATGATAAATTAAATCCACAGATCTTATTTGTAATCAAGTGTTCATGTCAACACAGATATACTTATCCCAGATGGGAAATCCCCAAATTTCTTTTTGCTAAAGTTCGACGATCTCATCGAATCGTCCTTTCTTGAAGATTATCGACCTTGTCTTCAACAGAGAGTTGAGATCATGATAGACGCTTACACTTCATTGAAGTTGATTAGATGGATCGCCATTTGTGTTGATTAGCTTTGTCGATAGTTGCGAGTGGTTTGGATCCAAACAAGATTTTAACATCGAAAAAGAATATTGGAGAGAAGATTGTTTGGTAATGGCACAATAAACCAGAAACTAGATATACCCACTGATGACCTGTGCTGGCGAAATTATCGCATTTCGCCAAAGGTTGATTAATATATTGTTCCTAAAGTTTGTCCAGCGTTTTTCATTCAAATTTGTATCAAATAATCATGACCTATTGCAATTTAAGGCCCAGAGAAGCTCTTTGTGATTCCAAGCTTTGCGTCCGTTTTTGAGTATTGGCAATTACAAGAAAGAATGAAACCTGTTCAAGAAAGCTGGAACTTCTGTAGTCTTAGAATGAAACCACAGTTGACGCACCTTATAAGATTAATTTATGAAAGTTAAATTCTATGGTTAATTTATGGAAGTTTTTGCATGGGAACAACTGGTCGGTTAGACTTGATATTAAGATATCCTCTGCAATTGGTGTAATATATATGCTTATGGCGAGGCCATAATAGAATGTCTAGCCATATTGTCCAACATTTTGTAAAACCATTTTGACTAATACAAAATACTATTAATTCACTTAGTAGTTCATTACTTTTAGGGTTTTGCTAAGGAGTTTAAAATAAGATATTATGGTTGTATAAAATTGTTGAAAAACTACATAATTTAGTATCGGTTTATAAAAATACTTAATTTTACACACTTCTGAAAATCACTAAAAACTGCAAACAAGTGTTATCAAAATACTTATTGGAGTTATACATTCAATTTTCTTTATCATTTCAAGTTAAAAGTATACAGGGTGGCCCAAAAGTAGGCTTACAGTTGGTTATGAATACAGTTATTTATACAGCAACAGTTATTTTTCGACAGCGGTTGTGGTTGTTCAATCAGTTGTTGCACATTACAGTGGTGGCCAAAAGTGTGGACACATTTTGAAAGTTTCATGTGTTTCAACTGTTACCTGTGCTCTTGCATCTATTAAATTTTGCTTAAATACAAACATTGAAATATAAAATTGAAAATAATTTAATGTAGAATTTCATTAAAAAAGCAGAATTAAAGTATCTGAATTGCAAATAAAGTTATGCTCATTTTAGTGGAACAAACAAGCACAATCAATGGATTCTCTTACGCTGAAATTGCAATACAAGTTGGTGGTTCAATGACTTGCAAAACTAAGACAGATCATACTATTAGTTGCATAACTTATTCATAATACAGATATTGTAATACCGTATGTATTTTTAATTCTACATGAAATTATTTTGATGGCAATGATGTTGTGTCCATGGATATAGATTATATGGGACCAAAGCTCTCATAGACGGCTTCAGCCATCTGCACACAGTGGTCCTCATAAAGATTAAATTACTTTTAATTTGATATACAATTGTTTAATTTGATATACAATTAATATATTCTGTAATCACACAAAGTTGAAAAATATGAAACTTTCAAAATGTGTCCTCACTTTTGGCCACCACTGTATGTCTAGGAACTGTAATCTGCGGTCAGAATCGTCCTCTAGAAGGCCATGCTGTCACATGGTCCTGGGAAGTTAGGCTTAATGTTCGGCTGTTGCATCAGGCGTTGTAATGACGCCCTCGGGTTAATCAGTTCCCGGCCGCCTGTCACCTCGAACAAATTTTTCGCAAGCATTAATTCTTTTATGGGATAACTGGCAGATGGAGCTATTTGAAGTTACATTCACTGGAGATATTGTTTGATTATTTCTCGGGCATCAAATAAATAAACTGAAGTGATCTCGAAACTAAACCAAGCAAAATACACAAATCGCTGCTCTTAGGATCCGATCCGCTGTTGTGGTGTTAAATTTTTTTCAACCAACAAAACTAAACGAAGCCATATCAAATACCTGTTCCAAATAACCCAAATTTATTTCTTACCAATGGTACATTTAAACAGACATTAACTGTAAGCCTACTTTTTGGCCACCCTGCACCTAACCTTATTTCATTTCTTTTCTTTCTAAACGTCTTAATAATCTCATGCATTGATATCTTAATTTTGAACCCAAACAAAACATTATCTCTCCCAACAACCACTCACTTACTTGGAAGACAAATACGCAACGCGTAATCCCAGCCCGAATAAAAACTTAATAAGATCCCTAATTGAACTGTCATCGAATATCAAATTAATTGGATTTAGTCACCCACTTTCATCCAGAAATTAGAGGCTCCCTTTACGTGCATTAAAAGGCTTCATTATAGGTTGATATTTAATGTGATTGCAGAAATTTATTTAATAATTACTGGGGAGAGATAGAAAGGTAATACTCCCTATAATGAGATTTTCGTATGGATCGGTTGAATTACCATAACGTTTCTATCAAGGGTTAATCTGTAGTCTCGATCTGAAAGAATTTAAATCTTCGGTTTGCATTGTCTTTTTGTGATTTGAGTTTCTGTATGCAGAAAGAGTTTTAGTAAGAGGAAATTCTTTTTAGTGATGATCAAATTCAATATCTTTTTAAGTACAGGTAGCAGTGATTTTAGTTATTAAAATAATTATTATAAGACTAGCTGTTATACCCGACGTTGCACGGGTAGAGGTGAAAAAATAATTTTATAGTCAATTTAACTATTTTTTCTTTCATTCGAGTTACATAAGATATGAAGATTACCCAGTAATTTTTTCCATTTAATTACCCATCTTGGATATAGTAATAATTAATATTAATTTCAAACATACCTTTGATGAAAAGCTCAAATTAAAGAGAATACATATTTAAGTAAAAAAATGATGAGTAAGAATTAAAAATAAGCTACTCCAGCAAACAGCAAACTATTGGCATTTTTTTAATAAGTTTATTTGCTTTTTAATAAGCTTATGTTGCTGATACCGTTCGTTATTAAAGTACAAAATCCCGCTACTTATATTACATTAAAAATTCAAAATTTAAAAAATGCTATAAAATTAACAGATAATGTCGTAGTAATTTCCCGAATAAACACATTTTAGCTCATTTGGCGTGCTTGAAAAATTTGGCGAGGAAAATATATAGCTACCATTACACCCATTCAGCTCTAGCGCAAAGACCATCGCACAACCAACCAGCTATTTTAAAAAAATGCTCTTTTGCACGTTCTTTGTAATAATTTGGCGAGTTTGGCAAAGTAATTGGCGAAAGAAGGAAGACATGAAACCCTAATATGCATCTGTAGTGCAACGGTCTTCAAAAAAAAAAAAACCCAACATAATTCAGTAAAAGCTTAACTATACTTTTAAAAAGTTCATAATTAAAATCATATATACACAATAAAATAATAGAATGGAGACTGGTAGGATTACGTAACTTGAAACATATCCAACTGTTTCTTTAAATTATTAATTTTGTTTCTGAAGGCAATGAACAAATATTAAATAAGTTAAACATTTTCAATTTCAATTGTTTTCTAAACAATTTTATTTAAATCTTTCTGCCTGATGGCATCACGAAAGAGAAAAAATGATCGGATTTGAGCGAAAGTGGTGTATTTTTTTCCCCTTAAAACGTTCGAAAACGATAGAAGGAATGGTCCGATTCGAAAAATTCTTAGCCTATGCTTGTTCTGGAGATGAGATGAATTTCTGTGCCAAATTTCGTGTCAATCTGTTGCGTGGTTCTTAAGTTTTTGCGTCCTATACAAACAAACAAACAAACAAACAGAAGTCGCCTTTTATGTATATAGATAAAGGTATATTGTTTAATAAGTATTTTAGGTTAAATGTCTTTTGTTCATTAAATATTTTGATGAAGACATTTATAGTTTAACAATAACTTGTAGGCTTGTACATATGCAACGATTTTTATAGTTATTAAACACAACAGCCGTTTTTACGATACATCATTTACTTTTTACGGTCACTTCAAACCCGTGTTTGAACACTGCAAAAATATACGAGTAACAGATAAAAACGAAATAATTAAAATTTTGTTGTTTAATAAGATATCGAGTAAAACCCCTGATTGTTTGAAAGAAGGGGCTTCATAATTAAGTACCTATAGGTGTAAGTAGGTTAGGTTAGGTTTTTGAATTATCGTCGCACTAGAGCAACACGAGGGCTTTTAGCGACGGGCGTCGTGTTTTAGAACCACAGACGAGAGACGAGCCGACACCTGAATAGGCACCCACAGCAACCGTTAAGGACGACATCATGAGCAGCGTTAGATCTTTGGAGGATATTTAACGTGCACTCCCTTACACGGGGTATTATTCGTCGGACATTTTTGGCTGCACAGGGGAAAAACCCAGAATGTGCCAATTTTAGTGATTGACGGCTTTGGTAAAAAGATGATCTTATCAAATTTTCCATCCTTGTGCTTTTGCGCATTCGCGGTTCTGTCATTTACACAACTATATATATTAATGTATTTAATCCTTCGATGTCCGTTAGGCAAAATTTTAATGTGATATTTTTAAAGTTACGTTTAAAAGTCGAACCACCAACCAAATACTAATAGACGAGTCCATTACGTCATTAGTTACGGGCGGGTCTGTGGGCAACAAATGTTAAATAAATACTCACGTCATGTCTTCCTGCAGGTAAATCCACGGGTCTGGTGACGACGACCCGCGTGACCCACGCAACCCCTGCCGCCATGTACGGGCATTCAGCCAGCCGATACTGGGAGAGCGACGACAAGATCCCCGAAGACGCCAGACCCCTCTGCAAGGACATCGCCAGGCAACTCGTCGAGAACGATCCCGGGAGAAACATCAATGTGAGTACTTTTTTACTGTACACTCTTAAAACAAAAGAGTGAAATCCACTCCTGTATGAGAAGTGCATTTTCGATACTGGAAAGGAGTGAGTATTATCTCAGACTGAGTTAAAATCTCTCGTTTGAAGTGATCCTGTCGAAAGTTTAACAAACAAAGTATCCATTCCTATAGGGGAAATGCATTTTCTACACTGGAGGAGTGAAAATTAACTCAGACTGAGTTAAAATCACTCGTTTGTTTTAAGAGTGTAGGAATTGGCGGTTTTAGAAAATCGTGAGCTAATCGGTATCCAGATTTCCATTCCTTTTCACATTTATGATTATGTCGTTTGACCTAAGATATTCAATTCCCTATTAATTACTTTAAATATGTTTAACCTATTGAAAATGTAAAGAAAAGTTGAAACATAAAATGTAATGTATGTATAAGTTTATCTAAATGAACAAAATATAAGAAATATGAAGACAATAATACTGAAAAACTTAATTTGGAGAAATTAAGTTTTTATTTGGAAATGAAGTTGTTAATGGTATTCACAAAGTCGTCGTTAATGAGTTAAGTTGGGTTATAAAGTAGTTTTGTATTTGGCATGGCATACAAAAAAAAGTGAGTAAGAAATTGCAACTAAAGGATGCGTTTCAACTTCGATTTTGGATACCTAGAATTTAACTGAGTGACTTCAGAAGTGAAAAATAACAAATGTGTCCCAAATAAACTTTTGTTGAAACACAAATAAAAATTCATGCAAGAGCCATTCATTCTGAACTGGAAGGATCATGATCCAACGTACCGTATAAAAAAATAGTACTGCATTTAAGCTAAACTTCTCCATTGACATATATATGTTCTAAAATCACGGGACTTGTCTGTATAACCTTCAATAAATATTATGTATCAAGATCTTGAATTAAAGAAATTTAGTATCTTTGATTCACCCTAATATTTATTCACAAAACCACGTTTCAACTTAACTTTTTAGGTTCTTTTAAGGTATATCGAGCACCGTGGGCCATTCAAATAGTGATAATTCCATGTAACAAACCGTTATTATATTTTTAGGTGATCTTGGGCGGTGGCCGTCGCCATTTCCTTCCCAAGTCTTCCGAGTCGTCTCCGCAGACGGACATGGGTCGTCGTGAAGACGGACGTAACCTCATCGACGAGTGGCTGAGGGACAAAAAGACAAGGGACCTCGACTACGAGTACATCTATAGAAAGGAAGACTTTGATAAGGTGGACCCGGCGAAGACGGATTACCTACTGGGTAAGTAGAACAGCATGGTTTGATCACTTTTAAGTTGTCAGGGTAACCGTGAATTATGTTAAATTTTCACTTTCCCTAGGATTTTTGTTTAGTTTGCATTATCGTCGCACTAGAACTACTCGGGCTATTGGCGACGGGCGTCATAATTTAGAACCACAGTCAAATGACGAGCCGACACCCGAGTAGGCACTCAAAGCAACCTTTAAGGTTTTTTTTTTGTTTTTGAAATAGCCAAATTGAAAAGTTTAAAAAAGTTTCGAAAATAGTATTTTTTTGTATTGAAAAAGTTCAATCATAATTTGGGCTTCGGTCGTTGTTGGACACATCCAATACTTCGTGTTTTATATAATTTAAAAATTCAAAAAGATAAAAAGCTAAAGCATTCTTATTGTTTTAAAATATTCTGCATTTATCACTTACGCTTTATATTACCCCTATTTCCACAAAACCTTATGTATCATTTACTCCCACCATTTTTTTAAAAAATTGGTATTAGAGAAAAAAAAACACGGAAAAGCCTCATTGAAATAACGGTAAAATAAAGAGCTACGTGAAAATCATTCTGACAATAGACTTCCGAAGCGAGGGTAATTTTCTGTGGTAATCGTTTGAAATAAAATAAAATTTAAAAGCGTAATTGCTCCAGTTGTATAGAATATTTTAACGAAAGGTTTTTATTTGATGGATGTAGCTGGCTTGAATGCCCCTATAATTCAATTTTTTGTAACTGATTCACATATTTTATTGTAAAATTATATATTGATCATCAAAAAAAAATAATATTCGAACCAATTTTTAAAAAATTAAGTTCAGAGATATTCTAACTAGCTACACCGATCATATAAAAACTGTTCAGGTAAGGCTTGAATTATCGTCGCACTAGTGCTACACTAGGGCCATTAACGACGAGCGTCGTATTTTATAACCACAGTCAAGTGACGAGCCGACACCTGAATAGGCAACCGACGCAACCGTTAAGGGCGACATCGTACGCAGCGTTAGGACTTTGAAGGATATTTAACGTGCACTCCCTTACACGGGGTATTATTAGTCATACATTTTTGGCTGCACGACGGGCCGTTTATAGATCGGCAGTTATCTTGGCGATGCCCGGACCCGAACCCGAGTGTCTAACCGACTGAGCTATAAAGCTCCCAAACAGTTTAGAAAAATATTCAATGCAGCTGAAGTAATTTAGCTTTCAAAATCCTTTTCCTTCCATAGAATCAACAAAGAAAAATAACTCTCATAGATTGTCGCTCTCATTACCCCTTAATCATAATACATTAATTTTAATACAACTTATAAATTTTACTTATTTTCTGCCTCCCGAAGGTTTATTCAACCACGGCCACATGTCCTACGAGGTGGACCGTGATTCCGGCCCGGACGGCGAACCCTCTCTGGCCGAGATGACGAAGAAGGCCATAGAGATACTCAGGAAGAACCCTAGAGGATACTTCCTCATGGTAGAAGGTGAGTCATGGCCAACCCAGAATTTTAGATTGTTGGCCATAGATATAGGAATTATGAGGAGCAGATATGCCCCAAGGAGAAAAAGTGGTGCCACTTTTCCACCAATATCCCATAAAGCCTTGGTTTCCTCGGAGTATGCCGCCAAAAAAATGCGATCGCTATTATACGTGGATGACGTCACTCTTCCGGCCACAGCTTCATCGGAACGTTGCGTTAACACGAAACTGGAAACCTAGCGAACTCAATTCTGTTGTTGTTTTGGCTTTCGTCTTTGCATGTCAAGAATGGAAAATTTAGGTTCTTCGTGATTTCTCACAAAATCAATTAGCATTTCTTCCTCGCAAGCCGTAAAACAACTCTCGCCCTCCGTCATTTTCTCAAATTTTTAATTTTGGGCAAGCACACCGCACAACAGACAGCAGCAAAAAACGTTGTCATCAGGATTTCCCTAACGCACTCAACAACAACTCAATCTGGCGGTCGTGTTGAGTAGTCCGGCAACGCTCCCGAGAAAACCACTCTAGCGTAATCAATGTCAGTAGTTTGTATGACGTCACTCACCGCACTTGTCCGACCGCTTAAATCTGTTGACGGACTCCGAGGAAACCGAGGCTAAAGGCAGTTTACCCATAGGAAAATTTGACTAATAAAAAATATTTATTTAATATTAACTAGTTAGAACTTTTTGCCAGTTTTGCTAGCATAAGTTTATCACTGGATATGTTTTAAAAATTTCCGGTAGATACGAGGTATTTATTCATAAAAGAATCATTTCAAAAAATGAAATTTTTATTGCATGTAACTCTTCGGCAACAGCAGTTTTTTTTTGCCAGCCAGTACCCCATGATGTTTTGCGAAAACGGCTAAACATGGCTTCAGGACACAATCCCGGGATTTGTATATCGGGGATTGCACAATCGATGGGTATTTCTGCTTCTTTTCATATATCTATGTTGTCGGTGAACGATTCCTTCTACCATAACATTAACCGATACCTGCTCAGATTAAAAAAATAATAGTCATTACAATACATCTAAGCACTTGATTAATAAGAATAAAACTCCATGGATGAGTAGATGTACAGAGTACGCTGAATAACTAAACCCATTAGACTCATTTGTGAGTACCATTAACACCTACCAAATAATTAACTCTAAAACAAATTATCGTTTTAAGTTTTTAAAAATTATTTTCTTCCAGTTAATCTGTCCTACATAAATTGTTCAACAGGTCTTCATTTAATCACATTACATTTTTAGAAAACAAAATTTTTCCTACCACCTACGTATTTTTCTATCACTTAATTAAAATTCTTTACTCCAATTAATAAAAATAATTTACTTCATGAAATGAAGGGTCGAAAGCTATCCCGACGAAAAATAAGTTAAGAAAATAGTTTCGCCACGCACATGGAAGGTGAAAGATCATTTTCCTCTCGGCGAATGTTAAAGTTCCGTGTCACGAAGCTGAGTAAATAAAGTTATTTGAGAACTACGGGTTATAAAAAGTAGTTTTCACACGTGGAAAAACGTTTATAAAACGTGCACTTTTTGTATAAGTGTAAGCATCGGTGGTTCAGTGGTAGAATGCTCGCCTGCCACGCGGGCGGCCCGGGTTCGATTCCCGGCCGATGCAAGTTATTTTTTTTGTTTAGTTTTAAAAAGTTAAAAATAAGTATAAATGTTTTAACATTCATAATAAATACAATTTATTTACTTAGCAGGTAAAACATCATTAATCTATAAATAACTTAACACTTTACCTACGGGCGTCGACTGACCCATAGACTAAGAACACTCTAAGTTTCAAACTCTCATCGGAGAATTTCTACATTGAAATTGACATAGAAACTAGCGCGCCCCCTTTGTGTCTAAGGGAACTAATGTAATGGTTTCTGGCTGCCTATTTGCAGTCACCTTTAGGAGATTTAACAGAGCCAATGACATCTCGTAATTTGGAACCCTTATCAAGTGACGATAGGGATCTATTTTTTGCTACAACTTATTTTCGACTTTATTTTTTAATATATACAACTACTCATTGACTTTTATATCCCTCGTAGGCCCATCCTCAAGATATTTAACCTTGTGCTTCGTTTTCTCCATTATTAAACCTACAGACTGACTACGCTTGTCATTTTAGACATGGTCCCCCAAAGATCCACAAGTGATTCGATTGAATAACTCGTCAAATATTCATCCAAATGTAACAAAAACTTAGATTTAGGGGTTTTCGAGGGTTTTTCACATTTCTAAGTAATTAAAATTGGGTGTTGCTATTGAAAATTTTAAAGTTCGTAACATTTTTAATGTTAAGACGGACCCTTATGCAAATTTTGTGTCATGCAATTAACTCAAAATATTATTTCTTCACATAGTCAAAAAGGTCCGATGTAAAAGGATGACTAACGGTTGAAATAATCACTAGTGGGTAACTTTTTTTAAACAGAACATTCCGAAGAAACAGTAGCCCTACAATTGAAAGTACAATTATGCCAATCAACAAATCAACCTTTAATAGTGTTTTAGTTGCTTTCGACACGTTAGAAGAGCTAGGCATTAGATTAAGTTGCTGGTCTAGAAGATTTTTAGTCTACGGGTCAGTCGACGCCCGTAGGTAAAGTGTTAAGATAGAGTCAGCCAATATTTTGCAATCATCAAAGTTTCCTATATCATAAACTGCACATTGAACAGATTTTTTTTATATTTATTTGACGAACGAACCATTTAATTTGAGTGCTTAGAAACATTGTTACCACAACTCCATTCTAAAATTGGTCTATTTTACCTATGAATAAAATAGCTACACTCGAATGAGATCATGGAAAAATGGTACTAGTCAAAGGTTGACTTGCGTCATTATTCCTGTGATTGAGTTTATTGGCCACTGGCGTCGTAATTTAGAACCATTGTCAATCGACTAGCCGATCTTTACCGACGACATTCAACGCAACTTTTCGCATGCAGCGTCGGACTTTGAAGCTTGTTTAACTCCCTCTGCAGTGGGTATTATTCGTTGGACTTGTTGGCTGCACAAACCATTTATAGGTTGGTGGTTATTTTGGCTATGTCCGGGTCCGAACCTAGCCACGGAATACTCAACTACTAAGACCGAAGAAGCTCACCCAAACACGCTCAGGGATGAAAATTTTGACGTCATAGTTCCGAGTGACGTTGTTCCGAAGATGAAGACAACCTATCTCGTAAACCACTCGTTAATAGCTGACCACATTTTTAGGGTTCCAAATACATCCGAACTAGTTTCTCGATCTTCGGCACTCGGAATCGTGACGTCAAAAATTCCGTCTACGCTCAGGTTTGTGAGAGCTTCTCTGGCCTTGCTATTGAAGCTGGTCGTGACCTAGCACCTTTCGCATTGCTCTATTATTAAAAACGCGTCTAAGACATACATTACGTTCTAAGTGAAAGTAACTGTCGTTTCAGGCGGTCGTATTGACCATTCGCACCACTTCAACAACGCCCACCGTGCTCTGGTGGATACTTTAGCCTTGGAAGATGCAGTGATAGTGGCACTCAACATGACCAAACCGGAGGATACTCTGATGGTCGTGACTTCGGACCACTCGCACGTTTTTGCTTTTGGGGGATATCCGAAGAGGGGCAACCCCATCCTTGGTGAGAATACATAAAGTATTTTATTAGATAAACGTTTATGTTTACTTTGGTATTGACGAATGGATTTGCAATTTGAATGAAAAGTGGAATACATTTGAAGAGTACAGGGGGAAAAACCGATTGATTTTGTAGAGAAGTTTCCTTAGCAGGCCACTTTGGCGATGATAGCGAGTGATCGCTTAAGCTTGTGTAAGGAAATCAGTTCCTACCCCAGAGATCATAGCTAAAGTAATAGAGTGGCAGATCACGTGACCTCCAATGCTAACAACGGGCCGCCACAAGGAGCTCCCAGAAGAGCCCCAATGAAGCCAGTGTTGTAGGTCACGTGATCTTCCACTCTAATACTTTAACTACCATATATGTAGTTCCTAGCTACCAAGATTCAGGCAATTGACGATCTCGACGCTTGAGAAACCGGTTTTCTGCCGCCAATGTCCACCAAGCAGACTATTGCAGGCGCCCGCCTAATAAATCAATCGGTTCTTCCCGTGTACTCTTCATTTGCATTAAAATAAATTTGTTCGTAATATCTTAACTTCAGTACTTTTGCATGGTAGGAACAGATAATTTTTAAAATAAGGCCTAGGAAACGCTTAACTTGTATAAAATTGCAAAGAAAATATTTAAGTAGAAACTATTTATTAGCACATTGTTAATGAGTACCGCTATACCAGCAGAGTATTCTTCTCAATCCAATTTATATTTTTTTAAAAAAATAAAATTACGAATATATAAATTTTAACCCCTATTGAATTTTAAAGACTGCCGTAGTCGGTCATTTACCCGTTTTAAAGGGTTAAGGTAGGCGAATACCCAAAATTCTAAAATTTTTACTATTACTTTAATCTTTTCCAAATTTGGCATAGTGATTTCAAATATAATGAACAATGCTTTTTGGGCATTTTTTTTTATTTAAATATAATTGATTTATTTTAAACGGTGTTTTTCAACTAAAAAAAGGGGTTACGCCAACACTTCTAGCATAAAAAGTTTTACATTAATTTACCTGAAATTTTTCACAGATGCTATTTCAATATATATCTGTGCCATGAAACTCTAACATCTGGTGAAAATATACAAGTTTTTTTTTTAATGTCCAAGCGTAAGTTAATCGAAAAAATCCATTTTTTGTGGTTAATTTATAACATTTTTCTTAATTACTTTTTTCCTTGTAATTTGTCTGTAACTCTAGAGGGTCATTGCATGTATCAGTTCAAAACGAAGAATTTAACACATAATGTTCAAAGGATGAAATATCAATGTGGTAGACTTGTTAGCGTAAACCTCTTTTTTTAGTAGAATAACGTCGTTTAAAATAAATAAATTGTATATATATTTAAAAACAATTCCTAAATAGTATTGTTCATTATATTTTAAATCACTATGCCAAATTTGGAAAAGCTTAAAGTAATAGTAAACATTTTAGAATTTTGGGAAATTTTGGGTATTCGCCTACCTTAAATAAAATTTAATTTGAGAACCAAGTTAAAAATTTTGGTGTATTATAATTAATATTCGTTACCTCATTTCAGATTTCCTTCAGATCACTCATTCGGATCTTGAACAAACTAAGTTGAAGCAATTAAAAGTTGAAATCTAAACACTTTTCTTAATCACTAAATATTTTGATTTTGAGAACAAAGCAAATTTCGCTAGCTAACACTCCAGAAATAAACCGAAATCCCTTCTTTTGTCGTACTAAACGTATTATTTCCTGCCTGCAGGACTAGACGACAAAACTTCGGATGTGGATACCATGCCTTACACGACACTCTTGTATGCCAATGGACCCGGATACAACAGGAATTTCCCTACAGGACGGGAAAATCTGACGGGAATGAATACAGGTGAGTTGGTTTTAAGAAAATAATGGGGAACGGAACTTAGAATTATGTGTGTAAAATGTCATTATCTCTTAAAAGATTTTGTTTACAATTCAAAGTTTTAAATAAAGTTGAATGTCTCAAAACGTATACGCTATAGTTGTATTATTTTCAGATACTTTTAACTTAGTAATTATTTATTAAGATAAACATTAAAGTTGAATAAAAAAATAAGTTATGACAAAACTGGATATATTTAAGGAACCTCATTAGTACGGATTTATATATTAACCTATAAATCAATGCCATGAAATCATATGGAAATTTTGCATTTTAATTAGTTATAATTTCTTCCAAATTCTTCTACTATCAATAAAATCCTTAAAAAATATTTTCACAATCCTTAAAGAGTCATGACTACAAGTTTTTCCCACCAATCTTATTATATCAACTTTATTAGTGAAGATGAACAAAGCTTGTTTGGAAATCTTTATCCGACACCTCTTTTAGTTATTTTCATTTAAAAGTCAACCAAAAGATTTTAATGGAAATTTACTTTTACTTCCTTATCCAGAGGAAAAGAACTACGTGCAGCAGAGCGCCGTACCCCGCCGCTGGGATACACATGGTGGCGAAGACGTACCCGTGTATGCACATGGTCCTATGGCTCACCTATTCAGGGGCGTACTGGAGCAGACCTACATACCACACGCAATGGCCTACGCAGCCTGCATAGGCCCGCAGAGGAACGACTGCGAAAGACGGAGGCACGCCTTCCAGAGACAAGTCATAGAATGTCCTTCGCCTAGGACGAACCAGGGGTCGAGGATGGGCCTATCTGGTTGGGTCATCTTCATCTGGATGTTGTACGGAGCTTTTTGCAGGTCTAGGACGTTTTTGTAAGAAGAAAAGTCGGTGCATCAGATGATAAGAGACATTGGTACTGAAGATGTGTGGAGAATTTTGTACAAGTGCTGGACGTTAATTGATTATTGAATCCTTCGCCCAGGACGAATCAGGGGTCGAGGATGGACCTATCTGGTTGGGTCATCTTCATCTGGATGTTGTACGGAGTTTTTTGCAGGTCTAGGACGTTTTTGTAAGAAGTAAAGCCAGTACATCACCTGATAAGAGACATTGGTACTGCAGTTGAGAAGGATTTTGTTGAGGACGTTTTTGTAAGAAGTAAAGCCAGTACATCACCTGATAATAGACATTGGTACTGAAGGTGAGAAGGGTTTTCTACAAGTGCTGGACGTTATTTCGGAAAGTCTTAAACGTAAGACACTTGACCACCGTTTATCTTCAATGGGGATCATTTGGTTACACTGCGGGGGTCACTTAAAAATAGAAAGCATTTCTGTAAAAAAGTCAGAAACAGATGCACCGTAAATACGTGTTAAGGCATGGTGTGTTACAACTGTGACCATCCAATGAAGTATGACTTAATAAACTGATGCGAACAAGCTAGCGTAGATCCTGACGAGTCTTCACGATAAGGGAACAATAACTCCGAATCAAGCCTAAAGCTTAACTATAAAAAATGATTCAGCTGTATACAAAATGCGGGGCTATTCATAGAACTTTCTCGTGAAAATACAAGACGTTGATTCAAGAAAGAATGTAACTTTGAATTACTGAAACCGCGGGATGACTTTATCAGTGTAGAAAGTCCAGTTGTCGCTCACAGTATCAATACCAGAATGTGGTGCTGATACCACAATAATGGTGCGAATACTCACGTACAAACATATGACGTGGCTAAAAGGACCAATGCAATCATACACCTCAAATGCATCGTGTGTTTACCGAGATCAATCATTTACGAGACATTGACTGCGGGTACTACTGCAGTTACTACTGCAGTTTTATAGCATTGCAAAAGCTATTATTCATTCGAGGACGACATTGAGGAAATCAATGTCCTGCAACCTAAGTAATAATTCCTCAAATAACAATTGGAAAATTGTGGCTTAGAACTTTTTTCCACTGGATTAACACAGGGGAACTTTGGTTTAGAGACCCGCTATCATTCGGTATCATTCGCCCTTAAGATTTAGTACGATCTAACTTTGATTAAGACGACACACAGAAGGATATGGGGAAAATAACAATCGAAAAAAGAACATCAATAAGTAAAATCCAATGCTCTACCTGAAGTCAATAGTGTATTCTTAAGTTTTGGAAATACTACAGAACGAAAATTGAAAGGGTTGGAGCACGTAAAAAAAACTAATGTATGAAACAAGTTTTAGATCTAGTACACATAGTCTACGCTATAAGTTGTTTCATGAAATTTAAGTAACAAATCCATTGAATTTGCATAAAAAATAAAAATACCAACTACAGTCGGAGAGGAAACTTTATGTTCGTCTGAATCTAAGGCTAATTTATTTAGTAATTGCGTCGTTTAGAGCAATAGATAAAAGTTTAATCCGAAATATCTAAAAATCTATTTTACAAAGAAGACTGGAAGTTTTATATCCCATTAAAACTTTGGACTAAAATTCAATACTTCAGAGCTTCCACTTTTAAACCACCAGAAAAGTCATCTGTAAAACAGTGCTTCCAATACGTTGTTAGTGTAAGGACCGGGTTTTGAAATATTTAAATACTAGTGTAATATCTCTTGTATATAATGTCTACTATGTCTTTAGTTAATAAACTTTTGCTATAAAGTTTGAAGCATCAAATGGTTAATGATGCTTATGAATATCGTTTAGTAATTATGAATATATTTATACTCTGTAATAACGTCGAGGTAAGAGAAGCATGTATATATAAACAATGAGTCTGGTTTCATATAAATAATAAGTTGAAAACTCAAAAAATCAATTATACTTAAAGTACATTGGTGTGTAACAATTGAAATAATGATCGGATACTTAAAAAAATTGATACCTAGGAATTTAAAATGTCAAAAAGCATTTTAATTAAAAACACATTTGATTTTACTTGAATAAGTAAGAAGTTAACGCCCTTTCAAAATTCTCGTAATATAAAAATAATTATAAACTTCAAGGAAATATTTAATTACATGCAAAATACAAAGCAACATTTGAAATATCTCAAATATATAACAAGAAGTTCTTAAAGAACTAAAATAGCCTACTTTCCTGTTACTTAAATGCTTACTAAAATTCGTATCATGAAAAAACTAGGTTCGTAACAGTAAGTGACATCACAACAACCGTTTTTCGACCTTAAATTCTAAAATAAATTTCACTAAACACAGCATCTAAATAAACACAGCATCTTTCACTAAACACAGCACTAAACACAGCTTTATTTGCAGTTATAAATTAGTATTTAATTTTCGTAGAACAAAAACCAAAAAACTACTCCTCAATAAACATTTACTTGCTAAATTCGGCTAGTTTCATTTATTTTATTTCGAAAATTAAATAATTATTACTTAAATCGTTTGCAAAAATTTATATTTCAAAGTATAAATATGTAATATTAATCGCTTTTAAATAGAATGAAAACAATTTATATCAACATACAAAAATCTCGTAGTGAAATATTTATTTGACGTCATCTTAAATTGATCGATGTCTCAAAAATAAATTTATTTTAATTTATTGTCTAAAAGAATAAAAGTTTCTCGCGCGATTGTTGCTATGGCAATGGTGATTTATTTCTAATAAAAATGGCTTCCTATGCTTTTTAAATGAGCATTAAATTTTGACGTTTTTTAAATAATTGAAGTACTTCGAATTCGAATTCTTTTCTAAAATTTTCAATGTATTCTAATTTCGATGCGCTGAATTTTTTGACGTATCTCACTTGTCCGTAGCATTTGTAGTTAAATTCAGCGATCTAAATGACTCGAAATTGAATTTCAATGCTAATTCAATGGGAAATTTGTCATCAAATAGTAGATTTATGTCCGTCCTATAGCACAGACAGACGGACAAAAAGTATGAAAGTTGGGTGTCTGAGGTTATACCTTTCTAATAAAAAAAGAATTTTTAAGATCGGATAGATAGAACCGATTTTGGAAGGGGGGTACGGACAGACAGACGGACGGACAGACAGACGGACGGACGGACGGACATCGACCGCATGTCAATACCTACTTTTTTATTTTTTTTTTAATTCTTCGAATTAAAAAAAAAGAAAAGTAGGCTAAAAAGAAAAAAGATGGCTAACAAAAATTTAACAGTGATTTTAGAAAAGGAATTCGCCTTACTCATGAATTTTAATTTGTTTTCCCAGCAACTTACGACACAGCAGGTGACTTGTAAATTTTGACACTTAAATTTAGTTTAAGTGTAGAATTCCAGGTGAAATCGTAGTTTGAGATGGATAAAGCTGCTTTTTGATGTAATTCTAGTTGCAACACGAATTATTTTGACAGTCATCTAACCATAACATCATTAAGTATTATTTATCTTGACATTGTAGAATTCTTGATATAAATTAACAGGGGATGATGTGAAACGTTTAGATTGCTATGCTTAATTTTCATTATCAATTCTTATTACACCGGCAGACAGATACACTAGCGCCCACATTTCGACACATATGACAAAAATAAATACAACTACATAAACATTGACGGCAATGTCAGGACTTGCATAGGATATTTTAAATAAATATTGAAACTTCAAATAAATATATTAGTAAAATCATTTCACCATCAATAGCGGTAATTAAACCACCTAATAAAATAAATTAGGAAATTGCCCCCCAAAAAATAGTTAATTAATTAGCTTTCTGCTTTTAAACAGTTTTAATTTTTTTAAATTAATTAAAAAATAAATTTTAAAATTAAATTAAAATTAATGTTTTAAAATTTTTTTTGCGTTTTTAAACTTTTGACGAAACAATTTGTTAAATAAAATCCGTCCCAAAAGACGTAAATCCTAAACGGTTCTGTAAAAGCTTTTTCACCTTTACAAGAGTCTCCGTACAGTGAAGCCGAACAGCAAAATGAAAATTAAGGGGTCATAGGAGTCTTAACAAAAAGTTCTAAAAGAGCTAAAATAGCCAACTTTCTTGTTACTTAAATACTTTCTAAAATTCTTATCCTGAAAAAACTAGGTTCGTTACAGTAAGTGACATTAACAACCGTTTCTACATTAAATTCATGTTAGGGCTTGACAGTCAGGTAAATAAGATATTCATTTGGTGAATGTATGTAAATTTAAAGTTTTTTTAAAAGTAAAAATGAATTTAATATGTCCATTTAAGCTGTTGAAACAATATTTTAAGAAAATACGTTATTTTTTTCATAATTTTTTTAAATATGAAATAAATATGATCCATTACACGAAGTTACTTGTTAGTTAAAAAAAAAAGAAGTTAAATTCAATTTATAGATTCTTTTTTAAAATTTCATAATTGTTTGATGATTGTCATTTATGTATAAACTTTTTGGAACATCTTAAAACAAGAAGTTCTAAAAGAACTAAAATAGCCTACTTTCCTGTTACTTAAATACTTACTAAAATTCTTATCTTGAAGAAACTAGGATCGTTACAGTAAGTGACATCAACAACCGTTTCTACATTAAATTTATATACAAAAGAATAAATTTCACTAACCACAGCATCTAGCTATAATTTCAACTTCGTAAAGCCATTATTTTCATTTATTTTCTATCACCAATAAAATAAATATTACTTATCGTACGCATGATTTATTTGCAGTTATAAATAAATATTTAATTTTTCGTAGAAAAAAAACCATAAAACTATTCCAAAATGCACTTAAAATAATAAATGTAAATAAACAAGTAGGTTTGTAACAGAATCTGTCACTTAACCTGCTTCCAAACAACAGTTGTGTTTAACAGGTAAAAAGGCGCCAAACACAGCATTAATTCTATATTAAACATTTACCAGCTTAATTCAGCTAGTTTCATTTATTTTATTTCGAGAATTAAATAATTATTACTTAAATCGTTTGCAAAAAAATATATTTCAAAGAATAAATATGTAATATTTTTCTCTTTTGAATAGAATGAAAACATTGCTTACCTACATACAGAATCTTGAAGTGAAATATATTTGACGTCATTTCAAACTGATCGATGTCGCAAAAATAAATTTATTTTAATTCATTGTCTAAAAGAATTAAAGTTTCTCAAGCGATTGTTGCCATGGCAATGGTGATTTATTTCTAATAAAATGGCTTCCTATGCTTTTTAAATGAGCATTAAATTTTGACGTTTTTTAAATAATTGAAGTACTTCGAATTCGAATTCTTTTCTGAAATTTTCAATATATTCTCATTTGGATACGCTGAATTTTTTGACGTATATCACTTTTCCGTAGCATTTGTAGTTAAATTCAGCGATTTAAATTACTCGAAATTGAATTTCAATGCTAATTCAATGGAAAATTCGTCGACAAATAGTAGATTTATGTCCGTCCGTTCGTACAGACAGACGGACAAAAAGTATGAAAGTCGGGTCTCTGAGGTCATAGCTTTCTAACAAAAAAAGAATTTTTAAGATCGGATGGATAGAACCGATTTTGGAAGGGGGGTACGGACAGACGGACGGACGGACAGACGGACAGACAGACAGACAGACGGACGGACGGACGGACATCGACCGCATGTCAATACCTACTTTTTTATTTTTTTAATTCTTCGAATTAAAAAAAAAAGAAAAGTAGGCTAAAAAGAGTTTGTAAAATAAGTGTTTTTGAAATTACGTCAATAAGCTGGAAATATTTTAAATTGAAGTTGTATTGTTCATGATTTTAAACTACTTTTTTCCATATTTTTTTTAAATTTCATATAAGCTTTTAAAATTCATAAGCCATGACAATAGAAGCAATGCCTCCAAGAGATTATAAAAAAAGTATAAACTAACACGCATCCAAAAATAAAATTCTATGGGAATTTATTTTTTACAAATAAATTATTTTTGCACACCAGTGTAATTAAAACCATGTATTGATATAATTTTAACTCATTACATTAAAAATACTTTGTGTATAATGTATAACGTGCTGTTGCATGAATTGTTGTGTATTAAATATGTAGTGTTTTAATATAAGCTGTTGAATTGAAGATATTTATTGCAAGGCACATCTGTGTTTCATCATCATTCTATTTATTTCAAAGACTCGAGTCGTTTTAAATGTTCTCTTATAGATTTTGTTTTATTACTTAATCAGTAAGTTCTTTATTTCTTGTGTATTATTTTGTAGAAGTTAATTCATAAATTTAGTTGTAAACTGCAGAATATAGTGCTCAATATTTTCTCAGATGTCACGCAGGCGTGCCAAAGATAACATACTCTGTGATATTTAATGTACATTTCAAATAGATTTGAAAATAAGAAAAATTACAGTAAAATTCAAAACTATTTCCTCACATATCGATGTGCTATTTGGATACAAAAAAGTGTAAAGTATTTTTGAAATTCTTTAGCATGAAGTAAAAAATTAAGTATATAAGTAAAACTACGAAAAAAGTAGGTACACCTCCATTTCGCGGACGCAAATCTCGCCAAACGAATCTTTGGCTACAAGTGGAATTTTTTGCAGGCAAAACACAGTGTACACAAAAGTTTGCCATTGGAAATATTCGGTTTGGCTGCGGTTGTGCATTTTTGTTGACTTTATCGATAGCGCCTGCGAAATGTAAAATTATCAAAAAGTAAAATTATTTCAACTAAAACCATCAATAAAATTTATAAAAATTGGTATTCCACATCTCAAAGTAAATAGTATTATTGCCAACACGTTAGCCTTTACTTGAATTGCATTTTTTATTTCATAAGCTATAACATTGTAACCTTAAAAACCTTAAATTCAAACCGCATAAAATTTTACTATTTCTGCTTGATCAATTATTTTCTTAATTTCATATTACAAATAGACAATCAATATCTAATTTGCAATTGACTAAAAAAGATTTTTTTAAAAAAATTCAAAAATATCGATATTTGCAATTCGTTTCACTTTTCATCATCTTGTATAATTTCTCATTCAATAAATCATGGAATGGTATTTCAAAATTCGACATGAACATACGATGGTACAGGGGTCAGAGTTATTTCAAAAGGAAATCTCGGAATTTCAATGATGTACGAAAAATTAATGAATGCTGGTAATACATTTTTTTAAATTATAAAACTTAAACTTATAAATAGTGAAAGGCCCATTTGATTTTAGTAAGAATTACTATTTAATAAAGAATTATTGAACATTTCTCTACAGATATCGACACTCTTTTTGTTTCTATTCGACTTCAGAGCGCAAAAGAACACTGAAAAAGTAAAATTGTGTCAAATGAAAATCAAACCTTTTAAGGATGTCCTTATATTAGTTAAGCAGACTATTAATAGGATTTTTTTTCAACAATCAAAAAATTATCAGGCTGGACCTGTAATTTTTTTTAAAAAATTATCCGTATAATAGGTAAAGTAATAACTATCTGCCCTTGTGTGGGAATTATCATAAATTTGCATATCCTTTAAATAAAAACTAAAATATGGATGAAAGTTTCATTGAAAAACTCATTTTAGTTTTTAATGTCGAAGTTATTACTTGTATTGTTCATTACTTATGGATAAAAAAAATTAGTGAGGTATAGAATAGCGTTGTAAATTATTATATATTGATTGTAATAAGTATGTGTACTGTTGTAATAAATTGTATTATAATATACATCTTGTTTATGTATGGATGTTTTTTTTACTAATACAATTCCTAAAGGTGTTTAAGTATAGTATTGTGTCTGAATATGCTATCTACGGACTGGCAAAAAAAATATTCAATGACAGTGGTTTTACAGTGAATTGAAATGGGCATCAAATCTCTTGTCTACTAAAACCACTTACTGATTTAATATGCGCTTAATTATTGCAATCCGATCTAAATTTAAACCACCCAATGAGAGAATTGAAATTGACAAAATCACTTTCATATCGACTATTATGGTATAATGATTTTCCAAAAAATATTTACTTTATATAAACGTATCACTTTTAGTTTCCACACTATGTTTTTAACGTAAAAAGTTTGATTTTACTTGAATAAGTAAGAAGTTAACGCCCTTTCAAAATTCTCGTAATATAAAAATAATTATAAACTTCAAGGAAATATTTAATTACATGCAAAATACAAAGTAACATTTGATATCGACTATTATGGTATAATGATTTTCCAAAAAATATTTACTTTATATAAACGTATCACTTTTAGTTTCCACACTATGTTTTTAACGTAAAAAGTTTAATCTTCTGTAAATTCTACGTCAGTCTCTCCGTTTGTCACCCACTTTCATAGATCAAACTGCAAATGCTACACCAAATTGTGATACGTCAAAACTTTTCTAGCTTTGATCAGCTGAATTTTATCGAAAATACCAAAAAACTTCACGATTCACAAAAAAAATATCTAATTCAGTACCTCAAAAAGACAGTAACATTCACAATAAATTAAAAAGCATAAAATGTTAACTCTTAGAATTTAAAAACTAGTACCATTACGTAATTGAATTTCTTGCGTCTTAAAAGAAGAAATTTAGACCGCTTAAATTAAAATATTTTTTACGATATTGCTTTGACTTGTTTCAACTTCGTTGTCTTGAGGCAAATTAACTTAATTCATTTCTAAATCAGAGTGACAAACATGTAATTGACCCTTGGTAAATATGTTTACTCCGGAAATGTAAATTGGCAACGGCCTTCTTTATTTTGAACAATGTTCAATATCTCTTCACGATACTTAGTTTGACTTTTGTACTTCAATGATCAATTTGACAAGAACTCTTAATTTGATTTTGACTTGACAAAAACGAAGGGAGATAAAGCAATGTGACGGGTCAAGTTGCTAAATTCGAATTCAGCAAATTATAACTAAGATATAGGGACCGGCCCCTTCATTGGTGATTACGTCCAATTGAAATAAACAAATCTTTAAAATATTGGAATTTCTGGTTGAACATAACCAATAACCGCGACAAAAACTGAATATAGGGGCGCAAAGTGCTTAAGTCTCTGCGGTAAATGGTACACAGGAATTGAGTAACTAAAGTTTCGACAACTAAAAAGGTTTCATGTAAAAATTTGTACTATTCTAAACAGTTTTCAAATTCTACTGAAGTTACAAATTTTAACAATAGGGTACACTGACTAGTGAGTGAACAGGCACCAGTGAATGAACATTTGGTAAATATAATTAAAAAATAAGGATTGAAAATCATTTCACTAGATGGATTGGTAACACTGACTTCCTCCCATGTAGTAGGAAGCTATCTGACAAATGGTTGGTTGCCCTGGTCTTATGTCCTGGTGTTTATTCACTGGCGAACGCAGTTCCTTAAATGTTCATTCACTGGTTAGTCTACCCTACCAGAAATCATTCAGAATAGACATTGAAGTAGTCTTTGACGAACATGCAAGTTATGACTTTGTCCAACCACAATAGATCCTTGCTCAACACTCAGCAAACGATAATTGTGGATTTTTTTTTATATATAAGAGAACGAACCAAGCGTGAACTCGATGTTCTTCTGCCAAGCACCCTCTTGCATCATTAGAACAAGAAGTTGATACAAAAATGGATTCTATTCTTGTCGACCGCATCTGCAAAATGATTAATTCCAAAGCCCCGTCGCACATCTTTTGAAAAACAAAAAGAAATATTCATAAAAAAAACTACTACAAATAGAATTATTCTGGCAACGGGATTTGATGGGAGGCACGAACAAAAAAATAATTAAAAGATGTTAAGGGAGAAAAGAATTTTTGTCTATTATTAGCAGCCGATCTTTTAATAAGCTGGTTTTTTTTATTTATTCTAATGCGATTGGAATTGTTTTGATTATTTGTGCTCTTCTCGAAATTTGCCCCTTGTTGGTTTAACATAATTGTAAGAAATATTCACCAAAAATTTTGTTGTTTAGATTTGTGATGACATAATTAACCATTAATGTTAACTGGCCCGTTATTTTTTACTGGTCTAACTATGAAAGAATTGGATTGCAACCTATTTCAAAAGACACGATTCTTCCATCTCTAACGATGAATAAGCGCCAGCTCAATTTTGTGAGCTCTCCCCTAATTGTTATGAGCAATGTATATACCCCCCCCCCAATAAGGTAATTTCAATAACTTTATAACTTGAAGTTCTTGAGCAGCCACCTTTTGCGCAGTCTCGATTTTCTCAAAACCCTATGACGTCCGACGGATACTGAGAACTCTGGTACCAAATTTAAAGAGCTAAGCTCTTTAAGTTCGTGTACCCTCTTAAAAAAAACGAGCGAATTTTTCTCAGTCTGAGTTAATTTTCACGCTTTTCAGTGTCGAAAATGCACTTATCCTATTAGAGTGGATTTCACTCTTTTGTTTAGTTAAAGCTCCGACAGGATCACTCCAAACGAGTGATTTTAACTCACTCTGAGTTAATTTTCACTCCTTTCCAGTGTCGAAAGTGCACTTATCCTATATGAGTGGATTTTACTCTTTTGTTTTAAGAGTGTAGAGAGTGGTTTCAGATGGACCGACAGCCAAGAGACAGAACAATGTTCAAAACCACTCGTCATTTGAAAGGGACTCCCCTTTCATACTAACCGGTCAATTTTGAAACACGAGTGTGGCATTAATAGATATATTCTATTAAAAATATGTATTATACTTTTAAGAAAAGAAATTAATTTCGTAAAATTTAACCCTTCTTTTGTTCCTTGACTTTCACCTATCCTATTTTTATATCCTTTAGCTATATAGAGATAGCCATATCCTTTATGCGAAGTCCTCTAATATTTTCCCCATAGCAAATAGGATACATTTGTTAATATAGACTAACACACTACGTCCCCCACAACGTGTCAGTCTAATTATTTCTTGGTCATAAGTTCTGTTTCAAACCAATTTTACTCAAATCGTCATGCGTCAGTTAGAATTTTTTGAAACTAAAACAGCTGTTTATTTTTGCAATCCCTGCTAATTGTTTGAAATAACTTATTTCTTAAGAGTTATTAGTTTCTCATTATACAATAAACATTTTGTTTTGTGAAAAACTCAATGGAAAATATTTATGCAACTTTGGTAGCGTTAGTTTTATTTTTATGAAGTGAAGCCTGGAGATAGATTTAATGTTTTGATATAAATTATTTATCATTAACAAAAATACAAAAATTAAATTACACTTTTTATGTGGCACACAAAAGCTATTAGTGATTACATCTCAAAAAAGTTTTTTTTTATAGTTACTTCCGTTTGAAGGTTATTTTAATCAAAACGATAAATCTATTTTTAAATTTAAATAGCAAAAATTATTTTAAAGGTATAAAAATCTTTATATACATTAAAACATAATAATTATTGAAAATTGCAGTAGCTATAATACATAAGCAACTTAGAAAATGAGCCTACTAAAGCAAAATATTCATTATAAATATTTTGCTTTAGTAGGCATTGAATTTTTCAATTTTAATGGTTCTGCAGCCAACAAAATATATTTTATCATTACTTTAAGAAAAGCTCACCGTTATGGTGGCATTAAACTCAAATTTCACCCTTGTCTTTACATTTTAATTCCTTTCCGATGCGTCCCATTAGGGAAATGGGAAACTAAATGTGAAACACAACACGACTTTCGATTGCCACCCAGTAAATCAGTATATTAATTAAGAAGGTAATTATACACCCCCTATTATGCAACTACTAGTAACTAAAATTTTCTATATAAGCTAACCCTTATAGCGCATGAGCGATTTCCTCAAATTCGTTACGTCAGACAGGTACTGGGAACTGAACTGAACTCCTCGGCGCAACAGCCCATTACTGGGCCAAGGCCTGCCTTGCCCATTCCAGCTTTCGTGACCTCGGGCTCTGGGGTGCTAGGCATATGTCCCGGTAAGGTGGTCAGCCTGACGCGGAACCCCCAGTGTTTAGTTCCCAAGTATGCTTGGTACCCATTTTATCGACCCAATCATTACAGGGATGAAAGGATGGGTCAACCTCGCCCAATCCGGGATTCGGTCCCCGAATCTGTGGCGTGGCAATGCGAAGCACTACCACTAATCCACTGGGCCTTCAGGTACTGGGAACTCGTGTACCAAATTTGTGAAGTTCATATGTCTTAGTTTAAGTCGTAGTGTTTTCAGACTGACAGGCGAATGTTAAAAAAAAAACACTTTTTTGGAATCACCACCCTCCGAAATGTGTGGGACACATTTACGATCCCTTCCCCACAAAACTTCCATTACCTTAAATTTTGTATGAAGTAATTGCAAGTGACAAAAATCAATGTTCATTTCCATACGAGTCATTTAATACAATTTATAATTTTTACTCAAATGCCCTTAAATAATACATGTCTTTTAGTTAAAAATGTAAAGTGGTTTCAAACAGACGAACCAAATTCAAAGCCATTTTTAGGAATCAACACTCTCCGAAATGTGTCGAAAACAAAATCTCCATTTCGAATTCTCAACCCCACCGCAAAAGTTGCATTATCTTATATTTCAAATTTAATTATGTTAAGTTTAAAAAAAAATCCATTTATATACAACTCATAATACAATGTATTCACACACAGCGCACAGCAAAAGACAGCGCACCCCAAAACACTTTTCAATTCTCCCTCACCTTTTTATAAAACCCTTGAATTAGCCATTTTTTCACTTCAACCGCAGACAGAGGAGCGAGTCAAAGCCCGTGTTACGCAGTTAATCAAAGATCTTTTTCTCTGCCTCGCTCCCTTTCTTTTTACATAATAATAACACACAGAAGAAGGAGGAGAAATAAGGCACGGAGCCAGGAATTTCATTTTAAAAGCGCGACTCTTACAAAGTGTCAATGTTTTTTGTTTGGTGGGTGTTTTATTTTCCCAAAGATGATGTTGAAGAAATGGGATGTGTATTTTTATTACCTTTTAAATATGGTTCGTTAGAATAATTTTTTTTGGAAACTGCTCTCATTATTACATTTATGCGGCGTCAGAGTACAAAGTCGCTCGAAGTTCCGTTCGGTGTCCGCTCAGGTGTCGACCTCGTCACTTGATCAGGTTCTAAATTACGGGAAGTTATTGGCTGTGTTAAAGCTTCTAAAGGAGGCTAGATATAGGCAGCCGGAAACGATTACATTGCATTCCATTTTGGCATTATTTTAAATGTTCCAAAAATAGTTTTACCTTAAAATTAATTTTCTCGATTGACAGAACATAACTTGTTTTATAGTAGTATATACCGAATCTAAAATGAGGTTAACGGAAATATTTAAAGATAAAAAATATTCTAGACTGTTTATTTGCCATAAAAAATCTTTTATGATATTCTCTTTTAAGTAAATTCCTCTTATTTTTGCTATTTAAGACCTTTAAAAAATTTATAAAAAAAATCATTTATATTATGAATATATATTAATCGGTAATATATTAGTAAACATCATTCACAGTTTCTGGTTGAAACAAATAAACGTTATTTTACCTTTGCTAACCTTGCATTCTACTTATGAAATTTTATAAATTCATAAAAAAAAATATTCGATTTGGTTTTGAACCAAATCCATGGTTTTCTTAAAATTGCAGCACAAACTTCCCTTTACTTTATTATAATCAACAACTTTTGTCCTTCAAATAGTCTTAAGTAATTAATTTCCGTTAACTTGATTATAAGTACGATTAAGTATGCATTTTAGATAGATAAAGTTTTGTCCATATGACTTATTTTACCCAAAATCTGGTAGGTATTGAATTATAAAACATTTTTATTAATAAAATTTACATTGCTCTAACCAAACATTTATTAAATCCTATGTACATAAGATACGTACTAACGATCTCACTTCTTTTTAACAATGTTTCGAGTAGTAGGAGTCGGCCATTTAAATTGTTAATATGGATGACGAGTGAAGTTTTATTATTATTGACGCATTTCCCCAATTTTCAAGAGAATGGCCATTTATAGACTTACTTCTAAAGCCACTAAAATCCATTCCCCACTTTTTGGGGATTATTTAGCTAATTTCCACTCTTAACAATGGAAAACAAACAATATTTTGATGTTTAATAATTTATTTTTCATTTACCAACCAAACAATAAGTTATAACTCTTTATGCGTGAGCTTTATTTCAAAATAACAGTCCTGCCTTCTCTTTATAAAAATTATCCTAAATTATAATATTTACTTCATTTCTTAGTACAAGAGCGAAATATGTTAATAAATATCAAACTTATCGGTTTTAAACATTCTGGGGGGGGGGGGGGGGTTCAAATGCAGCCAAATATTGGGCATTCCATATTTTTAAGGGTAAAGTATGCCGAAATTTAGCTTTGCTGAGAGAAACAACCAAGTCAAATGCAAGGGATTTTTAACATACGCCACATAATCATACGACATGCGTGCCAAAGATTTTCCCCATTCCGAAAAATCTGACGACTCAGCCGGGGCTCGAACTCGCAAACTTGAACTTACAAGGCTGATGCCTCAGCCACTGAGCAATACAGTAGAAAGTAAGGACTTTTCTCCGAAAGAAACGTGAATATGCTACTCCCATCTTTCGTTTGGAATAAAAGCTTGCTAGAGTTGCGTTTGTGTCATTCCAAAATAGCCTTGGCAGTTCCTTTTCATTGATGCTTTTCGAGAGTCACCTTTTCCTACTGTTTTTATATGCGTTATTATGTTTGGGTGCTAGTTTCCGGGGCGCCAAATTGTTTTTGCATCGAAATGAAAAATGGTGAAGAATTTTGTGTTTGTATTTTTGATACTTTAAGGGGTTAAACAATTATTTCATGTACTGAAAACCGTATGGCAAATACATATTTAAAAAATTAATTTTCAAGAAAATGATTTTTTTCTGTATCCAAAACTGTATCATTTACAAAATAGAATTACTCCTTGTTTCTTTATTAACAATTATTTCATGTACCGAAAACCGTATGGCAAATTCAGATTTAAAAATTTAGTTTTCAAGAAAATTATCTTTTTCTGTATCAAAAAATGTATCATTTACAAAATAGAATTACTGTTTCTTTATTAAAAAGATTTTCAACGTTTTATTTACTCTAAAATATATAGCATTTGCACTTCATGAATTATTTTAAAATTGAAAATTGTTTCTAATATATTATAAGCAACTAAAACAGCTTTTTGACACTTAATTTATGAATTTTATCTATATTTTATAACCTAAAAACAACGTCAATCTAATAACCTATTTATTTACGTTTTAATATGCATTATTATTTTGTTTCCATGGCACTTAATTGTTTTACATCATAAATAAAAGTGGTGAAGAATTTAATTTGTTTCCGGTATTGATATTTTAAACCCTTTACACTTTAAAGTCAGTTATATATCAAACGAACTTTTAAAAAAAACATTGGTTTTCGTCTACCAA
Organism: Hylyphantes graminicola; assembly: GCA_023701765.1. NCBI lineage: Eukaryota > Metazoa > Arthropoda > Arachnida > Araneae > Linyphiidae > Hylyphantes > Hylyphantes graminicola. Next base: position 44,043,413 of record CM043121.1, read on the forward strand.
AACATCTATTGCATATTAAGGAAAATATTGATTAGTTTTCAAGAAAAGGTTATTTTCTCTTTCTAAAACCTTTAAGTATGTTATTAAATTTAAAAAAACCACACATTTATTACATAATAACTACTCAAAATAACAGTATTTGAAAGATTAAAGTATTTATTACTTTCAATGCTTTAAGGATTTACCATAAACCCCTGGTTCAATATTTTAAAAAATCAACAAAACTTCTCCATTATACTCGAGTAAAACTTATTTAAAAATTGATTAATTTCATGAAATAGTTATTTTCTCTCTCCAAACCTTTGAAATTATATTATAAAATTTAATATAGTAGTACATTTATTATTAACAAAGTAAAAATTACTCTCAGTTCCTATTTAGCAGAACGCCTTTTTATTACTTCTAATACTTTATGCATTTACTATAAAACCTTTGCTAATTATTTTAAAAGACAAAAGTATTTTCTATTATACGCAAATAAAACAGATTTCAAAACACATTTGTTAAAACTTAGAGAAAATACGCACTAAGTGACAAAAAATAAAAACGAGCAAATGAGCTTTGCACTCAGATCTGTTAAAAACGGTACTTGGACACGTTAAAAGATATCCTAAATTTAAAGGGACGCATTACCTAACATTTAGGGCTGCCCAGAAAATGATTAAACATGCTAGAACTCTGCGATATAAATATATTGCAAAAATAAGAAGGTACCATTTATAATTATAGAGGTTTATTGAAAATAATATGGTGGTTTTTCAAAAAAAAAAGTTGAAATTTTCTGTTGATTTTTTAAATATTAATTTTTTTAGCTTATGAATGGTTAAAAGAATAAGGCTTTTAAGTTAATAAATGTAGAGCTCCAAATTTTTTTCCTGTATTAAAGCGTATACCATAAACAAAAGTTGGTATGGGAAAAGGTCTAGTGTGATTAGAATTTTTTTAAATAGTGATAAAGTTTAAAAATTGAATTTTTTTTTATTTTTTAGCTATATACATAAATCTGCATAACTATCTGTTTAACTGGTAGCTCAATATCCATACCAACTTTTATTAACAGATATTGTGGGAACATTTTGAATAAAAAATTCCTTAAACTGTAGGAGGAGGAGTACTTCGAAAAATCGTTATTATTTTTAATATTTGAAAAAACTAACGTTTCAATATTACTAATTTTTTTGTGTATGCTTATTGAATGTTAGTTCTTTATAAAAATAGTTTAATTTAAACGCTAGCAATAAAAATACTGGATTTAAATTTTTAGGTAATGCGTCCCCTTAAATTTCATGAAAAAGGGAGAAGTTGTATTGGTTAAATAAGCTAATGTTCATTGACACAAAATTCAATTTAAAAAAAATGCCACTTAGCATGTTCTCTCACTAAGCTCTTCTTTTATAAATTATATCTATATTTTATCCTCTTGCTACCTGGCGCCCCCATTTGGGAAATTTACTTAAATTCTCCCCACAAACAATTAACACGTTAATTAGTTCCGAAATAGACATGGTCCGATAGAAGAAGATCCAAATATCAGTTTTCAGCCTTTTATTACACGTATCAGTCATTTATTTCTTAAAAAATGAAGTTCAACGAGATTAGGTTAGGTTTGAATCATCGTCGCACTAGAGCTACACGAGGGCTATGAAGTTCAACGAGATCAATACGATATTAGAGTTCTTAAAAAAATTATTTAAAAAAAAATTTCAAACTTCAGAAAGTTATTTTAGTACTTAATTTTAAAGGCATTTTGCATTAAAAACAATGTTAAAATAATCTGTTTACTACAAATAAGTGATGCGGCCTTTGTTGCATTTATAGCACAAAAAGGTGTATTTTTAGAGTTGAAGGCGTATTCCCAGTAACTATTAAACATTTTTTTAAAAAAAATTTCTTTGAAAAACGTACTTTACATACAAATATATGCTAGAAAGTATGTTCGGATTAAGAATATAAATGTCGAATTTTGTTCGGGTCTAAAGAGGTTATAATATAAAAACAATGTCAATCTATTTTCATATTTATTTCCCTTTGAATATTCTCTTAACGTTCATTTTATGAAGCATGCCTTAAAGAAATATACCAAATTTATGTTTCGCAACCAATCATTTCTACACCATTTACTACACATAAATAACATTATAGTTACAAAAGCATTTTCCAACGTTTTGACACAAGCAGAAAATTTGAATTATGCAAAAGATAAACCATTTTCTAAGACAAAAACAATTGCACGTCAGCTTCGAAAGACAGGCGAAGTCATAAACCATCAACAAATAATCTAAGACGCTTTTTCGATGTATCTAATAAAAATCACTCCCGAAAATACCACCAAGTGTCTATAGTTTCCTCCGAATAAAACTACCGTACCTAAATGTCTTTATTTTCCAATTCTCAAAACCAGATGGTACGTGAAAGATTATGAATTTTAAATGGGATATTTTTCTTCATCTAAATATTTAAACGCGTATTTATTTGAGTATGTCTTTGGGTATTTTGCGTTTGACATTTTTCGATTTTCACTTCTTTCTGTGTCGTCGCTTTTTTTAGCGTTGGGGAGGGTAGACATATGAAACAGCGTGTTATATTAGGAGCAGTTATAATCGGTTCCTGTTTTTCTGATTTTCAAACAATTATTTTCTTCTAATTTTTATCTACGAATTAAATTGTTAACCTAAATTAATTCATTTGTTCAGCTAATAGTCATTCCTAAACCTTTTAAGAACAATTTTACAATGCTTTTTCCGCTTCTTCAGATGGCCCTGATTTAAGTTAGCTATAAGCTAAATTTACTTTTTTCGAAAAGGTTTCTTTAAAAAAAGTGTCGGATAATTATCAAGAAAACATTTATAAAAGTGCCTATTTTTTTCACCTCAGTTATGATCAGAAAATTGTGTAAAAATAGATGCATGAATGTATTATTAATATTTTACATATGCTTTTTGGCTTGAAACTTTAAAAAAAGGTAATTAATCTCATTGACTTTTCAATATATGAATTTTAGTTAGTCCCAATCTTATTGGAGGGGTTTTTCTGAACTCTCCATCCGAAAATATGGCGGGAGCGAGAGATAAAGGCCAAAGCCCCACTCCGTCATTTTCACGGGACCGAGAACGATGGTGTTAATCCTTTATCTACCGACGATACTTATAAGTATCTCTAAAAGAAACGTAATTTCGTCAGAAAAATTAACTTTAGTTACCTGCGCCAAATCGCTATTCCATGATTGCGGTACTAGTAAGTCCCATTAAAAAAACGTTTTATTTCATTTTTTGTTTAAGGGCGATGGTAGTGGTGATTTTATGAATGCAGTATTCAGTTTCAAAATATTAAAGACTAAATTGATAAATCATATTCCTCCAATAAATTTTTGTTATTGGTCAAACACATTATATAAATAGAAAGGAAGGAAAACAAAAATAAATTCATCATAAAGTGCATATTATTTCCCAACTTTTTTTAACCTTAATATATTATTATTAATTGCACAACTAACCTTGAAAATAAGCAATGGAAAATAATTGAAATTAAATCTTTAAAATAATTGGGTGCAAAAAAGGTTAAAATATGGTAAACTCCTGGGAATGGCAATCATCACATCAGACTTAACCGCTGTAGCACGGAAACATCTAATGCGGGGGCGTGGGGGATGGCAACCACCACATCAGACTTAACCGCTGTAGCACGGAAACATCTAATGCGGGGGCGTGGGGGATGGCAACCACCACATCAGACTTAACCGCTGTAGCACGGAAACATCTAATGCGAGGGGGGTGGGGGTGGTAACCACCACATCAGACTTAACCGCTGTAGCACGGAAACATCTAATGCGGGGGCGTGGGGGATGGCAACCACCACATCAGACTTAACCGCTGTAGCACGGAAACATCTAATGCGGGGGGGGGGGGGGAATGGCAACCACCACATCAGACTTAACCGCTGTAGCACGGAAACATCTAATGCGGGGGGGGGGAATGGCAACCACCACATCAGACTTAACCGCTGTAGCACGGAAACATCTAATGCGGGGGCGTGGGGGATGGCAACCACCACATCAGACTTAACCGCTGTAGCACGGAAACATCTAATGCGGGGGCGTGGGGGATGGCAACCACCACATCAGACTTAACCGCTGTAGCACGGAAACATCTAATGCGGGGGCGTGGGGGATGGCAACCACCACATCAGACTTAACCGCTGTAGCACGGAAACATCTAATGCGAGGGGGGTGGGGGTGGCAACCACCACATCAGACTTAACCGCTGTAGCACGGAAACATCTAATGCGGGGGCGTGGGGGATGGCAACCACCACATCAGACTTAACCGCTGTAGCACGGAAACATCTAATGCGGGGGGGGGGGGGAATGGCAACCACCACATCAGACTTAACCGCTGTAGCACGGAAACATCTAATGCGGGGGGGGGGGGGATGGCAACCACCACATCAGACTTAACCGCTGCAGCACGGAAACATCTAATGCGGGGGGGGGGATGGCAACCACCACATCAGACTTAACCGCTGTAGCACGGAAACATCTAAAGAGTGTGCAGTCGCCAGCAAAAACGGTTTACCTTTTCCAAATGCGTCAAGTCTAGATTAATCCTCTCTTTACTGAATTAAGATTTAATTTGAAGTATTTTCCATTGCACAGTTTAAAACTATCTTTTCAGTTAGTATTAATAAATTACGATTTAAAAATAGTTGGAACATAAAATGCACTCTATGCATTTACATTAGTTTTTCCTCCTATCTATTTATATCAACTGAATTACACCCACTATTAACTAAAGTTTATTTAATGAACACGCGATTTACCATTTTAGATATTAATGTTTTAAAACTGAATACTGCATAAATAAAATCTCCACTACCATCTATTAAACAATGAAGAGAAACACAAAGGTCATTTAAATAGAAATTATAAGTACCGTCAGGCTATAACGATTCGGTGCTGTTAACTAAAGTTGAATATTTCTGAAGAATTTAAATTTTTAGACTTCATTGTTCTAAAACCGTACAATTCAATCAAGTTCCACCTAGCTCCTATTTTCTCCAATGAAGAGTAAAGAAGGGGTCCTATAAGCGATACTTATAAGTATTATTGGTAGATAAAAGGAGTTTTCTTTATACAACACTGAAGTTAATTTCGAATTTCATTTAAAACAAGCAAGTTTGTAACAGAAACGGTTACTTAGAACTAGCTTCCATCCAAAAAGGGTTAAAGAACATACGAAAAGGACCAAGATGCCTTTTCTCTTCTTCCCAACTTATTCGTTTCAATCAGTAACTTTTTTTCTCCACGATTTCTTAATCAACATTTACCATCGCCTGTTCGACCATGGGCCAATGTACTCTGTGGATCTGAAGCCCGAGCTTTTGGTTTAAACTTTATCAAGAGAGATTCGGCCAGTTTTTATGTACTTTTAATCCTTTTTGTCCCCTCATCTTCTTTAAAATTTACCTATCTCTGAGAGATAAACTTTGAGAAATTATCGTTCATTCCACGCAACAAGTCATGGGGAGAGATTAAGACCGTTGCTGCCAACAGGGTGAGGTGGCGGACCATGACGGAGGCCCTATGCTTCATGTTGGAGTGAAAGAGGTATAAGTAAGTATGGTACATTCCAATTTGAAACTACCCATTTTGTTTTATATAGCTCCTCAAATATAACAATACATCATCGGTTGGTCAGCGAAACGAAAGTATGTCAAGATTCAATTTTGCTATGAGAACCAAAACCGAGTGGATACTCAAGGGATCTTTTACATTCCACATAATGACATGCGTGCCGACCCTTCTCTCATCCTGAAAATCTGCCGACTCAATCGGGAATCGAACCATCAATCTTGCGCTTATAAAGCAAGCATGCAACACCTCACAGCCACTGAGTATTCAGTGCATAAACGGTAAACCCTTTCTGTCCCAAAAATTTACTACACTACAGAATTTTCTGATATTCACAAAATAAGCTTATTTTAGGTCAAAAATAAGAGGTCCATAAGAAAAAAAATCATTTTAACTTTTTTTATGGTTTTTGAAATAATGCCAAAATTTTTCAACTGTGGAAAACAACAAAATAAAAATATATATATATTACCTAAAAACACTTTGGGTTTTATATTTTAAGGTATTTGACCATATTATTAAAAAAATAGTAATTATTTTACCTGAAATAGTTTAAACTGTGTTTTAAATATGTGGAACTGAGGTGAACTTTTCAAAAATCAGGTGAGACGCTTGTTAGCTATTTTCTAAATAAAAAAAATAGTAGTTCTGACTTTTATTGAGATAAATGTAAAATATTGTTGAATAGAACAAAGTGTGGAGAATCGAATAATATGTGTTAAGACATCATGACGGACCATAAAAATTTGTAAAAAAAATATTGAAAGTGATGATTCCAAATGGCATCACTGGGACTGAAAGTGTTAAAGAACATACGAAAAGGACCAAGAAACCCTTCTCTTCCTCCCAACCCATTCGTTCCAAGCCGTAACCTTTTTTCCCCGCGATTTCTTTATCAACATTTTCTGTCGCCGACGATTGCTTGTCCCGCGTCGCCCCTGGGCCAATGTAATCTATGGATCCGAAGCTCTCGCAGCAGCTTGCATTGGCACTTGTCATATTTTTGAGGACGGACTGACGTGCGATAAAAGTTAATGGCGGCCGAGAGCGGATGTTGAAAAGGTAGCAGAGGGGAAAAACGTGCTATTTTTAAGAGATGTCGAAGTTTTGACGGAGGTATTGTTGGGTTTGGTAGGGTGTTTGATGGATTTTGTTTTAATAACCCTTTTTTTGGAAATAGTAGAGAGGTTATTTTTAGTTTTTTTAATACATTTAGCACAATAGAATATTTTATAGAATGAGCTTGAGGCAAAAACTGTCTTTAAAACATCTTGGATCATAAAATCGATCAACTTGTAAAAACTTTGAAAAATCAGTTTCGTTATCATCGAGTTCAAAGCATTTGTATAAAGCTACTTATGCAAATGAAATTTTATCGTTAAGTAGAAAGTAAGAATTAAATGGAGTTCTTTTTATATAATAGGTTAAAAGAATCGTACAATCACATTTAATTGTTTTAAATTGTATTTTAACAAAATCGCCGAAAAAAATCTTCAACTTTCATTATGAGCGATGGAGCTAAATTTTAATCATCTTCATTCGTGAAAACGTGAAAGTTTCTCTAAAAATGCTACGCTCGAACCAATACATGTCGGTTTTGTACTGCAACAAATTTGCATCCCATTTACGTACATTGATGAAAAAGTCCAAACTCAAAATTATGTATTTGCTGAATAAATCTTTTTTGTTTTCGTGTTCGTCAAAGTTTCTATTCCTTGAGTTATAAACTGTTAGAAAATAAATGGTTCATTCTCATATGAAACTACCCATTTTGTTTAATGGTTCATCAAACTAAATATTCAGGCATTGATTTGTCAAAGCAACCAAACCCAAGTTATGTTCAATTCAGAAATCAGCAGTCTTTTTTTAACATCTTAAGAACCGGGCAAAATCCTACACGTTTATTCTTAATCTAAACATACTTTTCATACAAATATACGCTAAAAAGTAGGTTTATTAAATAAATTTTTGAAAAAAATATATATATTTAATAGTTACTTAGGGACACGCCTTAAACTCTAAAATACGCATTTTTTGTGATATAAATGCAACAAAAAAGGCCTTATCACTTTGTTGTTAACTGATTATTTGACCATTTTTTTAATGCAAAATGGCTTTAAAATTACTAAAAGAACTTTTCGAAAAGTTTGAAAAAATTAAAATAATTTTTTAAGAATTTTTTAACCCTTTTATAAAGAATTTTAAGAACTCTAATACAGTATTTACCCTCTTTCAGCTTCAATTTTTATAGAAATAAATGACTGATACCTTTTATCAAAGGCTGAAAACTGATATTGGTACCTTCTTATATCGGACCAGGTTAATTTCGGAACTAAGTAGCATGTTAATTGTTAGTGAAGGGGTTTTAAAAACTGTCCCCAAATGGGGACGCCAGGTCCAAAGAGGTTATAGGCTCAATCTCATCTACACTTTTATAAGCCTGCACAGTTCACATACAAGACAACAAGATAATTTTTTGACAAACTGGTGCATATAATAACGATGGCAGTCAAGACATTCACCATCTTAATGGAATTTATCTAAAAAACAGTTCTATGCATTTTAATAATTGGGAAATATGGCTGAACTTAGATCAACATTTAACCAGCTTGGGTAATCTCCATGTTTAGTGCTATTTTATGAGTTTCCAAAGAGAAAAATAACACAAAACTAGATTCTATTCCATATAACCAATAACACGAACCTCTTATTAAATTTTCATTTGAAAAATTACCAAGATTATATCTAGTACCTTCCCGATTTGCCCCACAAAAGAAAGCACGGGCATTAATTACGAAGCCTGCACTAAAGGCGATTAAAACAAATGAACCCCGAGAAACAAAAAAAAAAGTGCACCCTTTGCAACAGTTTCATCAACTGGATCTTTCTTTCCCATCAAAGATTAATGCACCTGTATCACATCCTCTCTTTGGGGAGCTTAAATATTAATTCCACTACAGAACCTTAGTAACACATACTGTTATTAGATATCATTTAGACATCCTTCAGTTGTCATTCTGACATTACAATATGTGTTCGATATCGAACGTGATGGTATAACGTCCCGTGTTTATAGGGCGTCCAGTAGAAAAACGTATTTAGTACGTAATATTTATTTTTTTTAATATTTTCCCTAAAAGAAAATACACATACTATTATTCGATGTCATTTCGACATCATTTCATTATCATTATGACATTTCAATACCGAATGTAGTAGCACGATCCAGAATTTATATAGGGCATCCAATAGAAGCATGTTCCTAACTATGTCCCTTTGTTTTTTAAAAATATTTTCTCCCAATTAATTGTTCATAACCAATTAAATATCACAAAGTTAGTAATTGTAACACAAGATAAAAATTAAACATTATTATAATAACTTTAATTGTTAATCTATTTTACACTTTCAGAGCCCAAATTACAAATAACGGACACGTGAGATACGCCATTTTAAAGCCCATGACGTTCTTAGTATCCATCAAAATTTTTATTTCGACAATTCGAAAAATTACGAATGGTAACAGGCAAAGGAAGGCTTTAAATTTCTAAATCATTAAAATAATTCATAGAAATCAAATATATTGTGAAACTTAGTATCATTAAATTATAATTAGGAACGTTTCTATTCGTTTTATGTAACTGTTGACAAAAGTTAGTTATTTTTGATGAGTAATTACTAGATTGTTGCAATTAGTAAAAATTTCAGTTACATTTCTATGATTTCCCAATTTTATTGTTTCAGTGTAACATTATCATGCGTATTTTAGATAAAAAATTATATTCTTAATGATCACAAATTAAAAATTCACTATCATTAAATGAATCTTAATTTCAGTTGTCTATGTTAACTTCTAATCATTTATTAATTTAGCAAATTGATTTAACCAATTGTTCCACAATCACTAAATGCTTTGGAAATAAGCATTAAATTAAAGAATCTTTAAATCCAAGAAATTAGTTAATTTAAAAAAAGAGGGGTTCCTCTACTTAGAATAAAACAAAAAAGCTGAGCTGAGATAACTGAATTTGGAAGGAGACAGGCGAACGAAATCTTGACGATTTAAATACCTACTTTCCCTCTTTTTATCTTTTAAATTAAAAAGAATACAAAGTAGGCCAGAAAAAAATCAAGTGGTTTTTTAAGACTAGTAGTGTGGGTAGCAATCACTGTAATATTAACTTCAGATATAACAACCACCAGGAATAACCAGCCAATAATAACTGGCAATTTCAAAATGGATCAACTACACTCTTTATGTTGAAGTATTTTTCTTGATTCAAAAGTTTGTTTGTGACGTTTTAGAATTTGCTATTGATTACAAAAAAAAACAATTAACAAAACTTTTTGCACCAGTTGCACATTTTAGAACACACAAGATGTTCTAAAACAAATTTTCAAAAGACTACTTTTCCGTTGCTTAAATATTCACTGAAATTCATATCAAAAAATAAATAGAATTGTAATATGTAGTAAATGTCAACTAGAATCAATTTCGCACACACTTTATGTACCTCAGAAAGAAAATCCTTAAGCACAGCCATTTAGTAGCAAGTTAAACTTTTAAAAGCCAGAACTGGCTACTTTCATTAACTTTCTTTTGTCAAGTCAATTTAAATTCTCTATCATTTGCAAAATATATTTACAGTTTGAAAAAATAAATAAGCAAACTCTCTGGGGGAAAATCCTAGTGTTCTTTCTGGCGACATCTGTCGCTTTTGGAAAACGTCGCCAGCACCTAAAATGACACGATCTTCTTATTGTTAAATTAGTATCACCATATAAAAAAAAATTGAAAACACGATACTTTCGAAATTTTTAATAATAGAAATCATGAAACTACTCCAAATTGCACGAATTTTTCAACAAGTTCAACATAAAACTAACCTAATTTTTATTCAAAAATGGAAGCCTAACCGATTTCCGAGAAAAACAAATAATTAACAATCCAAGTACTTTCATGTGTGCAAAACATATGTTATGACATAAATTTAAACTTATTTATACAGAATAAAAAAATGTTTTATTTAAAATTAATATTGGGAGAAAGTTTCAAGCTATTGTTGATGTAACAACCACAATTTAAATGACTAAAAAGATAGTTTTAATATGGGTAATCATGTACAATTCCTATAACCATGTATACACATATCCGTCTAGACTTTGCTGAAAAAAAGTATGCAAGGTAATTCTTTGATTTCATACCTTTCTAGCAAAAAAAGTTTTTAAGATCCCGGATAGAATCGATTTCGGAAAATGTGGTTCGGACAGAAAAACATCTTAAGCAAGTGAATGATAAATTTTCCTCTTTTTTCAATTGCTTTTTAATTTAAAAAAAAGGAAAGTAATCTATAAAACTACTAATAAAATTAAAATAGGATAAAAAGAAATTGAACGGCATCCATCTAGCACCAGACTTTACCGCAATAGCCCGGAAACATCGAATGCAGAAATGGTCGCCATTTTTTATTTCGAATAGTGAAACATTTTATTTTTAATTTTTTAGTGAAGCTTTATAGGGTAACGAGAACAGTGAATGGCACCCTCACAGTAATTTAACCTTCTCATTTATTTTTGAAAATAATAAGATGTTAAAGCCCAAAATAGGTGTGACAAAGGTTTTTAAAATTTCCACCATTAACGTTTGTCATGTTGGCGACAGTGCACCAACAATCGGAAAAGCAATATGGCAGCTAAAGACGGGGGGCCAATCACTATCTTATCTAAAAAATCTTTGTTAGGAATGGATGGCTTCATAGACGCATCTTTCATACTTTTTGTCCGTCTATCTGTTCACGTCCGGACGGACATCTGACCAATGTCTATCGGTGAATTAATCATTGAAATTTAATTTGTACTCATTTAAATCGCTGTTACTACTTCAGCAGTGGCATGAGAAACTTAATATACAAATAATACTTAAATAAAAAAAATTATAAATCAGTTTGAAATGACATAAAATTTATCGCACTGTGATTCTTTGATTGTTCATTTTTGTTAACTTAGAACGCAGCAAAGCATTATAAAAATATTTTTGCATAAAAACACTATAGTTAGTTTTAAATAAAAATAAACAGCATAAAGAAAATAAATGTTAAGTTTTATGTATTGTTATAAATAAATATGTAATTAGTCTTCGAACTACAAATAGAGCAGGCGATAAATAACATTAATTTAATTTGCGAAAAAAATTAATGAAAATAGTTGATTGTGGAAACATCAAATGCAGAAATGATGGCCAATAAAAAAATTACAATTTTAAAAAGTTTCGCTTTTTCAAATTTTAAAAAGGCGAATATTTATCTCCAGTTCGACTTAAACTTTTTTTTCAATTCGGAAGAATTTTTAGAAAATTAAAAAAGTAGGTATTAACATGCTGACATTGTATTTTAACCGAAATAGTTTAAATTGTGTTTTAAATACGTGGAACTGAAGTGAACTTATCAAAAATCAGGTGAAACGCTTGTTGGCTATTTTCTGAATAAAACAAATAGTAGTTCTGACTTCTATTGAGATTAATGTAAAATATTGTCTAATAGAACAAAGTGTGAAAAATCGAATGATGTGTGTTTGGATGTCATAACGGGACATAAACATTTTGAAAAAATATTGAAAGTTTTATGCCAAATAGCATCACTGGGACTGAAAGGGTTAAAAACACTTTAGAATCAGCACCTCCAAAACGGCGCAGAAAACACAAAATCTCCAATTGGATTTTCGACCGATTCGCAATACTTTCATAGCCTTATCTTTCGCAAAATAGGCTATAAAAGTAATAAAATTCATTTAATGTATGGGATTATTGCGGGATCAATCAATGGCTTCTAAACTATATTTTTACATTGGTTTTCGGACATGAAAGTTTGAATAAGATGGAAAAGATGCACAAGTCCTATAGTAGGGTTAGCTCTTAATTCCGTGTGGCAATGACGATAGAAGATACCCGTGTGCCCTTTCGTCCGTGAAATTGAGAATTATGTGGGGGAGGGTGAAAATTAATTTCCCTTACCACAAAAATTCCCCCCTCGTCTATGAAATAATTATGCAATTACTTACCCCCGAGGTTTTGTCCCGAGCAGAGTGTTTACGTTAATTTGAAAATTGTGTGCGGCTTGTTTTGAAGGGTGTCGAGTGTCACAAGAATTTTTCGTCTTCGAGGCTCTGAACCAATAGATAGGGTAACAGTTTAAGCAAAGCAACAAAATGAATTATAAATATATACAGGGATATATTGATATTTGGATTTCAATGAGGAATGGCTTGCATAACATTTCAGTTTATTACCAAGGAAATATTGAGCATAATTGAAGAGTACACGGGAAGAACCGCTCGATTTCGTACAAGGCTTTCCTTATTAGCCTCTTTGGGGATGATAACGAGAAATCGCCTAAACTGGTGTAAAGAAGCCGGTTACTCGCTTTCTTTTTCTTTCGCAGCAACCCTGATTCACGCCAGAGTTCAGTGGATCGAGTCGCACGTTTGTAATGCAAATTAAGAACCAAAAGAAAAACTGGTTTCCGGTCGCCAATGGCCGTCAAACAGAGACAATTACGGAAAAACTAAAGAAATCAAGCGGTTCTTCCTGTGTACTCTTCAATTGTGCAATTTCTAAAACGAAAAATTTCTGCAATCAATTAAAATCTGGGACAATAAGAAAACACTGGGGGGGGGGGGGACACCACACCAATTTTCGATTATCACTGAATAAATCACTATATTTAAATGACAATTATGCCCTGATGTAATTTCAATAACTTTATAACCTAGAAGGTTCTATGGCCATTTTTTGCATGAACTTTTCTCAAATCCATAGAACATCCGACATTTACTGGGCAATTGTTTGCTAAATACGAAGTCTGTAGCTCTTTTCGTTAGAGCCGTAGAGCGGTTACTAACAGTCTTACTTTAAAATATCTAAAAATTTAATTTTTCAAACTGCTTAAAGTTAAGCTAGGAAAAGAAAAAAAAACTTTCTTTGTGGTAATCGTTACCATTTAAAGCATTAGGTATCTTGGAATACAATACAAAGCCGTTTGCTGAAAAAAAAAATCCTATTTATATATAATTCTTTCCGACCGGGCTCGTACGATCGTGTGGGTATAAAAGAGAATGTTCAAGATTCTTCGAATAATCGATACCGAAGTAGCCGACTTGTACTATTCGTTATTTGTTATTAAAACCAACTTTTTAAGGAGTTGCTGGCATTGATGCTGTTTAACGCAATTTTTTTCTATAAAACTAGAAATTTAATTTCATAATTTTAAATCAGCGCCATCTGATAGCCTTTCGGAAAGGGATAACAGAGTCGCATTTAAAAATTCATCTATTTAGAAACACTTCTTACCAACACTTCCCACCTACCAATTCAACACTTACCAACACTTCTTACCAACACTTCTTACCAAAAAAAAGCTAGATGTTTTATTCAAAAAAATAGAGAGCAACTGAGTAATATTAGATCCTTGAAATGGCTTGTTAAACCACAGCAAATTGCCCCATATCACAAAGAGCTGGCAAGGATCTCCAATCTAGTATTTTTTCATCCTTATGAAGTAATTAATCTTTATTTCTCCCTCTGAGCGAATCGGATATCGCCAAGCAGATTAGAACGAACTGTCATTTTTAACATGTCTCCCTTCCTCGACAATTATGCTTTCTTCTGTCACCGGGACTGGAACTATATTTACCACTCGTTGGCAAACCTTGCCGAGAAGCACTTGGCCGAATAAATACGACACGAGGAAGAAAAAAATGTATTCTTCTTATCTATTTTTCTTCCCGTCGCCATTTTCGAAATATCTACCCGAATACAATTGCCAAAATTATTACCGCGCACGGAAGTTATTTTGGCTGTGTAACAAAACTGTCACCTCAATATCGTCTTTTGTAGATGCTTTTTTTTGTAGATGCTTTTTTATTTCTCTTAGGCGTTCTTTTTTTAGAAAGGTGTTCCACAAAAATATTGTTCGACCGAGAATCAAAATGATGTGTCAGGAAAGGTCGTTATTAAAAATATGTAGTTCGAAATAAAAAAAAAAATGGCGATCTAAATACATACTGCGAAGAATGATCGCAGAACAGCTGGCATGAACTTCGAAGGACGTTTTTATTTGGTGGCTTATTAATAATCACGTGGAACAAAATTGAAAATAGAACCTACAGTTATATTATTTTAATTTAATATTAAAGGCCAAGCCTTTTTTTGGATTACAAATAATTTTTCCGAATGCATATTTATTGGATGAATATTCATAAAATATTAATTAAAGGAACTTATATTGTATTGTTATATATTTAAACGGTTACTCAAAATTAGTTTTCTTTTACAAAACTTAATTCCGTTATTTACAGCACCATTACTATAAAAATAATGCTTTAAGGCTAAGGAATTGTATTAAATAATATCACTTGTGGCATTTAACATTAGCAAAATTTCAACAATGAAAAGTCATTTCTAGAATTGCAAGTTCTTATTAAGCTCTTAGTATGAGACCCCCGCCTTCCCTTTGAGAGAACTTATTTAAAATGTATTTCAAAATTACATTTATTCTGTTATTTAACATTATTCAAACTATCTTAGAACCAATACTAAATTATCTAAAACATTTCTAAATTACGTCAACCATTAAAAAACAGAATATATATATTTAAAGAATTCCTATAAAGTTTGGTTCTTGTTTGTAGTCATGTCTTACAGCCCTAATTTATACATACATAAACACTAGTAAAAAGTACAATTTTTTTATTGGATCATTTCAAACTATGCCTTTAGTAAAACTTGGAAACAAATAGCGATTCAAAGTAGAAAGTAATATTTATCATTTTTTTTCTTTTGAATTTCAATGGACGTGTTTCAGGTTTTAGTGGCAACAGAATTGCGGAATGAATAAAATTTCTTTTTCGCGTCTTGTTAAGTTAGATTTGAATTATCGTTGCACTAGAGCTACACGAGGGCTATTGCGAAGGTCGTCGTATTTTAGAACCACAGTCAAGTGACGAGCTGACAGCCGAATAGGCACCCAACACAACCGTTAAGGGCGACATCGTACGCGCGTTAGGACTTAGAAGGATACCTAACGTTCTCTCCCTTACACGGGGTATTATTCTTCGGACATTTTTGGCTGCAAAGGCCGTTTATAGGTCGGCAGTTATTTTGGAGATGCCCGCACCCGAACGTGAGACCTTTCGCATGCTAGGCGAGTGCCTGACCAACAGAACTCCCCAGCCCCTTTTACTCTTCTCGATTGGTGAATCAATGTCATTTGGAAACAAAACACCAATCGGAGCATCAAAAGACATGAATAACAACGAGAATGAAATACGTCACCTAAATACGTCACCTAAGCCCATTTAAATAGTTCAGGTGACGTGTGTCCCAATATAATCAGATCAAGTCTTAATAAACGAAAATTGGTTTCACGTCAAACTTTATCCTTCAATATAATCCCAACATATATTAAACTACAATATTAAATTCCCCTAATGTTATTTGATTTATAGAATCAATATAAATTCAATATTCCAATAGTTGAAATAATAGTTTAAAGAAGTATATTTCACCTATGATTGATATAGTTTAGTGTCCAAGATAGACAATTCAAAAGGAAAAGTTCTCCTATATCCCGATTCTTTTCTCAAACCAGTCTGCCGCCTGGGGCAGTAGGATTCTGCCCTCTCAAGCTCAATAAAACAGCTTGTTATTTTTCACCTATTTTAAAAATTAGTTAAATCTTTGTAAATAAAACATTTTTTAAGCAAATATTTAGTAATCTTTAGTTAATTACCAATTAAAACAGAATATATATTTTTTTATAAGGTATTTAAGTGCACTTCTTTAAAATGTTACACATTTAAAAAAAAACCCTGCCTTATTGGCTGTTTAAGGTAGGCGAATACCCAAAATTCTAAAATTTTTACTATTACTTTAATTTTTTCCAAATTTGGCATAGTGATTTCAAATATAATGAGCAATGCTTTTAAGGCAATTTTTTTATTTAAATATAATTGATTTATTTTAAAAGGTGTTTTTCACCTAAAAAGGGGGTTTTGCGCCAACACTTCTAGTATGAAAAGTTTTACATTAATTTGCCAGAAATTTTTTACAGATGCTATTTCAATATATATCCGTGCCATGAACTTCTAATATCTGATGTAAATATACAAGTTTTTTTTTAATGTCCAAGTGTAAGTTAATCGAAAAAAATCCTTTTTTTGTGGTTAATTTATAAAATTTTTCTTAATAACTTATTTTCTTGTAATTTGCATGTAACTCTAGAGGGTCATTGCATGCATCAGTTCAAAACGAAGAATTTAACGCATAATTAATGTTTATAGGATGAAAATTCAATGTGGTAGACTTGTTAGCGTAAACCTCTTTTTTTAGTAGAAAAACATCGCTTAAAATAAATAAATTATATTTAAATTTAAAAAAATGTCTAAATAGTATTATTCATTATATTTGATATCACTATGCCAAATTTGGAAACGATTAAAGCAATAGTAAAAATGTTAGAATTTTGGGTAATTTTGGGTATTCGCCTACCTTAAGGGAAATTGATCTATTTTAAAATATGAACTATGTGAATTTTTTTAAACTTAACCCGCAGAGCGGTATACAATGACTAAAACAAAATAAGTCAAGTCCACAGTTCTCTTTAAAACTACTAAAACAACCAAAGAACATCCCAAATCCTTTCTACCCAATCGATTCGAATTTCAAGAGCGAAAAGACAAAACTATATTTCACGTGTCTCGTTAAACGAAAAAGTAAAAACCGAAAATGAGAAGGATAGCCCACTCCGACCGTTAAGTAGATACACTAAATCACTTCATTTTGATAAATTAGCACTAGCGCCATCAGTGGCGAACACTGCAAAAATAAAAATTCATACCCGGTCCCCCTCTGAAATTATGAAAACCGTCTTGGCATAATTATTACAGAATTTTTGAAGGATTGGGGTAATCTTAGAGGTGAGGGTCTACCTACTTCTTTACGGTGTGTTTAACTGTTTAGTAAGATATGCGTCTGTGTGATAACTTTTTAAAAGGAGTATTTTTCGAGTGCTTTAATAGGTTTTGAGAATGGACTATTATTGCGGGAGAATTTTAAAGTAAAATTATTGGAAGTTTCGTTTAATAACAATATTATTACATGGTTTGAATATTGGGTATGGTAACTATAACTATACAATCTTCGATGCAAATCAATTTAAACTAAGCGAAGGTAAAATGTTATTTTTAAAAGCAAAATGACACGAATTTTTATCTAGAGTAATTCATATCGCATACAAGATCCGAAACATAGTATCTACGTTTAATTCCCGTCTTAAAAATCGAAGACGATTTCCCAAAATGGCGCCCATCTAAATTCCCTCATCAAAGTCTTTGCTAACAATTTCAACGCCAACACAATAACTAGATTACGTCTTAACATATTCATAATACACAAACAACTTTCAGTTTTCATTCCAGTCTTACACATCCTAAATGGTTTTGGAAAATGAGGCATCCACCTTAATTCATCTTTCAGACACATTTTGCCATCATTTTTCCATTAAAAACTTCAGTAATTGACAGTAATGTCAATATAAAGGGGGTATTCATAAGGTATACATATCCGAACACAGCATTCCTGATTTACAAATAGAAGATTTTTGTTTATCTCAAAATGGTGCCCAAGTTATTAACCACCGAATAAATATAGCCATTAAAAACAAGACAAAGGAGAGAGGATACATTCTACCTTTAAAAAATTCAAAATACTTGACACCAATGTCAGTTCAAGGAGTTATAGATAAAACTTACATAACATGAAATAGTATAATGATGATGTTATGTCTTTATAAATTGAAGAGTACACACTGTAAAAAAAATCAGGAACGTTACTGGGAAATAATGGGCAGCTGAGCTGCCCAATTTTTACCAGTAATGTTCCTGGAATATATCAGTAACCTTCCCCAAAAATACGGAAACAATCCTACTTAGAGCCAGTAACTTCTCTGGAAAATACCTGGAACCTTTCTGGAAAATAACTGGAACCTTTCTGGGGAAAATACCAGGAACCTTTCTATGAATTACCTGAAACCGTTCAGGAAACTGAGCGGGCACCCAACGGAACTTCGAGCGACATCGCACGCTGACGCCATTGGGACTCTGGACTCCACAGATTTAACGAGCAAGTCTGTCCCCGTGTACTCGGACCTATCCGTCAATAATTGGATTTTCTACTCTCTCCCAGTACAGATAACCGATTTATAGGATGACTGGCAGTAGGTGGGATTCGAACCCCCGCACTCTTGAGAAGGCTGAATCCTGAGACGGATGCCTTAACCACTCGGACATACGGACGAGCCTTTCATGAACTTCGTTGTAGTAACAACGTTACTGATTTTGAGCGAGGCTCCGCGAGCAATGGCGGCGGTTCATAGCAAACATTGCCAGATTTGAAAGGGAAAACCTGAAAATCCCAGGAACTTATCACGAAGCGATGGATAGTTGAAAAAGCCAGGAAAGTTCCCAGTATATATACGGAAAGTTAAAGAAATTTTTTACAGTGCAGGGGAAGAACCGCTTGATTTATTAGGAGTCATCCCGTAATTGTGACTGCCTGGCGGACATTGGCGACAGGAAACTGGTTTTTCTTTCGGTTCTTCATTCGCGGTACAAACGTGTGACTCATGTCCACTGATCTCTGGCGTGAATCAGAGTTGCAGAGAAGGAAAAACAATGCAAGTAACCAATTTCTTTACACCAGTTTAGGCGATTTCTCGCTATCATAGCCAATGAGGCCTATTGAGGAAGCCTTCTACGAAATCAAGCTGTTTTTCCCCTGTACTCTTCAATTATATTGTAAACATTTTACATTACTCCTGATGTACAATTGAACTCTTCAGAAGAGATTCAAACATTCTAAAAACTTTCAACATGTGAATAAAGCTTACTTTAAGAAAAGCTTCTATCTTCTTATATAATGACCACCTAATAAATAACTAATAAACTCTCAACTTTTAATATTTTCTTGAAATGTAGAAAGTACTACACATCGAATCTACGCTTAATTCCCGACTTACAATTAAAAGACGTTATTCCCCCAAAATGGCATCCCTCTTAATTCATCTACAAGGGAGACTTCGCCAACCGGGATGACAATTCGTCAATACTCTTATGGGATTAATGGTGTCCCGGACATATGTGACGTATTCACATATGACTCCCGCATTATCTTACATGGGATAATGCTTATGGTTCCTTGTATTCGGATTATCGAATGTTAATCGCTATGCTATTACCTTTTGATGAGTTCGATTAAATTAATATTGCATCCATACAATCAGGTTAGGTCAGGTTTGAATTAACGTCGCACTAGAGCTACACGAGGGCTATTGGCAACGGGTGTCGTATTTTAGAACCACAGTCAAGTGATGAGCCGACAACTGAATTGGCACCCAAGGGTGACATCGTACTCAGCGTTAGGACTTGGAAGGATATTTAACTTGCACTCCCTCTACGGGGTATTATTCTTCGAACATTTGAGGCTGCATGGGCCGTTTATAGGTCGGTAATTATTTTGTCAATGCCCGGACCTGGGACATTTCGTATGCTAGGAGAGTGCCTAGCCGACTGGGCTCCCAATCCCCTCCATGCAATCAAGAGTTGGGTGTTTATTATTTGTAGTTTATGAAAAGGGATTAAATGAAATGGTTTTGGTGGTGAATATTTTATTATGGATTTACGAGTAAAGAATCCTGCCCTTGACTTGGGCTACGACAAAATAGAGTACTGTGTAGGGTAATACTTCTATTTGGATAACCGTTACTTACAATACTCTCTCTCCCATTTATAAATAACCCTTTAAGATTATATCCCTTGATAACGCTTAAATATTGTAGCGTAGAATCAACGTAGAAAATTACTAGCATTTTTTTATCAAATGGGTGGCATATCATATTGATATGGGGGGGGGGGTATTAAAACAAAATTGGGTGGCTTCCTAACTCTGTTAGCGATTTTGTCCAACAGAGTAGCTTAAAACATTTAAATAACACTTAAGTCTCCCTTAAGATAAGAGTATCATAAGAGAAAAGTCATTAGTGCAATTCGAAAATAACTAATCATGAATATCTATTATTGAAAAAATCACTGACTGGCTGTAGCTCAAAATGACAATAATTTGTAACCAAGTGAACCAACTCTTTTATAGAGAAAAAGCAATTCAAAAGTCTAAGACTCAAAAGTTTGCAACAATACTCAACCCACTTCCAACGACAAAAATTGTCACTAATTTTGTCTTCAGCTGATTGCTCCGAACGTTTTATAGCTTCGCCCATGGTCGTGGCTTCTGTGCAAGGAAACTATGAGTTAAACTATAGAATAACTTTCTTTTAATTACATTTAGCATCGCCTACCAATCATGCAATTTAAAAAGTAGCAGTGGACTCTCCCAGTACCGTCAAAAAAAGTAAATTTAAACTGTACAACCGTAATTGTTCACACTAATTTCAATGGTGATTTTCCTAAATCTATAAAAAAAAATGGTGTGAGTTGTTAGGCTAAGAAATTAACTCACTGCACTTTCCCGAGTCTTACTAAAATTCTAACAAAGACTCAAGTAACAAGAATATTTAAAACACGAGTTTTAAAAATATTGTAAAAGATCCTTAAAAACTACTCTTTTTGAAACTCATTCAAACTAATTTACCTTTCGTTAGCGTACGTCACAAAGGATTTCATGTAAAAAGAAAGATTTATACAACAAAGACTAAAAATAAACCACCATTTTAAACTACTAAGCTCCTCGGCGCAGCAGCCTATTATTGGGCAAAGACCTGTCGTGCCCATTTCAGCTTTCGTGGCCTAGAGCTCTGGGGTGCTAGGCATATGTCTCGGTAAGGTGGTCAGCCTCACACGGAACCCCCAGTGTTAAGTTAATTAATTTACCTTGCGTTAGCGTACCTCGTAAAGGATTTCATGTGAAATATATTTATACAACAAAAACTAAACATCCATTTTAAACTATATCCAAATAACACAACCCACCCTATCTTCACCAAATAAAACACAATCTCGCTACACAAAAAAACCAACACCCTTTCTTAACCACTATCCAATCCATTCCGATGCATTCGGCAAATATCGCCATCAAGACTTAGTTGAGATGGGAATGTGAATATTACATAAGATGGCAAACAGCTCCATGATCTTTAAAAAAAAATAGAAATTGCTTTATTGTTCAGTCATAAAACTAACAAAATCACACTTTCCGGAGTCTTACTCAAATTCGAACAAACTTTCAATTAAACGTAGATTTTAAATGAGCACACAAAAAAAAAATACGTAGCTGTAAAGCTACTCTTAATTTTTAATACAGACAAATTAATTCACCGGGTTAACGTACCTCACAAAAGATTTCAGTTTTTAAAAAAGTGTTATATAATACTAAAAATAACGCCAATTTAAAAACAAATAATGTAACTCAACCTATCAAATCACCAAATAAAACACAATCTCGCCAAAAAAGAACCCAACACCCTTTCTTAACCATGATCCAATCCATTCCGATGCATTTGGCAAATGTCGCCATCTAGACTTACTTGAGATGGGAATGTGAATATTACATAAGATGGCAAACAGCTACTCGAGACCAAAGTAAGGAGGTTCGTTCGAGGCGATGGCGGGTGGATTAATAAATGAGCAAACACTCAAACCTGTGTGTGTTCGCTTATAATTAGATGGGGGATGTTACTTAGGATCAACTAGGATTAAAGCGGTTTGGATCAAACTGTGGTGTGTGAAATTGATTGGGTCGAGTTTGAGTGTGTGTTTGAAATTCAATAAAAGTTATGGTTCAAGATATTTAACATTACTTGTTTACAAAATAAACTAACAACTGATATCATAATACAATAAAATTCGTGTGTGTTTTTGCTACTTTTTATACGAAATCGTACTTTTTCGTTACATCAATAACTAATTCGTTGTGTCGTATTAATGATTATTAGCTTCGTGGAAGCTATTTCTTTTACTTGTATTGATTAACGAATTGCACTAGTAAGATATTAATAAATAATCACACAGTATAATAATCGTAGTGCTTTCTATTGGAATTATGTCTATGTTAAGGCAAATATATACATATCTAGATATCAACTATTGTTATAACAATGAATTTTCAAACGCTTTCTCAAAAAAATAAACTGAATGAATTATATTTGTTAGACTTAGTATTTTTTT
The DNA here is from genome assembly GCA_023701765.1 of Hylyphantes graminicola. Taxonomy (NCBI): domain Eukaryota; kingdom Metazoa; phylum Arthropoda; class Arachnida; order Araneae; family Linyphiidae; genus Hylyphantes; species Hylyphantes graminicola. Next base: position 44,066,267 of record CM043121.1, read on the forward strand.
TTAATTAAAACTTATGTAACGGGTGATAGTTTAAACTAATTTTTTTCTGATAGCTAAATATAGCTTCATTAGTTAAAATTTTTGAAGTTACATGAAAAAAATGATTCTTCTAAAATTACTAGTTACAATTTTTAATGGAGAAGTTTTTTTTGACAAAATAATAATTCAGAATGTCCAATTTCGTGTTGCATTTATGACATTCCATAACAAAATTTAATTTCAAGTTTTTAAAAATATTCATTATTCAATGTAAAACTCGAAACAAAATCCACGTAGTGGTTCTGCTGTTTTTAAAGTTTAAAACCTATTGATGAAACTCAAAATTTACAATTTTCGCACACTTTAAAAAATTATATTTAAATATGCTTCTGCTACCAATTCTTATTTTAAATTAAAGGCGAAGTTGGTAAAAATTTTGCAGTTTAAAAAAGGGAATCGGCATGACATGTTGTTAATCTTTTAATTATTAATAAAGAGTAACATAAAAAGAGAAGAAATTGTTCTTAAATCACAGTTTATTTTGAAAATAGGTGTCACATTTTTAATTTGAGCTATACAAATTATGGGCTAGATAAAGTTTTTTTAAATTTTCAAATAGTGAAGTACATAATGCCTTACAAATCATTCCAAATCGTAGTTATGGAAATGTTTCTAAACCACCAACTTAAAAGTTTAATATATTGTCAGTTTTTAATTAAAACTTTCAGTTTTGCTACTGCCTAGAACATTTCCGTAGAATTGCTTAAATAATGAAATGTGTTTAACCTTACCATACGAAGTTTTTGAAAATAGCACGTTTTTATCTATGCACACAAATTATCTAACATAAATATATATTTTAATATAACTTTAAAAAGAAAATACCGAATTTACATCAGGAAAATCTCTAACCACGAAATTAGACAGTTGCTATAGAAACAAGACTAATCCAGTTAGAATAGAGGAGGAGCTCGATATGATTGACTATTCGCGCTATTTTTATAGCCAGATAATTAAATAAAAAAAAACTAAACTGTACTGCAAAATGCAGTAAGCCTGGTCACTACTAAAAATCATTTCTATAGTACTGTATAGTATTTTTTTTATAATTTAATAATACGCAAATAATAGTACAAACAAAAGACTGCTTTAGTTTCATATTTACTTTGAAACTTCGAAGGTAAGTACATTAAGAATCCACTCCGGTTTACTAAGTAATAAAAATATATACTTTTAATAATCGAGGTTTTGAGTTTTAAACGATATTGACATCCGTATTTTATATTTAAAAACATTTTTGAATCAATAAGTAAATTAAAATCCATTTTCAGGAAAAGAAATTCATCGAATTCATTTTTTTTTTGTAATCTCCTACACTCGACAAACATTTTTAAAACAGAAAAAAAATCCAATTTGAGGATGACACATGAATGGTTGGGAGCCAATATTAGTTTAATAGAAGCTTAAAAATATATTATAAAGGTATAACTAAAAATAAACTACACATTTAAACAGTTGGTGTCCCTGTAAAGAGACCGTGAGTTTTTCTTTTTATACATTTCTGTTCTTCAAACTTGAAATAAAATTGAAAAAAAAAATTGTGACGTTTTTTTATGAACAAGTTTGAAATGCCGTCATAGTTCAGATCAAAACTGACATTGTGATAGCTCATTGGTTACTTCAAATTATTTTTGGTCTTGACAGACAATTTTTAACTACCTGGCAGCATTTATTGATACAAATGTAAAAATTCATTTTTCAAATAAAATGTGTTGCATTCTATATTAATAGACAGTAGTTTGGGAAGACATTAAAAATGCAATATAAGACTACATAATACAAATTATTCACTAAAATAGGTTATTAAAACTTTTGGGTTTTAAAGATTTGATTCCACTTTTCTTGTTCAGTTGGAGATTTTAGGAAGACTGATTAAGAAAACATTTAAAAGTCATGTTGTTGAGAATATTTGAATGCTGTCCAACCCTTTTAATCATTTTATTTTTAAAAAATATTTGGGTATTATTTCAATTAAAATTTATTTACATTAAAAATATTAGTTCAATTTTGTTTATATTTATCTCTTGAAACAAATAAATTTAATAAAAGATAAAGAAAAAATCGTTCAGAAATCTTGCATTATTAAAATACTGTTTTGTGAATTTTTTATTTTTGAAGTTTAAATCTTGTGTGAAAGCTGTTCTTAAAGTTAATTGCTTTTTGAAAGCCTACTTATTCAAATCACTAATGAGAAAAAAACAATTTTGTCAAAATTAAATTGGAAAAAAATACTACGAAATCAATAGTATTTAAACCCTTGAAATGTATAACTATTACAACCGAAACGCAACATTTTACTCAACCTTTATACCATTGTTTTACTTTTCACTGTTCATTTGGAAAAATGAGAAGGCGATATTTTTTTTATCGAATCTAACTCTTTTAGAACGTATAAAACTCCACAGATAACATTTTCTGAATAACTTTTTCCTTTAACTTAGTTACTTGCGCCAACTCCTTATTGCCTTGACGGTACTTATACGTCTCATTGTAAAAACCGTTGTTTTGCTTTTCCTTGTTCGTTCAAAGGAAAATAGATAGTAGGGTTTTTATTAATACAGTAATTCAATTTCAAAACAGTAAAGGCCAAAATAGTCAATCATATTCATAAAAAAAATCGTTGTTGGTCAGTGTAATTTTGTTATGAATCGAAAAGAGGAAAAAAATTATCCTAAAGGGCATTTTATGCTACCAACTATTTTTTACCATAATATACTATTAATTGCACATATAGCTTTAAAATAGGCAACGGCAAATAACTAAAACCTTAATTCAGTGCATATAAAGGGCTGAAATATAAATATGGTCAACTTCTGTTTCGACCACAACATCAGACTTAACCGCAGTAGCACGGGAACATCTAATGTATGAACAGTCGCCAGCATAAAACGGTTGACCATTTCAAAATGTGTCAGATCCATTTTAACCCTTTCCTCACTGAATTGAATTTTAATTATTTGCCGCTGTCTATTTTAAAGCCATCTGTGCAATCGATAATTTACTATTGTGGTAAAAAAAATAGTTCAAACATAAATTGCAGTTAATTGTGAATTTATTTTCATTTTTAAAACTTTCTATTTAAAATAACTAAATTACACTGACCAACAACAAAATGTTGAATGAATACTATTTACCATTTTAGACTCAATGGTTTTGAACCTGAAATACAGCATTAATGAAATAACTTATATTTACTTTAACTTACACGAACAATGAAAAGTAAACAACATGGGTCTTAAATGGGATTTATAAGTACCGTCGAAATTCGTACCATAAGGAATTGGCTCGGGTAACTAAAGTTACATTTAGTTTACATTTTTTTTTTAACTTTACTTTTTCCTTTGTAGATTTTAATGTGATAAAACTTGACAATTCAATAAAAAAGTTTCTTCTTGCCCCCACTTTCTTAAAATAAACAATGAAACGTAAAACAGCGGCCTACGCGATACTTATAAGTACCTTCAGTATAGGTAAAGGATTAAAATAAATAAGGGGGTTTCTTTATTTAACTCTGAAGTTTCTTTCAAGTTTCATTGAAAACAAGTAGGCTTATAATAGAAACTGTTTCTTAAAACATACGCAAATGTAATGCCTCTAAACAAGCGCCAAACTCAGAGTTTGATTCCATATTAAACTTTTAGACCGTCAGCTATTTTTCATCGAAATTTCCAAAATTTTTACTTTGAATTCATTAATTTTTTTTTGTATTTTGAAACTGTTGACTTGTAAAAAAAATTTCACATCAACTTACAACATTTAACTAACCTATCATCTTCAACAGATAACTAAAACCGAATCGGTTTTTAAGTACCATTCTTTAAATAACAAACAATGAATAACCTTACCAAAAAGAATGATTAGTACTTAAACGTCATTATTAATTAATGAAAAAACTATAATACTTTTGAATCATGTTTCTAATTCAAACTTTGCAATCACAAACACGAATTAGTTTAAAAATTAAAGAATCTTCTAATCATAAAAAAAGCAAAAGAAGATTAACTTGATCTCAGGCTGAGTTAACAAATTAACCTGGTACCCTTTCGGAGAACCAAGGTAGGGGCTTCTTGCTTTAATTTGAAGGAAGCATTCACAAAAAAGCATTGCTAAAAACTCAATAGTGATTAGTTTGCATTATGACGTCATTAAATATTTTTTAAATTCTAAGAATGTCTTGAAATATCGTCTTTTCTAATTGAAGAATAATACACGCTTCATTTATACAATTTCGTTATGCATATTAAATTAACTCTTAAATATAACTAGAAATTACATTTACATTTTACGCAAAAAAATTTTAACAATCTTTATCGCATTTCTCGATAGACAATAATGAAATAATAAATTCCAAGTAATCCAATTTGAACATCTATTATGAAGTCATTTTAAACAGATTATTAAAGAAGCAATGTACATCATACAAACTTTGTTACACTACTAACCTAAAAAAATAATTAAACGATGCATTATAAAGTTCAGTTTTATGTGAATCCAACTAATTTTGGTTATAACATCAGGAACGATGCGCAGCCTAATTGCTTTTAAAGACTAATAATGCTTTTTGAACTATGAACATTTGCATTGAGCTTTTTTCTAAATTGACTTAAATATCGAATAAATACAAATTCGTCTTTACTGTTTTGCAAAAAAAAAATACTTTTGAGTTTTCTTATAACTTATAAACCAAATATACATATATATTCTCATAATATTTCATAATATAGATTTTCAAAAATCTCGACAATATTATGAGAACATTTATGTATATTTGGTTTAAGGGGGTCTGGCACCTCCATAGAAGCCCATGTTAAATTGTTCAACTTTGGGGGCATCTCAAGAATTAACTAATTAATATATCCATTTCAAATTTTCACAGTTTCATCTATAGACATTTTTAAGTATTTTAACACAAGATTATTTTGAAAAACTAAAAACTAGATTAAATATGAATTTTTTTTAAATATCGTTGAAGAATGTCAATATTTTTAACCTAAAAGATTTTTTTTAAAAAAAGTAAAAACTTTACAGACTATTCCCTGCGTTAAAATGTTTAAATATACTTGTGAATTACACATAAAAAATTTCAAGTATTTAAATGAATAACATTTTTAGTTATGTGCCCCCAAACATTCACATGATTCAAAAATTGTAAAACCGAGAAAAACCAATTTAAAGTTTTTATTGTTAACTCATTTCCTTACGAAGGATTTTTGCTTCCTCGTAATATTTGATTGGAATAACATTATCGGATCCTTAGTCGTTCGGCCGATCTGGGCAGTTTCACTAAAGAAAGGGTAAAATAAAATTGCCTTTAATGTCAAAAATATTTTTCCAATCGTCTTAAAACTTTGTGACATTATTAATAAAGGTTGATATAGTACTTTAAGCCACTAATTTTTTTTTTAATTTTTTCAATGATTTTGGGGTGCCAGACCCCCTTAAAGAAGTTTGGTTTAAAGGAGTAAAGTTTTGGATGAGAAATATGTATATTTTAGTGAGAATATTTATGTATATTTTGGTGGGAATATTTATGTATATTCCAGAAAATTGGGAGGTGGATCTCTACTTGATCAATTAACGTTGGATGATTGATGTGGAATGATCCATAGGGTTTCTGCAATTTAATTTTTAATTGTAAAAAAGTGAATGAGAAATGAAGTGGGTAATTTATACAATACTAGCAGTATGGTCCCACCTTACTGGGAACCCGTTAACTTCGCATTGCTTCCTTTTAGAGGCATGCTTACTTGTGAAAATACACTCAAAATCAAAACAAAATTAAATTCGTGTTAGTGCATGCGCACTTAAAAAAGCAAACACTAATAGAGGATGAAGCAGCCTTAGGGCGAGTGCATATATCTCAACCAATCAAACTAATAGAGGAAGGCTTCAAGCCCCCGTTTCGGCCCGGTCCATGTATTTTCAAGCCATGTTATGGTCTCGCAATCCCACGTGGATGACGTATTTTTGAAACTAATTATATTTATTAAAAATCACAATCAAATATGAAAAAACTAAGCCTCAGGTGCACACGTAGGTATTAAAAGGAATCTATATTAAAAATTTCGAATTTTTTAGTGCAGTATATGTAGGACTTTTGCGATCCACAGACAGACAGACACACAGACAGACTATTTCTTTTATTATTATAGATATAATATCTCCATTACTCATGTAAACTTGTTTTGCATTCTATACGAATAAAGGTTTAGTTAAATTTGAAAATTATAAGTGCAATATATAAGGACTTCATTATACAAATTATTTATTCAGAAGGATTATTAATAAAGCTTTTGGTTTCTAAAGACTTTATTCTACGTGTTTACTTTCGTGTTTACACGTATTCACAGGTTTTAAGAAGACTGATTGGTTGGTTGGAATAGACCTTAGGAAATAATTAGAAAGTATTTGAATGTTTGAATAAAGCCTTTAGAAAATATTAGAAAGTATCATGTTAAGGTATTTGCCCATCAAACTCTTGAATGTTGTTGAATTAAACCATTTTAAATATTTATTTTTTAAAAATTAGTTGGAATTATTTAAATTAAAATTTCATTTGTATCAAATCATTTTCATTTTGTAAATTTTTATCTTCGAAAACAAATTAGTTTAGTAAATGATAAAGAAAGTTGTAAAATGAATTTAATTAAACTAAGCAACTTGTCTTACATTTAAAGATTGTTGAATTTAGTATTTTAGTTGTTTAAACCTTGTGTAAAATCTTTTCCTCATAATAATTGCTGTTGCAAACTTATTTATTTGATACATTAATTTTGTGAAAACGAAATTTCAAAAAATATACTATGAAATCAATGGTATTTACACGCCCGAAATATAGTTTTATTTTTACCACTGAAACACAACATTTTAATTAACCCTTTATCTACTTTACTTTAGTATCACTTATAATAAGGGCACTGTTTTACTTTCCATTGTTCAACGGAGAATATGAGAGAAAGGTTGAACATTTTGATTGAATTGTATGGTAAGAAAATTAACCCCTTGCGACCTGGCGTCCCCATTTAGGGATATTTTTTTAAAAATCCCCACAAGCAATTAACACATTAATTAGTTTCGGAATTGACCTGGTTCGAAAGAAGATCCAAATATCAATTTTCAGCCTTTGATTACAGGTATCAGTCATTTATTTCTATCAAAAACATGAAGTTGAACGAGGGTCAATACAATATTGGAGTTCTTAAAAAAATAAATGTTTATTTCTTTCTTCAAACTTTTCGAAAAGTTATTTTAGTAGTTAATTTTCAAGACATTTTGAAATAAAAACAATGATAAAATAATCTGATAACTATAAATAAGTGATAGCGATAGTGAGCGCTTATATCACAAAAAAATGTGGGTTTTTTTAGAGTTTAAGGCGTGTCCCTAAGCAACTATTAAACATAATTTTTTTTAATTCTTTGAAAAATATACTTTTTAGAATATATTTGTATGAAATGTATGTTTAGACTAAAAATATACGTGTAGGATTTTGCTCGGTCCTTAAGAGGTAAAAGCCTACAAAGATAAATTTTTTAAAACAGTTCAACTGAAGTTACCGGAGCTAACTCCTTGTTGCCCTGACGGTACTTATAAGTCTAATTCAAAAGAGTCGGTCGTTTTACTTTTCATCATTCATTTAAGAGAAAGTAGATGGAAGTGGGAATTTTATTAATGCAGTAATCGGTTTCAAAACATTAAACAAAATGATACATCATATTCATTCGGTAAAATTTCATTGTTGGTAGTGTATTTAGTAATTACAAATATAAAATTAAAAACGAAAATAAATTTATGAAGTGCAGATTATGTTCCTTTTTTTACCATAATATATTATTAAATACACAGATTTAAAACAGGTAACGGCAAACAATTAAAATTAAATCTTAATTCATTGCATAAATGATTAAAATATGGTAAACTCTTCTTGGAAAGGGCAACCACCACATCAGACTTAACCGCTGTAGCACGGAAACATCTAATGTGTTAGGGAATGGCAACCACCACATCAGACTTAACCGCTGTAGCACGGAAACATCCAATGTGTGGGGGAATGGCAACCACCACATCAGACTTAACCGCTGTAGCACGGAAACATCTGATGTAGGTATAGTCGCCAGAAGAAATGTTTGACCATTTCAAAATGTTCCAAGTCTACTTTAACACTTTATGTACTGAATTAAGATTTTATTTTAAATATTTGAAGCTTAATATTTTAAATCTATTAGTGCAATTAATAATATATTACTTAAAAAAACAGTTAGAACATAAAATGCACTCAATAAATGATGAATTTATTTTCATTTTTAATCCTTTTTAATTATAATAACTAAATCACACAGACCAAAAACAAAACTTTTTTAAATTAAAAAGATTTTTTTTTTTTTTTTAAGTTTTTGTTTCTGAGTCCTTGCGATAGTAAAATCCCCCCACTACCATTAATTTTCCCTTAAACGAACAATAAAAAGTAAAACGGTCGTTTAAATGTAACTTATAAATTCCGTAAAGACATGACGAATATGCAATGGTAGCTAGAGTGAAATTTTACGAAGAATTTACTTTCCACTTGTAGACGTTTTTGTATCATACAAATCAATGAAATCATATACATCAATCAAAAAGTTCCACCTTTTCCTCATTTTCTTCGAATGAGCAGTGGACATCCAATCATCACTCACAAGTCATTTAGAACTGGCTTCCATGCGAATTCCATGCCTTTAAAAAAGCTCCAACCTCAACAATTATTTCAAATAAACTTTTTAACGTCAAATTACACCATTTTCTTTCGAAATTTCAATAATTTTTGCTAATTGTTTGCTAAATTTATTTGTGTTTCGAAGAATTATTTACGTGAGATTTAAATTACCATATTTTAATTTCAAATTTACTTCTAGCCCAAATTAAGCCTGTTTCGAAGTGTTACTTTGGAGAAATATGCTACTTCAAACATCTTACTAACCTATGAAATAAACGATATATTAGCGATCTCAATTTTATGTGAATCCAAGCAGTTTTAGTTAAAATATCAGGAACGATGCGTTGCCCAATTGCCTTTAATGACTTATAGTTGCCTTCGAGCTATGAACATTTGCAGTGAGCCGATTTCTAAATTTACTTTAACGTCAAATAAATATAAATTCGGATTTCCTTTTTTGTAATAATTATTTTACGATTGTTTTAAATATAAAATATTCATGCAATGGTGTCGAAATTATTGATTATTTGGTGTTGTATCTCTGCTTAGATCATTAAAGTTGGCTGATTTGATGTAGAAAGACTCGTAAGGATTTTGTAGTTTAATTTTAATTTTAAATAAGTGACTGAAAACATTGCTATTTTTTTAAAAAGCACACAGAACACCCATAGATAATAATGTAGTTCTTATTGAATTTTACTGACTGGCAATTTAAGGCCTAATATTTCTATGAATTGATTTAGAGTTCTAGAACGCAGTTTATTAAAAATAGGAGAAAATTTTAATATTTGAATTCTTTTATCTAAAGTTGCAATAGTTGAAACATCTTATAAGACTTTAATAAAATCTACTAAATTGAACAAAGTACTTTTTACAATCAAACTTTAATTATTACCGACATGGTTATTTGCCAATTAAATGTCCTTTTATTATTAGTAGCGCTAAAACTTATGTAATAAACCAGTTATTTCGAAACATAGGATACAACTGAATTTCCTAACAATAGAAATACCAATTAAACTTTCACTAGTATGTTGAACGACAATTACATACAACGCCTATTCAACCCGTTTCAAACGTAAATTCCCTACCATTGAAACTTGTTAAATGTCTACCACTCAACAAAACCATGTCTAGAATACTGCAATGTTAAATAAAGCTTTAGACAAGCCCCTGTTCTGTGTCAGTAAAAATGCAGGTCCAGGCTGAATCTTACAATCTAAAGAAATCTTAGTTTTAGATCTTTGTTACAGGGTGAATTATTTAGATCTTTGTTACAGGGTGAATTATTTAGATCTTTGTTAAGGGGAGTCGTATGGGTGTTTGGGTCAAAAATGACGATTTTAAGTTTTTATTTTATTTTTAATATGCATATCTATAGCTTTGATTTCAGACAAAGTTTATGAATATACTACTCTTAAATCAATACTGACATGCCTGAAATATAGTTTATGAATTGTACCACTGAAACCCATAACAATTTACTTAACTTTTTATCTACCGACGGTACTTATAAGACCGCTGTTTAACTTTCCATTCTTCATTTGAAAAAAAATAGAGCAAGGTGGAATTTTTATTGAATTGTACTGTATTCGAACATCAAAGTGTCTGCAACGGTAAAGTAAATTCTTCAGAAAATTTTAACTTTTAGTTACCTGTGCTAAATCGTTATACACTGACTGTCTCGTTAAAAAAAAACAGTTTTTTTTTCATTATTCATTCAAGGAAAATAGATGGTAGTTAGAATTTTATTAATGCAGTGGTCAAATTCAAATCATTAAAAACTAAAATGTTAAATCATATTCAATCAAAAGATTTCGCAGTTGTCCGGAGTAATTCAGTTATTATAATTTGAAAACAGGAAAAGTAACTAAATTCACCATAGAGCCCCTTTTACGTTCCAACTATTTCTTTTTGCCTTAATATATTATTAATTGCACAGTTAGCTTCAAATAATAGTCAACTCAAATAATTAAATTATATCTTAATTCAGTGCATAAAGCGTTAAAATATGGTAAACTTCTGTTGAAAATGGCAACCAGAACATCAGACTTAACCGCAGTAGCACGGGAACATCTAATATACAGTCGCCAGCAAAAACGATTTCAAAATGCGTCTACTTTAACTCTTTATGCACTGAACGACTGAACTAAGATTTAATTTTTATTATTTGCCGCTGCCTATTTTAAAGCTATCTGCGTAGTTAATTTATTATGGTATAAAATTGTTGAAACATAAATCGTTGTTTATTGGAATTTTTTTTTATTTCACCTTTAATTTATAATTAGAGAATTACACTAAGAACAAAATTTTGTTGAATGAATATGATTTGCCATTTTAGTCTTTAATGTTTTGAAACTGAATACTGCACTAATAAAATCCCCAATACCTCCTATTTTCCCTTAAATGAACAATGATAAGTAAACCAACGGTCTTTTATTTGGGACTTGTATAAGTACCGTCAGGCGTAACAGTTTGGCCCAGGTAACTAAAGTTACATTTTTCTGAAGAATTTACTTTAAAATTTGTAGACTGTTCCAAGGTAGGTAGGGAGGTAGGTTTGAGTTATCGTCGCTTTAGAGCTATGCGGGGCTATTGGTGACGGGCGTCGTAATTTAGAACCACAATCAAGTGACGAGCCCACAGCTGAGTAGACACCCAATGCAACAGTTAAGGGCGACATTGTACGCAGCGTTGGGACTTCGGAGCATATTTAACATGCACTCCCTCTACACAAGGTATTATTCGTCGGACATTTTTGGCTGCACGGAAAGTTTAGAGGTGTGCAATTATTTTGGCTATGCCCGGACCCAAACCTGGGACCTTCCGCATACAAGGCGAATGTCTAACCGATTGGGCTCCCCAGCCCCTGTAGACCATTGTTCTAGAACCGTACAATTCAATCAAAAAGTTCGACCTTGCCCTAATTTTCTCGAAATGAAAAACGAAAAGTAAAACAGCTGCCCTTTACGCGATACTTATAAGTACCGTCAGTAGATAAAGGGTAAAATAATAGAGGATTTTCATTTTTCAACACTGAAGTTAATTTCAAATGTCATTTTAAAAAAAGTATGTTTATAACAGAAAAGGTTACTTAGAACTCCTTTCATGCATCTAAAAAATTCTCAAAGCATTTGGTTATATTTATTAAACTTTTAAACGACAAAATTAAACTGTTTTTCATCGAAATTTCAATAATTTTACCTATAGATTTCTAAATTCATTTGTATTTTGAAGATTGATTTTGAGGATGGTAAAACATTCCATATCAACTTACAACATTGAACATAGCTATCACCTTCAAAACATAAATAAAAAAACGTTTGACTTTTAAATACTATTTTAATAACAGAAGACAGTGAATAACCTCAACAAAAGGAATAATTAGTATTTAAACGTCTTTATTAATTAATGGAAAATCATGATACTTTTGAATTTTGTTCACATTATAAATTTTGATCACAAACATGAATTATTTTAATTTAAAAGAAACATCTTCTAATAATCAAAATCCATAAAATATTTATATTAATTTAATTTTATACTGATTTAACAAATTTATCAATACCTTTACCTTTTGAGACGGGGGAGAGTCCTCTAGTTTTAATTACATGAAAATATTTTTAAAAAAACATTGCTAAAACCACATGAGTCAATCATTTGTATTATGATGTCATTAAATATCGGTTTATAAAAGTTAACAATTCTTTAAAACAACGTGTGAGGCCTGAAAAATTTTACGTTTTGTAAACAATTACGTCATTACATATTAAATTCTGAAAAAAGTAAAATCCTTTTATCCAAAGTAAACAATCTTGTAAGACTTAAATTAAATATATTCACTTAAGTAAGAATTTTTCACAATGTTTATTATCTACATATTCTGACATTGTTAATTGTCAATTAAATGATACTCATATTATTAGTAGCACTAAACTTGTAATAAACCAGTAATTTCGAAACATAGGATACAACCGAATTTCCTAACAATATAAATCCTAATTAAACTTTCACTAGTAATGTTCAAACGACAATTACTTATAACGCCTATTCAACCCGTTTCAAACGCAAATTCCCTACCGTTGAAACGTGTTAAATGTCTACCACTCAACGAAACCATGTCTAGATTACTGCAATGTTAAATGTAAGCTTCAGACAAGCCTCTGTTCTGTGTCAGCAAACATGCAGGTCCAGGCTGAATCTTACAACGTGAAGAAATACCTCCATGCAAGAAATATCAAATTAACACTTCTGACAATTGTTGCACAAAGGCGAGGTTGTTGTATGGAAAATCTTGTAATAAGCCTTAGCTTAAGATCTTTGTTACAAAGGTGTATTGTTTTACTTCCTAATCAAGAACCAGTTATCTTTGTACTCGTTCTTTTTTAGAGTTATAAAATTAAGTCTTGTTTTTGTTAAATTGTTGTGAAAAATAAAAAAGATGTAGTTTAAATTCAAAATGTAATAAACTATTAATAGTATAATTGTTATATTAACTAACTTAGCTGCAATTTATACAGAATTTAAAAAGCTTGAAAATACCAACTTCTTAAATTCTGACTCTTACCTATATAATCATATCAACGAACATTTATATTAAGTACTTAAAAACATTTTCGATTCAATTGAACTTCCTGATGAAGTATTACACAATTAACTATATTAAACTATTTTTCTGACTTGCACAAGTAACAAAAACTATTAAACATTACGTACTTGAAAAACGTTTTTATTTAATTTTACTGACTAATAAACTATATTAAAATAACTATTATTGACGCAAACAAAATGAACAAAATGAACAAAACTCAATATCTTGCACAGCAGTTGGATCAAATCCCTTTAATCCCTGCGCTGAAATCTTATTTAATGCCTCAATTAAAAAGTGAATAGATACGATTGTCGTGCATGGTGTAGTTTCATGTGTGTTATTCGCCTTCAATCTTGCCACCCCGAACTTTCTACTTTGGTCTCGAATTGTTTGCCACATTAAATTCATCCGTTAAAAATTAATATTACGATTAATGATATTTTTAGTGTAACTTAGAAACTGTAATATAACTTTTAACCAATAATATAAGGCTTTAACAATTACTGTTCAAACAGAACATTTATCAAGTGCGTAACAAACACATAAAAAAATTCGTTTATGGATACTAAAATAGCTTAGCATTAGAACCCATAACGAAACTTAGAAGACAAGAGCCGACATGCTAATTATATAAACATCAGTCAATTCTACGTTTTTCATTAAAACTTCATCCGAATGCTTATATATCAGCACAACCAGCTCAATTGAAATCCACAGTACATACCTAATCTCAAAGCCAACACTGAACCCTATCTCTCAATCAGCTAATGTACAGGGTGTCCGTAAAAGAATGTCAGAGTTTTAATGGTATACTACAGGAGTTTTTTTTATACAAAATATAACAAAATATTTTATACTAAACATAACCACCTAATTTTTTCTTATAAGTGCTTAATGTGTGCGCCTTTAGTGATACGGCACACATCCAAACGAAAATACACTTCCCATATTGGAAGCAACAGCCTGTGCAACTGTAAAAAAGATGTAACGGTACAAGTGTATGCGCTTATCTGAAACTTTTGGAGTTATTCTCCATTCGTCATTTTCAACCACAACTGTCGAACGATTACAGCTGATACTATTACAATTTGAAACTCTGACATTCTTTTACGGACACCCTGTATATAAAATTCAATCCCAACTAGGTCATAAGTGGTGAAAAAGAACAAGGTAACACTTCCACAACATCCCTTCGCCACCCTTGTTCAATAATCTTCTGCTCCTCTAAGAAAACAAGCAACTCAACTGTACATGATTCCATTCGCAGGCGAGCCCGCTGTGATGCCACTCCCATGTCTTTTATTTCTCGAGAACCACCCCTTAATTAAATTCTAACAACTCCATAGGAAACAGGGCTTCCGACTTTTAGAAAGGATGGCGGATTACCACCAGATGTCTTGGGAAAATAATAAGCGCCAAACGGGAACTTCGAGAGATGGTGTTCTGAGTGGTTGGGAACGTCGAAATATCTGAAAGCGTTGTTTTAGAGTAGTTTCTTTGGTCTTGGAATGAATTTCTATACTATGCAATACTGAGCGAGTTTTTGAATAAATTAGCTTTTTCGTTAATTTATAAAGTTTTTTAAGGTTCCAAAAAAGAGATGAGAGTTCGGTAACAAAACTGTTTTGGATCTTAAAATATCAACCCAAGATGCACGCCTTCTATTAAATGTAGCGTAACGAGAGTTAATAAAATGCTTGCATGCATCTATCAACCCTGTTTAAGCAGGAAAATAATAACTGCCATGTTTTTAAAACAAGTCTTTTAAGCAAGCATTTTTATAAACTTTAATGCAACAACTCGTAATAAAAATATGTTTTGATATTCAATTAGTCAACATCTCAGTCACTTAACAGAAATAAGATATTTTACCCAAGGCAATTGTTTGAAATAAATCCTCCAATTGTTAGGAAAAGGTCAGTGTTCTGGTTATCACAACACCAGCTTAATTTAACGAAATTGTACAATCACTTGTTTTTTAAAACCAATTTTTTCAGAATGCATATTGGAGATGCTTAAAAAGAGAATAAAGTAACTAACAAGACCCATTACAAGGAGAGACATTTAATATTAACCAGTCTTAGAGAAACAACCAGAAAGGTAAATAATTGATAATATTGCACTTAGGTAGATTGCTTTTAAATACATCCCCTCACAGTAACCCAAAACTATTCCATTGATACTTTTCTAAAAATTCAAATTAAATTACCAAGTAAACACAGTAAAAGTTTGCTTTTATGTACGATTAGAACGACAAAAATGACTTATCGTATTAACGACCGAATACGAGATTCACCTTCGATCCCATATTGATTTTTAATCATTTGAACTCGACATTCTCGTTTCCGATTCGACAACAGCAGAATCATTACCGTACACTTTCTCTGCTTCAGTTTGATAAGAATGCAACCAAAACTGGAGCTCTTTTGAAGCTGACTTTGAAAATAATTATAAGAGTTTAAGCCTTCGTCTTTAAAACAAAGATCAATATTTACTATACTACAAGCAGTTACATAAATTTGTAATTATTTTTCAGTGTCAATCAAAAAGAACAGTAGATCAACCTCCAATGTCAATTTATGTCTAAATGTGTAACTGTAGCCCTATACGGGTAACTTTTTGCTAAAGGTTTTAGCACATAAGACCCTACTAATCACTCCACTTGACTGCACTCTATTTTTAAGTCAAAGCAGTTATGTAGCTAATTAAAAACCCAACTCAATTTAATTATTAGATAATAGATAATAAATTTATTGCATTGGGCCTTGGCCCGTTTTCAATGGTTGACAAAATCTATACATAATATTACAATAATGCCATTACATAATACTAACAAACTATTGTAAGGTTACATTACAAAAAAAATGAAATGTAAATAAACAGTTAAATACATAAAAAGAAAAAAGTAAACTAATTGACATTTTCATCAATGCTTAATATATATATTGTCTGAACTTTATAACTGATATTAAAAAATTATAAATATTATAATATTATAATCTAAATATTATTTGAGGAGAAGCTGCTTTGGACAAAAACTTGGTCCAACGCTACTCGCAATGATAAAATTTACTCTAATCGACGTTAGGTAATAATGGTGGGTACCAAAACAGACTGACTTATATTCTTGTACTTACTTTTATCCAATTATTTACAAACCATTAAAGTTAAACTGATTAATGTCACATATGGAGACAGAAAAATATTGATGTTTTAAATTCTTTACATTTTTTAAGAGAATTGTGGAATCCACTTGAATGAACAATCAAGACAAATTTAAACACATCTAGAGGGAATAAGGTAATTAACACAGACATCGAATCCAGAGGAGAACTAAGGATATGTTGCTTTCCTTTTGAGACGGTTGTCCCATTTCAGGCGATGTAATTCCTCAGATATATGCACTTTATTCGGAATTCAAAACCATGCCCACTCAGCGACAACCGATGGTCATAATAATACCAGCTAGACGAAGGCGCCGATACAATTTTTAAACCGTTATTCCCAAACAACCACTTAAGACTTTATCAACTCAACTTAGACCCTTGATGATCGTGATCAGTGGAAAAGAATGTTAGATTGATTTTGTTCCAAAGAAAAACATTCGACACAAGACGATCGCATTGGGAGCGAAGAATAATAAAGACGAGGGGAACATTTTGTGGATGAAATAAGTGTTATCTGAAGGAACTTGGCACGAAACACGGTCGCCATTAGTGTTAACTAAACCCGGTATATCGTTACGATTTCTTTTATAGTGGTATCTGCTAATCTTATTTTCTGATTTACGGATAAGTATTAAAAAAATTAGTGCGTAGTTGGTCAATTTAGATCTGATTACTGTTTGAAACGTTCTAATAGCCAACATAGATGCAGTTAGTAAAATTGTTAAGGGTTATCGTAAATAAATTTTGTTCAATCATCTAAATGCAGTTACACCTTTAGATATATCTTGTATTAAAGATAACTATGTTTGTATTCTATTTGCATTAAGAAGTTATTTAGTTGCCAAATTTTTTAGAGAAAGAATTTTGCTTTCTAAATTTGGAATGAGGATTAACAAAATGATCAGCCATTAAATATAACCTGTTAAAAATTCAAATTTATTTGAATGCTAATTTGGAGTTTGCCCTAAAACTAGTTTGCAATTCACAAGTGAAAATTTTATCTAATCATATCATTTCTTGTTTTGCTCTGAGCTTAATAAAATTTATTTTTGAAAATTTATTATTTGTAGAAATCAAAAAGTTGAAAGGAAGTATTTAAACTCAGAGAAGGAATTCTATATCCTACATTATTTCGTGATACATTAAAATGTACGACATGTCTACTTTTTCTCCCAAATATCTATTTAAAAATAAGTTCTGTTTTCATAAATATAAAAATTCTTCATGATATCACTAATTTAATTTATAATCGAAATACAATCCTCGTTAAATTCACCATTACCCTACATGAACTATTCTTACATAAGTAGATAAAAAATATTTGATGAAAAGATTAACGAAGTTCATAAAAATTAGTATCTCAAATTATTGCATTATTCAAGTTAAAGAAGATGCTTGCTAATTAAAAGGAACTCATTATTTCTTAGCTTCCTTCTAAGTAAAAAATCTTTAAAATATAAAGACTTTAAACATTGCTCATTTACATGTTAAAACAAATAAAACGTTTAATAAAGTAAGCATTATTTTATAAGCATAATAAAATTAAATTATTTAGTTTCTTTTTAATGCAAATATAAATTTTCCGGTTATAAACAAAATCAAAGAATTACAGAAAAAGATTGTGGAAAAAATTAACATTCATTTAAATATATTAAAGATTTTAAGATTTATTTTATCAAAAGAATTATCTTTGTTAAACCCAAATGACTTAAGCTTTATACAAGCAGATTGTGTTTGTATTTACTTAGTTATAAAATTATTTCCCCTCCTTAATAACTCAATTTAGTCTTTTGTTGAAGTAAAGTAGTACTAGAGCTAGACAAGTTTATTTATATAGTAACATTGCAATGAGTTTATAGCGCCAAATAGTTGATCACAAACAAATATTTCTATTAAAGTAAAACTAACACTCAAGTCTATAATTCACAATTTTTAGATATATATACTTCACACAATAATTATTGAATTAAACTTTATTGAACACTGCTCACATAAAGTCTATGAATATAAAATCAAATGCTATATTTTTCCATATAATCCTACAGAATTAAAAAAAAAACATGAAACACCCATCGCAGAGAAAATCACATCATCTATGTTCATGTCCGTAACCCGGGTAACATCTCTAACCCGGGTTAGTATGCCCGGGAATTTGACGCTCTAGAGATCATCTCTTTAACAAGCGCTCAGAAGTAATCCTAGCTATAACCCAGCCATAAATGAGCAATTTGTATTCTCCGATGGTAATAGAAATATGTGTGTTGAGTCTGCAAAACGGTATGTGTGAATAAAACGATTCCGATGATGAAGACTCGCTTAATGTTTAACTAATAATTAAATTGACTAATTTATCGAAAGAAAGGAATTCGAACCTTATCTAAAATTTATAGAACAAGTTATTTTGATGAAAATTTATTGAATAGGAGATAAATAATTTTATTGAATTTTTTATGTGTTTGATGATTGGTAACCTTGTTTAATAATAATCCGTAAAAAAAAAGATAAATAACCGACATTATATTTAGGGGAAAAATTATAACGGTCTTTAGCTTTGTTTGGGTGGAATTTGTAAGAGTAAAGTGGTGATATTCCCGTTAATATTTTTGTTGGAAATGCTAGCGTGTTGTTAAAATAAATAGCAAGCGTTAAAAAAAAATGTTTAACCACCCTACAGCCGCTAATATTTTGCCGCACAAACCAAAATCTTCAATTTTATGTTTGGTCTTCTTCTCTAATGGAAACGTTAGACATGCACTCCGTGCCTACCTAACTTGGGTAAAAACAAAGAGTAAAAAGGCAGAGGGAAAAGCGCAATTGGTCCATTAGTTGGAAACTCTTGTAAGGCAATATTTACGTACAAAAAGATCTGAATACAATTTAACCAAAATACACTTTTCATTCTGATAAAATTGCCAAATTTTCTCAAATAATATTCAAATCTGTTAGACCTTAAACGAAATTAATGTTTTAAACACGTTTTCTGGATGGATTCACAAAAAATTTATGGAACTCTTTACATACGCCAAATTATCTTCTCCACAGCATATTTCCATTTGCCCAACTTAGGTTGGCAAGGAGTGTACAGCTGTCCAAAAACAAAAGAATGATATATTTAAATGCAAACATTTTATATCTGAAAAACAATGTACCATCAGTTTGTTTTTGCCATGCGACACCCATTTGTTAGTCAATGCAGCTTTATTCACAAACCATATTTCCAAGATATCAGTAACTTCAGGCTCCCACGTGAATACACAGAGATCATCTCTTTAACAACCTTTCCGAGGGAACCCTAACGAGATCTTGAGCATACGAGAAAGAAATAATGGTTTACTCTTACCGTATGATAATGGAAAAGTGCGAGGCGCAAAGACAAAGATGTGTCGACAACGTCTAAACGAAAGAGAAACGAAACTTAAGAATGGATGTTTAAGATTCATCAATGTGTTTTATTTTACCTGTGTTTTTATTGAAAGTGGTATTGGATTGCTATGAAAGGTATTACTAAAATCGAAAAGTTTCGAATTCGGAGCATGTTTTCTAATATCAGTCGGACGTCAAACTTTTAAGATATGCATACGTTTACCAAATTCTAGAGTATCAAGCAGCTATTATTATGCCTTAATTGAAAGTCGTACGGTGTTTCACATCCTTACTTTTAACCATTTCAGTCCCAGTGATGCCATTTGACATGTTTCTGATCTTTATTTAAAAAAATAATAGGGCTGACATCTATTGGGATTAATAAAAGATGTTTAATAGAAAAAGTTTGAAGAATCGAATGATGTGCTTTTTGATATCATAAATGGCTATGGACAATCATTTTTTTTTCCTAAAATGATGTAAAATTGTCATTGGGACTGAACGGATTAAAATCCATTAATTAGTTGAAGTCCCATTAAATTTTGTTGTATGATTTGAGATACAATTGGAAAAAATTATTTTAATACATAATTAAATTTATTACAAAACATCGTCAAGCCCTTTACTCTAAATGGTCCTTGCAAAACTGATAATGTTTATGGAACATTTTGGCGTATAAAATAATGCATTCCTTCTATGCAATATATGTCCCTAAATTTACCTATTTTTAAAATCAAAAATATTTGTATGAAGTTTTCATTTTTTAAAGTACACAAAATATCCTTAACTGTTCTCAAAAGGTGGATATTACAGCCACACTAAGGTGTGTTTTAACAGTTTCGTTAGTTTTCTTCCCTGGATTGTGTTGAGTGTCATATTTGAGGTACTTCCGAAAGAAGTTGTCAAAGAAGTTTCCAAGTTAGATTTATGGGTAGGTTGTAAAGTAATAAACTTAAGTATGATTAAATTAAGCAAGTGTGTTAAAAAGATACTAAAAGTCCCTAAGTAAGCCTATTCTCTTCTAAAGGTCCGTTAACTTTCTTAGAAGAGTGATGTGTGATTCTGCAAAGATTTTTAGGAAATTCGCTTTCTTGGCTACCAAGAGATGAAATGTCAAAGTAGTATAATTTCATATAATTATTTCTTTACGGGGTGGTAGTAAAGAATGTTGTGTATGCAAAATTAAAACAAAATTCCTAATGTTATAATTTATTCTGGAATTTAATTAAAAAAGATAAAAGTGAAGTAAAGGAACTTAGTCTATAGCTTCTGTCAAGAACTTCATTTCAATTAAACAGATAGGGTCAAGCGGGGTAAGTGTGATAGGGTTTCTGCATTTTTCATTAAGAAAATTCGTTCTCTGCTTCAGGTAAATTCCAAATCCTAAAATTGGTAGTGACTTATTGTAAGAAACATACCTATGTAGAAAAAAAATTATATGTTTGAATTCCAATTTTAAGTGTACAAAATTTGCATTTCAAAATCCATTGTGTTTTATCACACTTACCCCACATAGGAAAACCCACATAAAAAGAAGACAGTTGCACTTAAATTCAAAAGCTCAAAACTTTCTTTAAACAAAAAATAAGGTCAATATTTCTTTTTAGTTTAATTAAAAGTGGTCGAATGTTATATATTGCAAACTTTCAGATTTTTAGAATGATTTCCAAAGTTACTAGAGCTGTTTATCACACTTACCCCCAATCACACTTACCCCACTTGACCCTAATTAGGATTTGCAGTTTTAAAATTGCATTCAAAACCACAACATCATTCCACCTACACAATTCCACCTACTTAAATTTACTTGAATACTTTCTCTCTATGAGATGAAAATAACTATTTGAAAATGGGTTAGATAATATTCTTTTTATGTTCCATGAATGTACCTAGTGGATTAATTACTTGATATATGCGTATCCATTATATATTTCATTTATAAAATATATCCATCCAAGTTGACCCTAGCTGATTAAGACCCAGGAGCGGGGTATATTTTTAACAAATTGTTTTTTAAACAAATTTCGGTACGGAATTTGCAAGATTGGTAAAGAATTTAGACTTTCGCTACACTTAGCTATACAAAATCGAAATATAATATTGGGGATAAAAGATAATTCTTTCATTTATTTATAATTTGTAATTAGTTTGTCGTATAACGAAATTCCGATAGCATAAAATTTGTTTTTATTTAGTCAATGTGCTGATAAAAAATAGATTTTTCAATATTACTATTAGAAAAAAGAGCGTTCCAAACTTTTGGGGCAGAAAATTTCCACACACAAAATACAACTCGAGATAAAAGTAAACAGAAAATATTTTTCTTGCTATTCGCACCCAAATAACATATATATTATATAGAATCCTCCTTTTCTTCCTACAATTGATTCCTTTAGAATTGCAGAATTCATATTTTGGACTCAAGACGGATTTCAAGCCAAGAGGTAGACACAATAACAGGAAAATGTGTCTACATTTTACCTTTTTGTGTCCCCTTCCTGCTTGGGGCTTTGGGAAAGTACTTCAAAGATGTATATTAGGCCCACGCGGCACAGAGATTTGGAGGGAAATGGAAGAGGGATAAGGAAAATATTTTCGGGATTTGCAGCTATAACTCTCAGTAGAATTTTTTTGGACAAAATGCTTTAAAGCGAGAAATCGACTTCTAAAATGCATCAAAGTAAAAGTTTTTTTTTTAAAACTTCGGATGAAAGTAATTTTTGTGGGTTGCAGTTTATTTTGAAGAGCGAAATGGCCTACAAGAATTTTTAAGGTTTTTCTAAATCCAGCATAATCTGCTTTCTCGTTAAACCGATTGGAGAATATGTCCCATAGACCTATAGCTTTATTTTTTAAATTAACATTGTCAAAATATTGCTTTACGGTTTAAGCAATTTTTCATCAAGTATGAAAGTAAAAGTAATAAAAAATAAATTTTAAGGGAAAATATCATCTGCTTATTGCACTGCAGCTATTAAATTTTGAAGAAAATAGTGGCACCATCTGTCGATAATTATGGCTGAGGTTAGTAGTATTTTCATACCTGGAGGACAATAGCTAAAATCGTAGAGCAATGCTCTGACAGGTATTATTTAAAAAATGCATTATACTCGTTGGCAACGAAAGATAAAATAGAAATATGCTAGGCAAAATATCCTTCCGCGCATCTAAAGAGCTTTGTCTGAAAAACCTTGCGAATCCATATTTAAAACATAAATTTCGTCTACCGTTTACAAGATTTAAGTAGCATTTGTGAAAACTATAGTAATAAAGCATATTTATTGCTCTTTATTAAAGCACTGCTTCACAAGGGCTTCTGAGAGCTTCACAGTCCTATTCTTAGCCTAGACTAGTACAGCTGTTTCGCATTTGACTCATTTTTTTAAATAAAATTTGGGATTAGTCATAATTCATCCCATCATCAAATCTCGCAATTTTTAGTCAAAATACTTTACTTTAGGAACTATCATAAAAAAACGTGTGTTTTGATATTACCTATATAAGTTTGTATTAATTGTTTTTTGGATATAGATTTATCTGATATTTTATCATAGTCATAAATAGATTTTCAATGTATTGGGCTTAAACAACTCAATGTTAGTGCTATTCGTTTTTGTAGTGTTAATAGTATTATAATTTGCGTCCATAAATCGCATTTCGGGGGTTAATATTTTTAACCAAACTTGTGTTTTGCAACTTATTAGTTTTTAAGTACTGTTAAAGTAAATTTTATAGCTTCATTTTCGTAGAAATTAATTTTCTTCGATTTCCTACACTACAAAGCATCTAATGCTTCTCCGTATTTTAAATAAATTTTAAAACAAATGTAACCTTAGCATCACTAAACCTTAAATATTTGTTTCATGCATTCCATTTAAGTTATTGATACAATAAATACTATCAGAACCCTTCCTCAACAAAATTTTTATCAAACACCCTTCCAAAAAATTCAAAAATACACTATTTTTAGAAACCATCACAGAAAATAAATTTCACAAGGAAAATCTTTTTACAAAGTGTCTCAAAAATTTCTATCTGGGCAACATTTTTATCTCCGAGACTCAAAACTCTAGAAAAGATAGAATTGAGGGCCAATTTTGAGTATTTCATTTCTTGTGGGAAGTGTTAGGCTTGATAAAGTCTATGATAGACACTTTGAATTATTGCGGTTGTAAATAGTTAATTGTAGATAATAACTCTAAATTTCAACTTTAAAAGGATACTACTAATCATCGTAGAAAATTTTCTATTTTGATCAATTAAAAATTATTGTAGAATTGCCCATTAACATCATACATTTCGAATTAGCAAACGTATGCGAATTCTTTAAGTAATAATTTTTACATAACTAGTGCGTAAGTAGAACTATTTCATTGCTTCTCTTCCCACTTATCGAAACTGGTCATTGTTTTGTTACAAATTAGCAGGGATTGGAGTGACGCGTTACTTGTAACAGTTACTTTTTTAGGTAACGCCGCTAGATTCTTCAGAAAGTAACTAACTTAATTACTTTTAGGGATAACGAAGTAGCAAAAAAATCATTTTTCCGTTACTTCTCACGAAACTTCTCACTCTTTACGAATATTTTCACCACAGTTCGGCTTAAATATAAATAATTAAAATTTAACTTTTTTAATAGTAAAATTTTCATTCTTAACATTTGCCAATTGTCAATATTTTTTAACTTGACTTTCTTTTTGTCTTGATTATCTTTGTAAAACGATAAGATGTGGTGCTAAATTTAAATTTTTCTTTTGACTATAAATTTCTAAAAGTAACAGATTCATTACTTTTCTAGGTAAGTAACTGTAACTAGTTACTTTTCATGTTAATTAACTATATCAGAGAAATTTTTAACTAAGTAACTGTAACTAATATAAGCATAAGCAGCAGTATCTGTAACAGTTACTTTTTAAAAGTAACTTTCCAATCTTCGCAAATTAGTATCATGTCTTCCACAAAAGTTTTATCTGAATGAACTATACTTGATACGATTAAAATGATACAATTTACATTAAATTTTATATTAAAGGCTTTGATTTAAAAAAAATTCAATATCTTGTTATAAACATATCACTCCCTAAATTTATTATTATGATACCATAGCACCCAAAAATATGTTAATTTACTTAAATTTAAGTTAAATAACCAGTTGACGATACAAATCCCAATACTCAAAGAATAGCTTCGAAGACAAACTCTCCTTAGTTTCTAGTAAATATATTTTCATTTTAAGAAAGTTATCTTTCCGATAGAACAATATTTTGGTTAGTATTTCTACAAAAATATAAAGTGAAAGGGTAAAATTGTATCGACAGTTATCAGATAACACACAAGAATAAATGTCAAACTAAGTAGACAAATGTATTGATAGAAATATGCTTGATGGATTTTTATTTTTTGAGTGTTAGTTTTTGATAGTTTCCGATATTTTTTGTGTGTTTTCCGGAGATGTAATAGGATAGTTTATCTAAAAATATGCAATCATTATGAATCGTTTTTGAACCGATGTTGACAGCGAAAAATATAATCGCATCTATGCATTCATACTTTTTGCACTTGGAAATGACTAAAATTTTGCCAATAACAGCCAAATATCAAAATTGCTCTTTACTACCTCTAAAATCAAAAATTCCAAAGGTAAAAAAATAGTTCATTTAGTTTTAGATCTTGTTTCTAGCAACCTTATTGGAAATTTCTTATAATTAGCCCAGACTTCAACATTTAGCTAAGTACAGTTAGTTGCTTATATTTTGCGCTTTTGGTAAAGGTTATATAAATGAGTTACATTAAGGACAAAAATAATTCAATAGTTTTTTTATTTATTGAGAAAACAATTTTAAAATTCAAATTTAAAGAACAGCTTCCTTTCGACGCATCAATCTAATTATTTTCCATAATGTCAACAAATTTACAAAAGGTTTAAATATTTTAAAAAAGTCTCAGATTGTATAGTATATAATATACAAAAGATTATAGTTACTGGTGCAGCGCGATAACTGAAGAGTCATATTCTTCTCGATATTATTCATAAA
Source organism: Hylyphantes graminicola (assembly GCA_023701765.1). Lineage (NCBI taxonomy): Eukaryota > Metazoa > Arthropoda > Arachnida > Araneae > Linyphiidae > Hylyphantes > Hylyphantes graminicola. The sequence continues at coordinate 44,092,154 of CM043121.1, forward strand.
TCAAATATAAATCAATATTATATGTGACAAAGCAGTTGCCCCAAAGTCTTTCCAGCTGCTTTATTTGTACTGCCGATTCAATTTATAGGTAAGGTAATTTATAGGTGTTCTACACTTTTAAAACAAACACTCCTAATTTAACTCAGTCTGAGTGAATTTCACTCCTCCAGTCTGGAAAATGCACTTCTCCTTTTGGAGAGGATCCTTTGTGTGTTAAACCTCCGACAGGATCACTCCAAACGAGTGATTTTAGCTCAGTCTGAGTTAATATGCATGCCTTTACGGTGTCGAAAATGCACTTCTCCAACTGGAGTGGATTTCACTCTTGTTTTAAGAGTGTAGTATTTGCTGAAATTATTAGCTTCACAAGGTTTAAAATATATAACAGTTTTCGAGTACTGGCATTGAGTCTCTTTTCATTTATATATAGTTAATTTATAATTTTATTTTTAAAAATTTAATAAAATAACTAAATTAAATCACTGGTAACTAACCAACAAAGTTCCTAACTTACAAGCGAGAACTTCTATAGAAATCGGATTCAACAATGCTTCGACACTAGCTATTTTATACTATTCATAAAGTCTTATTGGTATATTATACTTTTGTTATCACACACTGGAAGGTTTTTTTTATATAGTGACATTGACGAAAAGTTCTGTATCATTTATCATAACGCTTTTTTATAGTTAACACTTTCAACTGTCAATAAAATTAAAATAAGACTTACTTGACATTTTTCTTCCTAACTTCTGAATTTCATTGTCGCTTGGTGTTCACTCACTGCTATCCAACGTAAACAGGTTGCGAGGAAAATTAATTTATTAACAAAATGGGTCTTTAATTTTTGGTATTAAAGTTTGGGCGTCACACATGAACAAACTTCAAAATCTAAAATGATAACACGTTTTCTTAATCGTGGTTGCGGTTTTCACAATTTCTATATAGCAGCTAAGTTTATTGAAAAGTTAGTAATTTGGTGCCACTATTTGTATAATTTCAACTAGATCTACATCGGCAAGTAATAAAAGATTTTAAAGATAATTTGGGTTTAGCCCAAAAAGGCGCGTTTACATGAGCCATCGAATCCATGGAATGCCAAAATCCCCATTAGGGGAAAAAGAGGTCGAGCAGGATTTCTAACCCAAATGATAGTTTGTGGAAGTATCCATGGTATGAAACATCAAGCCCTCCTTCATTGGAGGGATTGCTAAACCCCCCAATGAACCCTACAACTCCGGTTCTGTCTAAGAGAAAAAGAGGGGAAATTGCTGAGTTTGATCTTCAATCCATGGATTCGATGGATCTTGTAAACGCGCCAAAGGAAGGTTTGACGTTTCATTCCATTGATTGGGCCACAATCATTTGGGCTCGAAATCCTGCTCTACCACTTTTTCCCCTATTGGAGGGTTTGGCATTCCATGGACTCAATGGCTCATGTAAACGCGCCTAGTGACAGTTTATTTACATCCCAAGGTATGGGAAATGAAAAGTGCCTAGTAATTTATATCATGACTTATTCGATAAAGGAAAAGAACAAAAATATTGCAGTCAATCGGAATATTTCTTATGATATCATGGTCTCCGAACTGCGATTTCATTGGTTGTTTCGTTTTCTTTGACAAAGTGTTGAAACATGTCCATGCAACATTGGTAGGGTTGGATTAAATATCGTCGCACTAGAGCTATTTGCGATGAGTGTCGTAATTTAGAGCCCCATAGACGAGCCTCTACCTGAGTAAGCATCCAAAGCCAATTTCAAGTGCGTTGTACTACATCCTTTACACAACAAGTTTAGGGTTAAGGACAAAGGGCAGAGGTTATAGTTCTGTGCAAAGGAAACTGATGCATATGAGTGCATGAAATGTGTTAAAAATCTAAAATCGCGCGTAATACCAATGTAAAATAGGTTTGGTACCTGTTAACGCGGACATCTTCTAACCATGATCCAAAATTATTTTTAAAAAAACGTCTGAACAGCTGTAGCAACCAATCCAGCGGTTACTTCACAACCACTTTGAACGTATTCTTATTCCCCATAACAAACTAGCCGGCAGTTAATTCGTCCAAACTAAAACGGCCAAGAATATGTTAACGTATCCATTGTCTTCTATCCCATAAACAAACCACGCTCCACGTCGTTGGTTGGTTGGTTGATTGACATATATTTTCTGGCTTGTGTGCTTGGTCGCAAGGACCCGCTTATAAACCATCGTCAAGTAGGACAACACAAGACACACACAAACACATAAGACAGATGTTGCCATCTGTCGCCACCTCCACAATTTAGACATGTCCCTGAAGGGGAGGGAAATTTTCTCCAGGAACCTGTACCCATGGTGAACTGCGCAATGACCGACCACAGGACTTTCGGACCCAAAAGATTTTACGAGCACGTACTCCGCATATACTCGGTAAGTCTTCAGTGGCACCGGGTCTCGAACTCTCAACCTTCCGATCTCGAGTCCGAGATCCTGACCACTAGGCTCCTTACAGCCGAACACGTCGTTTAAATGCGCCTATTGGAACTGTGTAAGACCTCGAAATAAGGCTAGGTAGAGAGAAACGCAATTAACCCTTTCACACTCCCAGTGATGCCATTTGGAATCATGACTTTCAATTTTTTTTTCCAAATGCTTATGTCCCGCTATGACATCCAAGCACACATCATTCGATTCTTCACACTTTATTCTTATTAGATAATATTTTACATTAATCTCAATAGAAGTCGGAACTACTATTTTTTTATTTAGAAAATAGCTAAAAAGCGTTTCACCTGATTTTTGAAAAGTTCACTTCAGTTCCACATATTTAAAACACAATTTTAACTATTTCGGTTAAAATAATTACTAATTTTTTTAATAATATAGTCAGATACCTTAAAATATATAACTCGAACTGTTTTTAGGTAACATATATTTTTTTATTTTGTTGTTTTCCACATTTAAAAAAATTTGGCATAATTTCAAAAACCGTATAAAAAAAAAAAATTCCTATGGAACTCTTATTTTTGACCTAAAATAAGCTTATTTTGTAAATATCAGATGTTTCTGTATTGTAGTAAATTTTTGGGACTGAAAGGGTTAAATACCAAATCATATTATATTTGCCCTATTCTCGTTTATCATTTAAAAAAATCTGAATGACAAGGATAGCCTGGTCGGTAAGGACTTGGACAGGCCGTGGCACCCCACTCAGCCGAATGGGACTCAGCCGAAACCGCAAAAGGTAGCCAATTTGGTGAAAAAGTGGGGTTGTGCTTGGCGAAGAGATCCCCCTCTGCTGATAAGATTTTGTGGTTGCTTTACTCCTGCCAAAGCGTTGGCGATAAGAATTCAACCGAATGGTGCATGCGAAGCCAAATATGAGGTTAAATTTGGACAATTGGTGAACGCTCCCTGCTCATGATGTAATTGCGAATACAATGCGATCTCCGTGCAGACCAGGAGTCATAAAAAAGACCCCTCGTTCTAAGAACTCTGGCGGGTCACTCCTGTTTCAGGCGACATATATAATCAGACAACAGACAAGGATTTTGCTCGATGGATAGAACTTGTTCTCAATGTCTGCACCTATCTCGGTGAAATAAATTTACAAAATAATGTTCAAATAGAGTTAGGTTGAAGGATCAATATAAATATTTTATTTAGTAATTAGTATTTTATTTTAAGCAAAAAAATGAATGCAAGTAGAAAAATAGTTAATAATTTTATCACGATTAATATATATACATATTGTTTCAAATTTAAGTTGTGTTTCTTTACTTCCGTACCGTTAATTATCAGCATGTCGCTAAACATCAACAGATTAAATATATAAGTTTTAGAAGTTTTTATACACGTGACGAAAGACATAGTTATTACTTTAAAATATCTTATAACTTGTCAGCTGTTTACCCTGATAATTGATTTTTTGTCATAACATACACTCTTAAAACAAACGAGCTATTTTAACCAATCGGTCTGAGTTAATTTTCACTCCTCCAGTGTCGAAAATGCACCTCCCCTATAGGAGTGGATACTTTATTTGTTAAACCTCCGACAGGATCACTCCAAACGAGTGATTTTAACTCAGTCTGAGTTAATATTCACTCCTTTCCAGTGTCGAAAATGCACTTCTCTTACAGGAGTGGATTTCACTCTTTTGTTTTAAGAGTGTAACTTTTGCTTTGCTCAGGCTTTTTAAGTCCTCAAAATTCGTTATTTGCTGTAAAAGACAAACTTTCATATTATGTGTTCAATTTGGGTAGCATAAAAGTTCGATGATGGTTATTTTTAATATTTAAACAATTCTGTCTGTAACAGATTTTGATATCATAATTTAAATACTATTAAATTCATATTGTAATATTTGATTTATTTGAAAGCGCAACGCCAGCGCGAAGCGCTGTGTTAAGGCAACATTTCACCGTAGATACCTTCGCATGTTCTGTTTCCGCCTAAAACATCTTATTAATGTTTCGTTTCAGACACACACACACACCATCTCGTCAATAAACGCCGTGTATGTGTGGCTGATGCACGTTAAATCTGTTGACTTTCAAAGCTCTGACACCATGCACGACGTCGCTATAAGATTGCGTGGATTTCAAACTTTGTTCAGGTGAATTCCTCATCTGTTCCGTGTTTAAAACTTATGGAGTTTGTCGCCCATATCCCCTGTGTAGCTTTAGGACGATATGAATCCCATTATCTCTACGTTTGTAAATCGTTAAACATCAACATATTAAAAATATATATAGTTTTAGAAGTTTTTATATACGTGACGAACGACAATTGGGTGCTTGCTGAATTAATGTCGCACTAAAAGACTATAAAACTACAAGAGGACTATTGGCCACGGGCCTCATATTTAATCAGTGTCAAGTGACGAGGCCGAAACCCAAACTGGCACTTAGGTAGCCGTATCGCGACTTCTTACGCGGCATCAGAACTTAGGACTAATCGATTTAACGTGCACCAGTCCAATATACACGGCGCAATTTAATGAGATTTTTTTTGTGAAGCACGATTAGTTTATAGGATTTCTAAGGCGGGGACAGAAACCGGAACGTATTATCATTGCAATGGCAATACACCTTAACTGACCGCGCCACCCTGGCTCTCTACAAAAATTTCACTAAGAATACTAAATTTACTCGACCTTCTAATGCATTCTAATTCAAAAGAAGATGCTTTTAAGGGGTGGGGGACTGGAGGTGCTAGGAGTAAAGACATTTTTAATCGCAAAAATATACATGTGTACATTGAAGCACACTCCACACATGTCTGCTTAATATAAGGTATATCATATATACAAATCATACATCTAAATTCAAACAAATTTTTGAAATATTTACAAAAGCGTCCTGGTATTTTAATGATATTTGACCAATACTCGGCTTTTATAATTGCCCCTTTCTGAATTACATGTTTTAAGAATTTATTGTGCACAAAAGGGGGCTGGGGAGCCCAGGCGGTTAAGCACTCTCTTAGCATGCGGAAGGTCCCAGGTTCGGGTCCGGGCATCGCCAAAATAGCTGCCGACCTATAAACGGCCCTTGCAGCCAAAAATGTCCGACGAATAATATCCCGTGTAAGGGAGTGCACGTTAAATATCCTTCAAAGTCCTAACGCTGCGTACGATGTCGCCCTTAATGGTTGCGTTGGGTGCCTATTCAGGTGTTGGCTCGCCACTTGACTGTGGTTCTAAAATACGACGCCCGTCGCCAATAACCCTCGTGTAGCTCTAGTGCGACGATAATTCAAACCTAACCTATTGTGCACAAAAACACCATTTCTATTATACCAAACCATTCCAAATGAATTGAAATTTTTAACTATATGTCAACCATATTTATATGCTTGTTTTCAATGCCGTTACCTAGCTTATGAAAAAATTGAAGAATAATTTCTATATATACAGAGCTATATTAACATTAAGAATCAATATTAATATTTAATTTATTATTAGTATCTTACATTTGTATTAACTGAAAGTAAGTAGAGAAATAAATAATTTAGGCACGATTGATTGTACATTTCCTTCATAATTTTAATTACGTTTCTTTACTTCTACTTAGTTTATTAGTTAATTATTATTTTAAAACATTACGACTTCTCATCTGTTTTCACTGATAATTGTTTGCTCCGTGCGAATAATTTTATCATTATCATAAATTTTGGTTGTTTATACCTTAATAAAACTATGGTTTGGGGATAATTTTAGCCTTTTCAGTGCTCAAAATTCTTTATTTGTTGTAAATGATTAACACTGTCAAATTATATGTTCATTTTAGGTCTAAATTAAAAAAAATCGACAATGAACAATTTAAGACCACATATAGAAATGACATAGCTTGTATAAATGACAAAAATATATCTGATAATTTGAATTCGATAAATTCTAGATTCAAATGTTGCAAAAATTGATTTACTCCAAAATATTTACAGTATTTTTTTTTTTGCTTGATTCTATCTTTATTTTCATCACTAGACTTCAAAAATGTATTTTTTGTGCACATGTATTTTTAATGACAGTCTCAGTTTCATAGAGTTTCTATTTTTTCCCTTGTTAGTTATTTAAATTATTTATTAGGCCCAGTGACTTAGTGGTAGTGCTTTGCATTGCCCCGCCACAAGTTCGGGGATCGAATCCCAGATTGGGCGAGATTGACCTATCCTTTCATCCTTTAAATGGGTTGATAACATGGGTACCAACATGTTTGGGAACTAAACACTGGAGGTTTCACGTGAGGCTGACCACATTACCAGGTGGCACGACTTGGCCCACTTAGCCCCCTCCATGCGCCGAGGAGAGACTTCTATTAATTTTTAATAGATGATATGTACTCTTTAATTAATGTGTGTCATTCCCTGTCAAATCAACCAATTGTCTTAACCTTGACATTTCAAAAGTAGATATGGTTTGATATATCTAGGTAAAACTAGGTGGCAGCTCATTACATTAGTAAGATGCCACGTGAACACAATGCTCCAATCAAGACCATATTTTTATTCCTTTGGAACTGTTGCCACTCAAGACGTGAAACATGCTCCATTGACTGTCAAAAAGTCTGATATTGGCCTAATTCGACAACACTATGATGTCTTTAAACAGCTGTAGAAAATTTTACTGTTTTTTTTAACCGATGCCAAACGTACATTTTTTTTAGAAAAACAAGTTTAAAATTACCAAACAACCACTTTCAAATATCTATATTTGTTTCACTGATTGTAATTAACTATCAATATGCTACATTTCATAATACGATGATAGCTTTCAATAGACTCCCTCCTCCAGTGTCGAAAATGCACTTCCCCTATAGGAGTGGATCCTTTGTTTGCTAAACCTCTGACAGGATCACTCCAAACGAGTGATTTTTAACTTAGTCTGAGTTAATATTCACTCCTTTCCAGTGTCGAAAATGCACTTCTCCTACAGGAGTGGATTTCACTCTTTTGTTTTAGGAGTGTACCTAGTCAGGTGTCGTTTCGTCACTTGACTGTGTTTCTAAATTATAACGCCCATTGCCAAAAGCCTTCGTGTAGCTCTAGTGCGACGTTATTTAAACTAACCTGAAAAGGTATCTTTAACTTTCACGCCACGTTTATAACGTAAAAATTGGAAGGTATTATAATCGTCCCGTCCGTCCATCAACAACTTTCATAGCCCAAACTACAAATGCTACGGCCAAGTGTGATACGTCAAAAAAAATTAGCGCATCGAAATTAGAATACATTACGAATTTCTAAAAATAATTCGAAATGCTTCAATTATTTTTTTAAAAATGCAAAAATTAATAGTCCTTTAAAAAGCATAGGAATTCATTCTTTAATTCTTTTAGACAATAAATTAAAATAAATGTGTGTGTTTTTTCTATATCGATCAGTTTGAAATTACGTCTAATATATTTCATTCCAAGATTCTTTGTATGTTGATATGAAATCTTTTCATTCTATTTAAATGGGAAGAATATTACATATTTATTCTTTCAAATTTTAGTTAATTTTTGCCAACGATAAGTGAATTTCTTAAGTAAAATATACAGGCGATGGACTTAGCAAAGCATAACAAATAAGCACTCGTGTACCTCTAATTCGACATCCCCCCATTAAACTTAACAAAAATATAAATTAATTTTGTGCACACACACATGGCGAATTTCGAATCGCCAAACCAAATCGCTTTGCGAACTTCCCATACAGTTTTCAATAGTAGACACTAGTCTCTCAGCCATCCATTCTTCATTGTGACAGCCCTTTGTGATAAGCTTTCAACTTTCTTTGGAGGGGCGGTGTATGAGGGTTTGTTTTCTGGAATACTTTTACTATTTTAGGGCGCTAAACGAGCCAAATTGTTAGCCATCCTGAAGTGCAGGACAGGAAAAGAAAAATCTATGTTGAAAACATTATCGCCATAATGGTGAATATGTTGCCATGAAATTTGGCGAGATCTTGCGGTTTAGGGCATTCGGCTGAGTCTCATTCGGCTGAGTGGACTGTAACCGGACAGGCATCCCTAAGGTTGCGAGTTCGAGCCTCGCTGCCTTCCGAAAACCCCCGTGTACGCTAATGGTGACTGGTGCACGTTAAATCCGTCGTGGTCACAAAGCCCTCCAAGTTCCCATACCAAATCATTGCCCTGGAGGTGACGAATCAATTCTGGGGATCCTCTAGTTGGCCTCTGTCTCTAAAAATTAGGTGGATCCACTTATGTGTCTGTCTTACCTGACGAAGGTTTATAAGCGGGTCTCTGACCAAGCACACAAACCTGAATATACATGTCTGCCAGCCATGCAACATCTGAATTTGAGTTAAATTATAGTTTATATTATTATAAACAACATTTTAATGGCTGTTTAGATATCGGACAACTTTATTTGTAATTTGATTCTCGAATAAAATAATTTTAAGAAATAAGATCGATACTTTTCAAGAACGTTGAAGGGCAAAATTGAAGTTATATGTGACATTTCCATTTAAGTCAATAAACCAATCCCTCATATCTGCATTCCAGAGATTTGGCAGAGGTATTTTATTATTTTTTCCAATAAAACCGGTACTCCGCCATTTTGATTCATTGTGCCTGATCTGTAATTGTCATCGTTTTTCGTGTTGGAGAGGCTAAGTTCAATGATGTATACGATTGGAACGATTCAATGGAAACAAATGATGGGTTTTTTTTTGTATTGTATCAATGAAAATTTTTTTAAAATATAAAAAAATTATGAAAAAAATCACAAATCTGTTGATGTTTTATTTCTCGGGAAAACAATTGATTTACATAATAGGGTAGGCTGACCAGTGAATGAACAGTTGGTAAATACACTTTAAAAGTAAGCATTAAAAATCATTCCACTGGATGGATTGTCAACACTGACTTCCTCTCATCTAGTAGGAAGCTATCTGACATCTAATTGGTTGTCCTGGTCATTAGTTAAAATCCAACATGTTTATTTTGACTGGACATTTTTTGTGTTCATTCTCTGGTAAAAGTATTGTTCATTCACTTGGATTTTGTACTACTTTTTATTTGGACCCCCAAAATACCCAAAGCAATGCAATATAAAATCACCTTTTTTTTTGTAGAATTTACATTTAATGACAAATGTGTTCACATTGTCATAAACCCACAAGCTATATTTTCTTTAAATATATGAATTTTCTTAAAACAAATTGTGCTTAAGCGTTCATTCACTGGTTAGTCTACCCTACAAAAGGTTTTAAAGACAATTCGGGTTTAGCCCAAAAAGGCGCGTTTGAGCCATCGAATCCATGGAATGTCAAAATCCCCATTAGGGGAAAAAGAGGTCTAGCAGGATTTCTAACCCCAATGATAGTCTGTGGCCGAATCCATGGTAAGAAACATCAAACGCTCCTTCATTGGAGGGTTTATGAAACCACACAATGAGCCCAGCAATTCCGGTTCTGTCTGGGAGAAAATCCCCAAGAGGGAAAAATTGCTGAGTTTGCTCTTTAATCCATGGATTCGATGGCTCCTAAACGCTCCTATTGAAAGAAAAGAGCAGAATTGGAAATTCTCTAAATGGAATTAAACTTTTTTTTGCATTTAGCTATTCAAATATAAATAAGTTTATTGGAACAGGATTATATTTAAAGTATTCAAGAAATATTTCCAGATAAAAAATGAGGTTGTCATTGTTAGTTTTAAAAAAATATATGTATGTACCGTAATTAATTGCTATTATTACAATTACTAATAATACTAATTACTATATTGAACGCGCGGTTCGAAATAACGGAGCCCGTTGCCAAGAGCCCTCGTGTAGCTCTAGTACGAAGACAATTCAAACTTACCTATATTTAGCGTATTTACCCAAATCCCTTAACATTATATGAGGACCGATAAATACGTAAAAATAAAAATTGAATATTCGATTCTTTTTCCCTTAACTATAAATCGCCCACATAGGGTTAAATGTTGTTTTTGTTACAATAAAGCAACAATCGTAGAAAAACACCTTTTGCAGATTTCGTAATTTAGATGATTACATAGGAAATTTTCTAACCGTAACAAGTTTGTAAAACAGTTTATCACATGTTATAATTATTGAAACGTTTTTAGTTAACTTTTTTACAAAGATTTACAGATATGTCGTCTGGATCGTTAAGGGTCTATGGATTTTTGGCAGTTATTTTTTAGCCCCAGTGAGATTTGAATTGAACCAAACGTAACTAAAGTTCTACTTACTCCTTTTCATATAGTGAGCGATATAATTTTATACGACTTCAGTTTATTTGAGCGTTACAAAAAAAAAAAACCTCACTGGCATCAGGTGTACGAAATCCAAGAAACGTCGAGAAGTTTTTTAAAAAATCAAGAATGACGGTTGTTTGGAAAACTTCCAGAACAGTATCACTTTTTAAGGTAATTTAATCGTTTTCCGGCTATCTATTTCTAGCCTCCTATATAACTTTAAATTGATATTCACTCTATCCCCACTCCTTGAACTCCGAAAGTTTTTTTTACACAAGCATAATTTTAATTTTATAAAACTAAGTTTTTCGTTCTTCAGAGTACAGTCTCACTAGAGATTCACTTTCGCTAGTGGCGATTATTCAAGGCTGGTGGTATAACAAAAAGAAAGTACTTAATTCAATATAACGATGCATAGATATCGGATTTGATACACAAATAATGCAGACTTCAAATCGTAGTAACGCAATTAAATGAGCGAATGAGTGTCATAATAATATTATTATTTAAATCATGCAAAATGTCACTCACAGAAGGGATTTCAGAAATTCGCACGATGCTGATAATAAAAAGATCGCTTATTTCAAAAAAGTAGTTTAGTTTTGTTTGAATTATCGTCGCACTAGAGCTACACGAGGGCTATTGGTGAAGATCGTCGTCGTGTTTTAGAACCACAGTCAAGTGACGAGCCGACACCTGAGTAGGCACCCAACGCAACCGTTAAAAAAAAGTAGTGAAAAGCTGATTGAATACAGTTGCAAAACAATATCTATAATATATTTTAGAAAATTAGGTTGTAATTGCACTAAAAAACACAAGTTTTACCTTACAAACTTTAACTACTTGCTTCCATATAGTTTCAACCATAATAAAAGGAACCTGATTGATAGTTGAGTTTTGTTAATCGAATTATCGTCGTACTAGAAATACAGGGTGGTTATAAAATAACGCTCCCTATTCGGACTGGTCTGTAGCTTGAATGAATAATCCAAATGCAAAAAACTTTGAGACACTTACTAATCAAGAGGGGGGCGAAAAGAATGGAATCATAAAAAACAAACTCGTCTCTTGACCAGGGTTCTAAATTACGAGGCGTAATTGGATGTGTTGGCCGTTATTAGCCATAATTGGCTACTCATCGTAATTATAACCTTGGTCAAGAGACGAGTTTCTGTGTTATAATTCCATTCTTTTTCGTAATAAAGAAACGCGTCTCTTGACCAGGGTTCTAAATTACGAGGCGTAATTAGCTGTGTTGGCACTAATTGGCCATAATTGACGACGTCTCGTAATTTAGATTCTGGTCAAAAGACGAGGTTTTTTTTTATGATCATTCATTTTATGATTATTCTTTAGGATTCTGTCTTTTTTATGATTCCATTCTTTTTCCCCTTTCTTGAATAGCAAGTGTCTCAATTTTTGATGCATTTGGATTATTCATTCAAGCTACAGACCACTCCGAATATAGGGAGCGTTATTTTATAACCACCCTGTACACGACTCACGAGGGCTATTGGCGACCCTGATTGAGCTACTTGCCCATTCTAGACTGAAGTTTTTAGAAACACAAATTCACTCCAATGACCACATTCTGAATTTCTGCCTGATGTAAAACCTTACCTTATATGTTTTCAACTATTTAGGTACACAAGAAAAGCATATTTGAGCAAAGAAAGGAAATTAAGAAATAAAACTTTCCCATACGGCATGGATTCAAATAGGAAATTTTAATTAAAAGGTTTTCAGAAGGCGCTAGCTAAACAATTATACGATAAATCGTTTGCATGGAACAAATCGCACAGAGCCATCTATTAGAAAGTGGGAGAAATAAAAGTGTAGGCTAGAAGTGATATTCTTAATCAAGAGCACAGCATATAAAAATAGCCCATTTGAGTTTAAAGTATATATCGGGATGCATTTTAATTTTTTTCTTCGTTTTTTTTTTTCACCTTTCAATTATAGGAGAAACTGATGTAGACCTTTTTTTTTAAAATAAAAAACAGCAAACTATCTCAGAATTTGTTTTAAATGTATAACAAAATTAATTTAAATAACACTACAATGATAATATGCATTTACACAAAAAATTGTGCATGGAATTTGAGTGAAATATATACTGTTTACTACTATAATCCTCAGAACAATAAAGACACTTTAATTATAATGTTTAACTAATAAGAGGCTAAATGGAGGCTTGGCCCAAACAAAAATGTATAATTTTAAAGTGCACAATAATAAATATTTCAATTTTTTTTGTAAGCATTAAAAAGTCAAAAAATTTATATTATAATTCGGCACTCTGAAATCACTTAAAAATCATGTTAACCATAAATAATATTCAGAGTAATACTTTAAAAAATTATTATCTGTATTAAAAATTCTAAAATCGTCCATAAATAAAACTTCAATAAAACAGTATTCATAAAATACCACAAACTTAAACTTAATTCAATTGGTTTGTCTGAAAAAGTCTTGCAAATTATGTCTAAAATGTTTACTTTTTAGAATGAATTTTTTTTTATTTTCTCCTCATTGCTAAGAAGTTGCTCCATGAAACTAAGGTGGCCGTCTGCTGATAACAGCAGATTTGAGTACCATCTATTTAGAAAATACTAAAATATTTTTAAATACTAGAATTTAAAGGTAGGCGAATACCCCAAGTTCCCCCTAATTCTAAAATTTTTATTATTACTTTAATCTTTTCCAAATTTGGTATAGTGATTTCAAATATAATGAATAATACTATTTAGGCATTTTTTTAAATTTAAATATAATTTATTTATTTTAAATGGTGTTTTTCTACTAAAAAAAGATGTTTGCGCTAACAAGTCTACCACATTGAATTTTCATCCTATAAACATTAATTATGTGTTAAATTCTGCGTTTTGAACTGATGCATGCAATGACCCTCTAGAGTTACATACAAATTACAAGAAAAGAAGTTATTAAGAAAAATGTCATAAATTAACCAGAAGAAAAGGTTTTTTTTCGATTAACTTACACTTGGACATTTTTTTAAAAACATATTTACACCAGGTGTTAGAGGTTCATGGCACAGATATATATTGAAATAGCATCTGTAAAAATTTTCAGGTAAATTAATGTAAAACTTTTTGTGCTAGAAGTGTTGGCGCAAATCCCTTTTTTTAGGTGAAAAACACCGTTTAAAATAAATCAATTATATTTAAATAAAAAAAAATCCCCAAAAACATTGTTCATTATATTTGAAATCACTATGCCAAATTTGGAAAAGATTAAAGTAATAGTAAAAATTTTAGAATTTTGGGTATTCGCCTACCTTAAAGGTAGGCCAAGCCTCTCTTATGGCCAAGGGTTCCCAGGTTCCCTTACCATGTAAAGTAATTCCAATAACTTTATTACTTAACAAGTTCTATGCCATCTACCATTTTTGCACATGTATGACTCTTAGAAACCTTATGACATCCAGCAGGTACAGGGAACTTGTGCACAAAATGTGTAGTCTGTAGCTTTTTTTTTAGTTCGAGTTGTACAGTGTGTTCAAACAGCCACAAATGGTCAAAAACACTTTTTAGAATCAGCATCCTCCAAAACGTGCAAAAAAGTAAACATCACTTTTTTTGGATTTTTGGCCCACTCACAATATTTTCATAACCATAGATATCATATTAGGTAATTGAAAGTAAACAAATAAAAAAAATGACTCAACAGCCACTGAGTAATGACGGTTCCTAACCCAAAACAATGTTATACAGGGTGTCCTAAAATGTCCCGTACTGACGATTCGTGATTTTTTTACACGCAAAACAACAAACTTTAAAACATAGTTTTTATGCTAATGGTGTAAAAGCACTTTTAATAAAACGGAGGAAAAAATTTGGAACTTACATTTATATTAAATAATTAAATTGTCCGCACCTTTCATCGAAGCAAAGCTGAAGGCGTTTTGCGCATATTTTTAGAAACGCGTTTTAAGATGCTGGGAGTGACTTCTTGTATCCTTAGCATGATGGCATTTTTCAGATGAGATCCTCTATTCATTGTGGAATATCTTAATAAACTTTGTTCTTTAAATATCCCCAAAGAAAAAAAAGTCAGGTATACTCAAAATAGGGGAACGAGGTGGCCTAAGATTTCCCGAGATGAGTCGATCACCAAAAAATGAAGCATGTCCACGGTTTCATTACTTGTATGGCATGTTGCACCGCCTTGTTGGAACCAAGAATCTCATTCATTCACTTCTAATAATGCAACAAATTGTTGGATAAGTTCTCTATACAATTCCATAAACAGTTGACTCGAAAAACAGATTGCCATATCCTTTGTTGAGTTTCTTGCACAACATCTGGTGCAACAATTTTCGATCTGCCACTTCTGTGTTAATCTTCCACTGAACCTGAACTCGCACGAAATCTCTGGACGAGTTTACATAGAGTATCTTTATTCGGTATGTCATCAACTGGATATTTATGTCGCCAAAATTCTTTACATCTTTCATTATGATTTACATCCAAAATGAGCCTCAACCAGCGCAATTCTCTGAATGCGCAAAAAATCATGTTGCAATGAAGAACAAAATGACATGGAATTTTATTACAGAACAACTTGAGCACGAAAAAAACCAAGCAATAGAAACAAAAGATTTGATGAAATAATAAGCAGACAATAAAATTCAATATTTGAAAAATTAAACACGAATAATGATTTTTTAAAGTTGGAGTACGGGAACTTTTAGGACACCCTGTATATAAATGCAAGTGACGTCCCAACCCAAAATACAACACACCAAACATTAAATAATAAAAGTACTATTTATTTACAAGAAGTCGCACATGAACAACAAGAGTCCAGTACAGTACAGTTTTCAGGCGTACAGTCCAGTACAGTATTCAAGAGTACAGTCTGATTGTGTCATCTGAGGAGCAGAATATCCAGGGTCTCTGTGGGTGGAAGCAGCAGTCCAAACTCATGCCCTGGCCCTTCAACACTTTCACAGGGATGATCAGGGGATTTTGGAGGAGATCACTGAAAGGAATTTGTAGGTTATTTATTAGTTTTGTGTGTGATAAAAGAGTAATACAGTAGAACCTCTGCCCCCTTTTATACGGAACTCTAAAAAAATAAATGTCTCAAAGAAAAAAATTCTCTAACAAGATCATTCTTAGTTTAAAAAAAGAAACTAGTCCTCGGAAATCTACGGCGATTCCAAAGTGTGGAATCTCCTGCGATATTGAAATAGGCATGCTTCAATTCTCTATTATTGAGAATTTTTGATTAACCAACCTACCTCTGGCCCTAATTAGATTTGGTAATTCAAGTTCTACTGTACATATATACAGTGGTGGCCAAAAGTGTGGACACTTTTTGAAAGTTTCATGTTTTTCAATATTGTGTGCACGTAGAATATATCAATTTTCACTTTTGGCAATTTTTATTACTAAATTCTACATTAAATTACCTTCAATTTAATTTATAAACGTTTGGATTTAAGTAAAAATTAATATATTTTACAAACACACAAAGTTACATGAAACAAGTGTCCACACTTTTGGCCATCACTGTAATAAATAATAAGTGAAAAAGGGTTAAGAATTGCGTACATCAAATGAATCTATTTGATGTTTAACCAGAAATAAAAAACTTTTTAATAAGTCTGTTAGCTTTTTTCTGTAAGCTATGGACAGTTGAGTCCTAATAATCTATTTAGCCTTATTTTTATCAGTGAATAATGTAAATTCAATTCGATATTGTATTTTTATATTTAGACCATCTCGTTTTGTTGATCATTTACATCTTGTAAAAGTAATTTTTTTTATTTATCATTAATCAGATGGATCTACTCAGTAGAGTTGTAAAAACTGAAACAGCAACAATTTTAATTAGCTTGTATTATTAAGATCCAGCTTATAATAAAAACATTTTTTTCTGAATGCCATGTTCAATTTTCAATAATTTACTGAAAGACACTCCAAAATCACGAAAAAAAAATTCTACAATCATAAAATTTTCACACCTAATTGCTTTCAATATACAAAAAAAAATCCTGTAAAAACTCACCTGTACACCATTCCATGGCAAATAATTACAGAACCATCATCAGAAGTCGAAGCAAATAAGGGATACCTCTTGTGGAAACCAACTTGTCTGATGGCTTTAGTGTGATGCCTTCAAAGGAAGATATTAAAAATCATTTTTTGATACAATTACTAATATAATAACAATGGAATAATTCTTAGAAAAATAAATTACATTTTTAGAATTATCAAATTAAATAAAGGTTAATTATTAGAAATTCATAGGAAACTTAATTGCAAAACAACAAAGTTGTTTAAGTCCATCTAGCTGTTATGATACCCAATATGGAACTGAAGCGTAATTTTTTTTATAAAAATCGGTATAATTTTTAGCACTTAAACAAAAAATAAATATTACATACAGCATTTTAATTAACCCCTTAGTTTTGAGGATAAAAATAGAAATAAAAATCTGAAGAAAAAATTCTAATTGCAAATTTAACCAATACAATATGCATCTGAAAAAGAAAATCTTTCTTACTTAAGTGTTTTATAAGGCTTCTTAGAAAACTCTAGATCGAACCAACTCAGTCTACTATCAAAACTTCCAAGTATCAGATTATCACCTATAAAAATAATATATGTTCAGAAGTATCCACTTAAATTCAAAATAATCAAATTAAAACACATTGGAAACAAATACAAAATATTGTGTTTTTATTGTGTATTTCAAACCCATATTGTCTGTAATATTGTGTATTTTAGCACATTAGTGACAATTGGCAAGAAATTTCCTATGTGAAAATGAGATTTCTGAAGTCCTGAACAATATTAGTAAAACAGATTATGTTACACAAAAAATTAATTTAAAAATCTTGAAGTTAATGCTTTTAACTCTGAAATGAAGACGTGTTAATAGTATTTAAAAAGTTGTCAACAATAAGTTAAAACCCATGTTTTGTTTAAACAAGTGGGTATTAAATGTACAAAATATTATATGTTTAACTAACTAATTAGGTCTGTAAATAAAATAAAGCGAAAAATTCATAAATTTACCAGTAAGTCACCATTTTATTCTGAAAATAGATAATTATTTTTTACCTTGTGGATGAATTGCCATACTGGATATCCACTTGCAGTTTCCAAGTAGCACTTTTGATGCTTCTTTTTTCAAAAGATTGTAAATTTTAACGTGCTTGTGGTAAGCAACGAAAAAGAAAGGTCGTAAAGGGTGGAACATCATACACTGAACAGAGTCCAATTTTTGAAATGGTACCTGGACAAAACAATTTTATCATAGTAAAATTAGATCTTACTGCACTAAAGTATATGTTCATATTTACATATCAATAATAGTAGAAAAGTTTTAACATAAAAACTGATTTATATGTAACTTTTTTTAATTAGAAGTAGGTTTGTACCCTTATAACTCAAAAGAAAAAAAACATTAAAAAGTTTTAATTCAGCTATCGCATCATCATTTAAACTTCAGGAGAATTTGAAGTTACAATCTTATACATTATTAATAATAGTAGATTATAGTCAACTTTTTAATGTCATCTGAAATTCAAGTGGTTTTAATTTTTAGGAGAATCAAAAAAATAATATTGCTCTTTGATAAATTTGTAATATTTTTATACTTTATTGCTTATTTTTCAATAAGCTAAATGCATGATATCTAAGTCAAGTAATCAGAACTTTCTATACTTATTGTAAATAGAAATTATTTATAAAAATTATTAATATTAGTCAGAATTCAACAAATTAATCCACTGTATCAATTCCTCTAATGGCACAAAAAGATAACTTACTGACAAATGTAACTAATTGCTTTTCACATTAAAAAAAAAACACATCTCAATCTCCGATTCAAACAACTAAAAAAACAGAATGATAACAACATTAAGTCAAAATAAAACCTTACTTGTGATCTGAATTTTGATAGCTGATGAATCATGATAGACCTAAATCCGGCATTGGGTACAAGTGTGGCGAAGTAATCGCCCTTTGCATGCCACACAATCTGAGAAACTGTTGCAGAATGGGTAATAATCAAGTGGATACGGAGAGCTTTTTGGTCATCACTTGGTATTGACCATGACACAACTGGAAAATAAATATTTCAAAATTTAGATGTCTGTTTTTGTTCTTTTTGATTATAATAATTCCACAGTTATATTAGTAACAACATACAATTTTATCTATATATATGTGGCATACCTAGCTAAAAAGTTTAATGCAAGATTCAAAGGTAAAAAAGGTGACCAGACATCATACTGCATTTCACAGCACACTTTAGTTATTCAACTATTTAGTAATAAAAATTGTGCAAACAATTTGTTTTAATCTTTTATTGTTTTTTTAAAAAAGCCAACCTAAATAAAATATGACATATGAAAATTTAATGATGAATTTTAGTCGAAAAATAAATCTTCTAAACAAATCTAGTCAGCCTAATTTAAGGTAGTTTTGAATAAGCAAATAAAATCAAGCATTTTAATACATACACAGTGTTTCATGTTTTACTGTATAAAACATGCATGAAAATAATTTCTTTCAGAAAAATTTAACCATTGTCTTAAATAACGACATCAAACTTTTGGTCTAATAATGTTGGAAATGAATAATGACTATCTTAACATAAAACTAGCTTTAAAAATTAATCCTGTCAACAATAAAAATTACAAAACTGTGTTTTAAGTCAATAACTAGAAATACAATGCTTTTGTATATAGAAACAAATTAAATGTCTTACTTTTGTCGTCAGGATTTTCAGGAATCGAACTCAAAACTGTATCAGTATTGCTAACAACAACTTTGTCACCAACTTTAGCATTGATAACATAGACCTTTTCATCTCTAAAAAATGAAATAGGATTTTTTTAAAGACTACAATTTAAATATTTTTGGCCAACATCTCCAAAACAATAATAAATCAATTTAATTTTTAAAAATATTAATAGTCCTACAAAAGCAATTAATTTGACTGAAAATTAAAAAGAAATAAGTGTTTCATTTAATGCACAATTTAACTGTTTGACTTTTTATCTTTTTTGCTCATTTTACTAAAAGAGAAACTGTGTATGGTCAAACAAATATTTAAATGTAAATTATGAAAAATAATTAATGTAAATGGATACATATCAATAAAAATATATAATTATATATACCATACTGATACAAAAAAAATCTTTATAACTAAACTAATTTTCGATTCTACCCCTTATTAAAGAAAAAGTAAAATATTATTGAAAAAACTTACACTGCAGCTAGAATCAAGCTTAATGCCTCACTTGGACACCATTCTACACATTTAACAGCACCGCCTAGGTTGATGGTTCGTATGCATCTACCTGTTAGAGTTTCCCATATCTTGACAGTTCCATCAGCTGAGCCTGAAATAAAATAAAAAAACATTAATTTTTTAAACCTTCAAAGACTTAAAAGCTGTAATTTAAATACAGATTAATTTCGGATTCAAAACACCGCTCGGACATATGATAGGGAAATGTTTAGCTTACTAAAAGGAACTTCGATAAAAATAAACTTAAAACTTTAAAACTAAAAAATCAATTGATAAAATTGAAAGAAAACTAGTTTAATAAACTTTAATATGAATTATAAATCACAAAAGAACACTGCAATAGCAACAAATATTTTAAAAGGTTATCAAAAACCAGTTTAATAATATTTAGGCCCATAAATTTTAAAAATTTTCAAAATTACACTTTAATGAATCGCAATCTATACATTTTTGCATTAGACATGTTAAATTTTAAAATTATGTATGCTTATTAGTTTCAGTTAAATTAGTCTTAATTAAAGTAGAACTTTAATCTAATTTATTTCATAGCAGAACAAAAAAAACTCAAGTAAAATTTTCATTCAAACCAAAATGAGCAAACATTTAAGGCCCTTTTCCCTTTCAGGATTATTCAAGAAATTCCATGTGTATATGTATAGGCACCCTTTTTAAAGAGTCAAATGCATAAATTAAATCAAGTGAATATAGCAGCAAATTGAAAACTTACCAGACGCCATAAACTGCCCACTGGGTTCTGAAGAAATTGACTGAACCAATCCAGTATGACCTGTGTAAACCTAGAATTGAAGAAATACAGATTAAACTTCTGATTGATAAAAAAAATGATATTACCTTTGTACAAAACTTTAATAAATAACAACTTACAACAGCCAATACTGATGGGAAGGGTTGCAAATCTTTCGGTTTCGGTAGTTGAGGGATCAAGTCATTTGGATCTACATTTGCCTAAAATAAAAATAATCTTTGTCATACCAGTTGATGCTCATTTGAGAAAAAGGTGGAGTTAAAGAAAAAATTGCAACATCTACAGAAACGATTCAAAGCAAGGTACCAGGCATTTTTAACAGTTTAAAATTAATTTATAAGCAGACAAAATCAGCATATTACTTTGAGTAACTTGCTTATGATATATTGAACAAAGAATATAATAAACCAACACAACACTAACTTATTTTTTCACAGCCAAATTCAGTAAGTTACAGAACAAAAAAGCATGAAACCATTGATTGAGAAGAACAAAACATATTTCTCAGAATATAGAAAAATAAATCAAAATTGATAACAACATATAAAAATCTTCAGACTCAAAAGTTGAACCTTTTTCTTTTATTCAACACATATGTCACATCTAAGTAATATATATTCTAATGATGATTTCATATCAAAATTAAATTCAATAAATTTTTTTAAAAAAACTATTTAAAACTACTTCTAAAACTATTTAAACTACTACTTAAACTATTAAACTTAACTTCTTAAACTATTTTAAAACTATTATAATTATAAAAACTATTATGTTTATTAATAAGCAAGTTATGATTCAGAATAAAGAAATTTATACTGACCCTCATTTTCCTCTGTCTGGGGCACAGATACAGATCAAGACATCTCTCGAACCACTCTCTTATGTAGTTAGAATATGCTGGGACCTGTCTTAAAGTTGGATGCTTACGAGGAAGAAAATCAAGCTTCCTCTCTTCTGGCTCTTTCGATTTCCATGCTTCTTCCTGTAAAATATTTTTATGCCACATTTTATATGCCACAATCAGAAGTAAGAAAAGGTTATTGGAAATCCAAAGGGTGCATGTATTACATATAAATTTACAGCATCATTGAATAGTAAACACACAATTATCATATGGCCTAAATAAATTATAATCTAATAAGCTTTTACAAATAATGTTCAAATATTTTAAATAGATGAAAAATGAAAATTTATATATTCATAAACATTGCAAAACTCAATATTTAAATACAACATTCTGATTAGTCCAGTATCATTAAATAATGGTTTAAGAGTTAAAAGTCCATATCAATATGTGGAAATGGATGTAAATAGCATTACGAAAGTTTGGTATCTAGCTACTTTTGTGGAATCAATAAAATCTATTGGGTAGCTATTTCTAATCTAAGTATTCATCAGTTGACAAAATTTGAATCCCAATACAGTATGTCATCTGGTATTTTAGTTGAAACTTATACAGTGTTACCTCCTCTAACGGACACCTCTAAAAAGCGGACACCTCCAAATAAAGGACATTTTCTCAAGTCCCAGTCCCTTAACATAGATTAATTAATGTAATCCCCTCTAAATAACGGACCCTCTAAATAGCGGACGCATTTTTTAATTTTTTTTATTTAATTCGGCTATCAATCCCAATAAAACACATTTTTGCATCCAAATATTTTTGCACCCTCATTTTCTTATCGTCAAACTACGTATTGGTGACTGTTCTATGACCTTCTAGTAACCTTAGAATGACCACCATAGCTTTACAATGGTTTTTACACGCCCCATGTCAATTTCCCCCATTATTCTCGAGACCTTCCCTTTCCGAGAATTGAGAGGGAGTGAATGCAATCGCCCCTCTCCACTTCGCGAACCTGTTTGACCGCTTGCCAGGAGTTGTGTCCGATTTCTAATTGCTCATAATCCTAAAAAGTCGAGTTGCTAACGAGAACTGAGTAACGAGAACTGATTTAGATTAAGTAAAATAATGTGTTTAAAGAGAAAAAGGTTAACGTTAAAAGAAAAAATGGATGTTGCTGAAAAAGAAAAGCTAAGTGTGCGATCTACTGCAGAACGTTTTAAAGTTGGAAAAAAGCAGATAAACCATGATATTTTTTTCAAAGCAGTTAGCGGTGAATAAAAGTCTGTGGACCCCACTCAAGTTGCCGACTGGATTAACAAACTTAAACAATTGTGTGAAGGGTATGAGGATCGAAACATTTTTAATTGTGATAAGACTGGTTTATTTTACCACATCTTTCCGAACAGAACTTCGTGCTTCAAAGACAAAATTTATAATGGCGGCAAAATTTCAAAAGAACGTTTAACCATCTTGCTGAGTTGCATAGATTTTTAAATACAATCAAAATTTACACTTATTATAAATCAAAGGAATTAAATTTATTTCCTTTAGATTAATTAGTAATTTTAACCTTTCCTTCAGTGGTATTTTTTTTTCCAAAAATAAAAATTTACCCCCCCCCCCCCCCCAATAACGGACACCTCCAAATAACGGACAAAATGCCCGGCACCGCGAGTGTCCGGTATTCGGAGGTTTTACAGTTGCTTTAAATTAGCAAAAAAAATTTTAACATATTAACAATACAACTTTTTTTATATTTTATCTAGCAAGATTTAATAACTTTTACAAATAAAAATACATTTATTTCTAGAATACAAGTTCATTTTTCTAAACAATATTCAATTATTTGCAGAATTCAATAAAAAGATACTAGTCACCAGATAATATTTGCCCCAAGAAATTGTACAAATAAGTAACAAACATTTAAACATAAGAAAGTAGTAGGTAAGATACCTCATCCTTCGTCAAGAGGTATTCTGGTGGTGGATTATAAGACTCTTCATGACCAGGTAGTTTCCTCTTGGGAGCAGGAATATAATGCTGCAGACGCTTAGACTCTTCTGCCTGCAAATGACAGCAATAAAATTTAGCATGATGTTGCCATAAGTTACCAATTCTGAGGGGTCATGAATCAAAGGTGTGCCCATCTCAAGTTCTTGCTTCTAACAAAGTTTCTAAACGTTTAACAATAATAAATCATACAGTTTTACAAAACTGTTATTGTTGTTAAGGATTCCTGTATAGACTTTCCATAAAATTCAATGAACTAAAATAAAAATATGCTTTGTGAAATTCCATTCGTCAAGAACGAAGCATTAACAAAGTAAAAATTAAACTTATACAAGCCATTATAGTAATTAGAGAACTTGTTAGCCAGCATGACTAAACTAACATTTCTAAAAGCAATTGTAAAAAAAATTAAAACTTTTATTTTTGGATCCTACAATATCTATACACTTTCTTTTACGCTTATTATATAATAAAGATATTTACCACATCTTTTTCCCACAACATGTAAAATTCATCTTCATCTTTTTTGGGGGCCTTTGGTTTGATCCAGCCCATTTTGATTGCATGCACAAGTTTAGAGACCTAAAATCAAAAAATATATAGATGAAAACTTATAAAGACTTTTCAGAACAATATAAAATTTCTATATCAATAAAAAAATACATAAGAATTATTTTATATTATAAAAAGGAAGCTACTGGTAAATAATTGACTTTCACTCGTTCTACGACAAGTATGGTGTGGCGGTAAGTTACATATAAGTATGGTATTACTGTATGAATGGTAATTTAGTCCCAGTGATGCCATTTGGCATCATGTTTTGGATCATAATATAAAAAATATAATAGAGCTGTTATTTATTGGGATTAATAAAAAATATTTTTCGAGTAAGTAGAAAAAAAGTTTTAAGAATCGAATGATGTGCTTTTTTTTATATCATAATTGGCTATAGACGATAAGAAAAAAATTCTAAAATGATAATGCCAAATTGTCATTGGGACTGAAAGGGTTAAAACATCATACTTGTAATTATACTTGATAATTAAACTGAGTTTCATATTTGGAATCAAAATCCTACCATATTATGCCTAAAACAAATACACACCTTTTCTTTTTCAATTTTAGAAGGAATAAAACTTCTTTTGTGAGGTGGGTGGTTTGTAACAGGGTGTTCCATCTCCTTGTACGTAAAGAAATCTTCAAATGGCTGAAAGAAAAATTAAACAATGAAACAAATATTTGAAAAAATTATTCATTAAGGAATAAGAATGTACTTGGTTAACTTATAACAATTTCATTCTACTTAGATTAATTTATTGAGAGCTTTATGAAACTGGTAATATTTTTAAGAATTAATATTTATTGACTAATGTGCAGTAATAAATGCTTTGCATACACAGAGAAAACTATTCAAAGGTTTACATTTTAATATGTTAAATTTGTGTTTAAACATTTATCTGAAATACAATAATATGAAAGATGTCTTTGCATTATGTACACTAATATACTGAAGAAGTATATACCTCATACTGCACAGATCCAGTTGGGAATTTACCGGACTGAATTCTCTGAATAATATCCAAGTCTTCATCAGTGAGAACAACTTTTTCTCCAGTCATTTTATTTTTCACTGTGCGCCTGTATCAACAAAACACAATTTAAATAATATGTTAATTTGAGTTGTTAAATACAAATAATTTAATAGATATTGTGTAAAAATTAAATGTGATCACTTTTAGTTGATTATAATTTATGTTTAAAAATAATGTGGTCCATTTAAATTCAATATTTATATTTTATACACTCAGGCATACAGATGAGACCCTGTATAATATATGGCTAATTCCATGTAACTGTAGTGTGTCACGATAAAGAGGATATTAAAGGCTTTTTAAATTGAAAAATAAATTAAATTAAGTACATTACATTATTTAGTTACAATAAGTGTAGATTAACTATTCCATTTAATGTTTAGTTGTAGTGATAATAAATCTCTTTACAAACGAGATTTACACCACAGACAGGATAATTTTGCATAGAATCACCCATATATTACATTCAAATGTAACGATTTAAAAGAGAAAACAAAACCTTCAATTATTGAATTTCAAAATATTATCTTAATATTAAGTACAATAACAATGTAATCAAATTTTAATAATAATTAACTTTCTAAAATAACGAATAATGCTTGATAAAAATTTCAAACTACACTCCTTGCCAGCGTAACTTGGATAAAACAAAGAGTAAATAGGAAGGGGGGATAGTGCAGTGGGTCTGTTTGTTGGAAACTCTTGTAAGGTAATATTAACAAACAAAATGATCTGAATACAATTTAACCAAAATACGCTCTTCATTCCCATAAAATTGCCAATTTTTTTCAAATTACATTCAAATCTGTTAGACCTTAAGCGAAATTAATGTTTTAAACATGTTTTCTGGATGGATTCACAAATAATTTATGGAACTCCTTACATGCGTGGAAGGATCTTCAGCTTCTCCATAGTATATTTCTATTTACCCAACTTAGGTTGACAAGGAGTGTTGTCATTATATATTATATCTGAAATTACCAATAGTTGGGATCATCCATTTTGCTGAGGAACTCATCAATTTCATCGTTAGTAGCAGGTTTCATAATCTTTTTGCCATCAACATCATATCCAATGTGTGGGAACTCATCATACCACTGCATTGGTATATTACCAACTGTGTTTCTAATATCCTAAAAGGGAACACAAATAAATGAAGTGACTAAAACTAAACTCCTCTGCGCAACAGCTCATTACTGAGCCAAGGCCTGCCGCGCCCATTTCATCTTTCGTGACCTAAGTTTCTATGGGGTTCTTGGCTTATGTCTCGGTAAGGTGGTCAGCCTCACGCGAATTTAATTGAGGCTGAAGTGTACAGATTGATAAAAATATGGTCGAAAAATATTTAGTCCGTATCAAATAATACTTAAAGCTTATGATTGAAAAACAGAATTTTACCTAGTTTAGACAAAGTCAATCTGTTTCTTCGTTCAGTTAAAGTGTTCCCAGCTTTTGAAAAAATTTATTCGCACGGCACTGAAGTTGCAGGAATGCACAACCTTCATTCCATTTGAGAATGCAAACCAGGATCCATGTGCCTGCGATCTGCCCACCATTTTAGAAGATCGCTGGACCTGGGAATGATCATCTTACTAAGAAAAGATATTTGTCTATTTCAATGATGGCTCTGGACAACCAATTGCACAATCTCAAAGCTTTTCTTCGCCTCGTCGTCGAGTTCATTCCAATGACTTTTCAAAGCAGTCTTAGGAGGGGATTTACTTATTGCCGGCGTTAATGCGTGTGCTTCATAATAGCTTTTAAGCCGACCCCTAATCTCATTTTTTGCCCATCATTTTAGAGAATCGTGGGACCTGGGAATGATCGGCTCACTAAGATATTTGTTCATTTCAATTATGGCTCTGGACAACGAATTGGACATCTCAAAGCTTTTCTTCGCCTCGTCATCGAGTTCATCCCAATGACTTTTCAGCCTTGGAGGGGATTTACTTATTGTTGCCGTTGATGCGTGTGCTTCATAATAGCTTTTAAGCAGACCCTGAATCTCATTCTTTGCTCGCTCCTGGGATTTAAGGTCATCCTTGAATCCCAGGGTTTTAAATCTAGGATACAAAAGAACTGCCTGTGCAATTATTTGACTTTGGCAAAGCTTTTGAACCTTGAAACTAACTGATCCAATAGAGCTTTACCCATTGTTGCAAGAGGTTGGAGTAAAACTCAACAGATATTTCTCTACATGTTGTTTCAAAAATTTGTAGAGAAAGATCAGCAATGAAATCGAAACCATCCTTTCCGTGCTAACTTCCACAGTGATCAAATGAAAAATAGTAAGATAGTTGATAAGGCCATTTACTATATTTCCTAGTCATCCTTGTGGAAACTAACGTCCAGTGATGATTCCACAACTGCCAACGTAGCCAAGATCGAGTTTCTGTTCTTGTAGAACCGTCTCAGCATATCAAATGTGGAGTTCCATCTCGTTTCAACGTCTTGCATATACCAGAGATCATTCTAGGCGTTTTTCACGGGGCGCAGCGCCCTGCCCGCCCTTTTTTTAATACAAATCCCGCCCTATATGCCCTTTTTTACAACATAAATCCCGCCCTCCTTGCCGATTTTCTTTTAAAAATTTCCGCGTTTTCCCGAGTTTTTCAAAAATTCCGCATATCCAACTTTTTTCCCAAAAAATTTATTTACCCAAGTTACGTTATATTCTTCTTTTAAACCAGTTTTTCTAAGCTTAATCATTAATAAATACCAAAGATATATCGATTTTAGAACCAGATAAGACGATCGAGAATTTTGAGCAAAAATCATGCCTTGAACAAGCAGGTTAGCTTAAACTAACGACTTAGCTAGTGCAATCCCCCATTGAAAGAGATCATCTTCCCCGGACCAAAAATTTGCAGTCCATGCTTAATGATTCGATTATTTGCTGCCTAGTAATTTTTTAGAAATCCACCGATGTCGTCACATTGCCTCCTCAATGATTGACAGTTCGCTGGCTTTGCGTGATCGGAAAGAGCGTCTCAATACTATTGTAGCTCCGGTTCAGGCCTAATCAGACCAACCAGAATATTTTCTTCTGATCTATCGTTTTTGAGTCGTGACCTTGTGATCGCAAGAGCAGGTTGAATGTTAAGATTTTTTTTTTTACTTTTGAAACTGTAGGGCTTTTTTATTTTGTCTTATACTGGGGTTTCAGATTTTAGATTGGTTTTAGTTGTTTTTTTAATGAAGTTTTGGCTTGTACACTCTTTATCTTTATACATTAAAATTTTTGTTAGTAATTACTAGTTCTTGAATTTTTCCGGAAAAAAAAAATTCTTGAATAGTACTGTAGAACTCCAATCATCCAAAGCAATTGGAATTGGGACCTAACCACGTTCGTATAATTGAAAATTTGGATAATTGGAGAAAAGGTATATTTTAATCAATTACTCAATGTATTGTTGGGCTGTTAGATAATGAAGTTTTAATTTCGGTTTAACCTAATCCAAATTGTAAGATGTCGTTTGGGTTTATAGCTTTTGTTTCAGTTTGAGTTGTAGCTTAAGCTTATGTTAGAATCTTGGAAAAATTGTACTAAACTCTACATGCGATTTATAACTCAATAATCGGCCTATTTTTTTTTCTGTTCGTCTCTGTTAGATTGGCATGCCTAGTAATTTTTTTTGTGGGTACAAAAAAATTAATAGACATGACATGGAATAAAGAGGAACAGTAACAGGTCGACTTAGTTTAATATTTGACATTCTTATAATCAGCACATCTTTGAATAATTTGGGTTCTACTGCACTTGAAAAAAGTGTATGAACCATGCTTTTAATTTTAAATGCTAGAGCTAAATGCAAACAAAACCCATGTTTGTTTGATTAGTAGCATTAATGATTTCCACCACTTCCCTCGGTTAGATCTGTTTGCAGTTCTAGCTCGTTGTTAGGCATAAGTGCCTCATCATGTTCCTTCACTTACTAGAAAAGATGTTTCATAAAATGATGGAGTAGTAAACTAATAAATATTTAATTTGGTATGCGAGAGTATTTTCTAAAAATCCAAATTTTTTTTTTATCGCATTTTAGATGCCCTTAACTTTTTGCAAGTGCCCTTTTTATGTTTAAAGCACACTGCCCTTTTTCAATTCTAGAATGAACTCTGCATATACTTATGCTCAGGAAGATTAATTTGTTTTTAAAAAATCCCCGAGCTTGGTTACAGCAGCTGAAGGGACACAACTGCCAACGAAGCCAAGATCAGGTGTTTGTTCTTGCCGAACCGTCTCAGTATATCAAATGTTGAGTTCCATCTCGTTTCAACGTCAAGCATCGACTTATACTCAGGGAGATTCATTTGTTTTTTAAAATCCTTGAGCTTGGTTACAGCAGCCGAGCTCTTTTTTAAGAATTCCACAAAACGCTTCACCTTTCTTACCACTCCTTGACAGCAATAGCACTCTTGACGACAAGATTCAAGCAGTGGGCAAAGTAAGGGATGTGCCGGAACTTGGTTAGCTATATTGTGTTAATGATATTTACACATTATCTGTAGTTGCTGCCACAACTCCTTCTGACAGCCCCATGTCTTGCAGGCTGCCAGTAAACCGTCCGACAGATTTTGGACTGTGTGGCTAGCAGGAAATTCCGAGCATTCCAAAAGAATGCTCCTCATTTCGTGGTCTGCATTTATAAAGTTTGCTGTAATTGCTATGAAACTCTTGTTGTTTAGTGAAGTCCAGCCATAAGTTGTCAATCTCGCATGGTCAGCTGTTTTTTTGCAAGATTCCATCTTGTCATTATAAACTGCAGTGAAAAGCCGTTGGATATTGTTTTATTCGACGACAGTTGACAGCAATAGCACTGTTGACAACAAGATTCAAGCAGTGCGCAAAGCAATAGATGGTTAGCTCTATTGCGATATTTGACGCTATCTGTACCACGACTTTTACTGACAGCCCCCATGTCTTGCAGGCTGGCAGTAAACTGTCCAACAGATTTTGGACTGTGTGGCTAGCAGGAAATTCAGAGCATTCTGAAAGAACGCTCCTCATTTCTTGGTCCGCATCGAAAAAATGTTTATTTGCCACAAAACTCTTGTTGTTTAGTGAAGTTCAGCCATCGGTTGTTAAACTCACTTGGTTCACCGCATTCAGCTGCTTTTTGCAAGATTCCATTAAAAACTGCCGTGAGGAGACTGTTGGATATCGTTTTCCTCGACGGCATTTGATAGCCAAGCATCAACACATGTACAAACTTGACTAATTTCTTGCACTTAACTATTGGAAAAGGGAGACACACTTTAACAATCATTCTCAGAAGTTGTTCGTCAAGTTTGCGGGATTTGTTGAAGGTGATGGGTCTAACAACGCCCATATAGTCATCTATGGCCGCATGTGAGCATTCAGGGCATTTGAAGTGGATGATGGCCCTGATTTTGCAGTCAACATCATATCCAATGTGTGGGAAATCATCATACAACTGCATTGGTATATTACCAACTGTGTTTCTAAAATCCTAAAAGAGAACACAGATAAATGAAGTGACTAAAACTTAACTCCTTGGCACAACAGCTCATTACTGGGCCAAGGCCTGCTGTGCCCATTTCAGCTTTCATGACCCCTGGGCTCTGGGGTACTAGGCATATGTCCCAGTAAGGTGGTCAGCCTCACGCGACCCCCCCCCATCAGTGTTTAGCTCCCAAGCATGCTTGGTACCCATTTTATTGACCCACTAAAGGGATGAAAGGAAGGACCAACCTCCCCAATCTGGAATTCAATCCCCAAACCTGCGGCGTGGCAATGTGAAGCACTACCATTAAGCCACTGGGCCGCTGAAATGAAGTGACTACCGAGAAATATTTTCCTAATGTAATAAATGGTAGGAATTCATAATTTTTTAATAATAATAAAGGTTGGCCTGTTTTATACTATGTCACAACAGAGCATGTCAAGATTATCAACCTCATATATACAATCAACAAAACAAGCACAATATTAGTTTGACTTGTTTTTTGTAGGGACACTAAAGATCAACTATAACTTCAAGGTGAGCATAATTATTTATTTTGAACTATCATCACACAAGAGCTACATGAGAGCTATTGATGATGGGTGTTGTAATTTAAAGCCACAGTCAAGTGAACGAGCCAACACCTGAGTAGGCACCCAATGCATATTTTCAAGGTGAGTATAAGGAATATTAGTATAAGAGTAACAGTTAAAAAGCCTATACCAGAGCTACAACTAAACTCAGTGGTAAGACTGTGCCAAAGTCTGGTATACCGACTTCACTTCAGCTAACAAGACCTAGACTATTGTAGTGTGCTGCAGTAGATGTTTGGTTAATTGATCAGAATGGAAAGAAGGCCCTATAGTATAGTTTGCCTAATCTGGGAGGATAGGAATTCCAGACCTGTGGTAGGGTGAAGCATTACTACTGTGAAAGACACCAAGCCTCACCACAGTTATGGCAAGCTTCCTTTAACCATTACTCTTAAATCATAAATGGCAAGTTCATTAAATCATCTGCACTAGGTACCTATTCAGAATTTTTCTATGGGCGAGTTTTTGCAAATACCTTATTAATTTTGTGAACATTAAAATATTCATGGGCAATTAATGCTAAAAATTTGAAGAAAAATAGGTAATCAAAGAATTAGCACATAGTAAATCTTGGACATCCAAAATGACAATTGAAAATCACAAAGAGTCAAAATAAATCAGTAAAATAAAAAAAACTCAGAAGTCAGTCAGCCAAATGGACAACCAATACTGTTGCATGAGTATGTTACATCATATAACACTTATAAACACTGGGATTTTTCATCATTTACATTACAAGTACTCGTTGATTTGTTTATTTTGAATTTTTAATATACATCCCACTTTGCATTGCCATGATTTAAGAGGTATGCTAATGAAACTAAATTAACCCTTTTTAAAATTAAGTTAAATATTCTTAAAATAATTTCAAACTAACCTCTTCATCAGAAGTATCATAAGCATATTCATCAACTTTAGGAATATTTTTGGCAACCAAAGAACTGTTATCATTTTCACCAGCGTTTTCTTTTTCTGGCTCCAAAAAGTAGGAATCGCTCAACTGAAAGAGAAAAATTAATTATCGATTATAGATCAAGTATTTATTGAAATTGTATATAACCGGAAGATTTTACAATTAACAAAGCCCAAAGAGTGTATATTACATATAGTCACCTAAGATCCCACACGTGCTATCTAACTTTGCAAAATAGTAGAAATTTACTGAAAGTTAACCCTTGGCGAACTTTCCAAAATCGCGCCAAAAGTCGTCCGATAACACAACTGAAATGATAGGATAGGTTTGAATTATCATCCCATTAGAGCTACACGATGGAGAACCGAAAAAGTGTTTATTTAACACCTGTTTTTTTTCTCGTTCTCTGCTGGTTATTAATTCATACCTTTTAGACACAAACAAGAACTTCAACAGACGGTTGTTAAACGCCGTATTTTATTGCGTCTTCCCTTTCTCGCTCGTCAAGGAAGCAATGGGTTACAGTTAAGGAATTTACATAATTTCCCCAGCCACCGCCAGGTGGCGCCACACACGATTATACAACACCAGCTGTTCGGAATTTCTTGTTACATAGTATCGGTCTACATAATGTAATGCTGAGATATGTAGCAAGAAAGTCCGAACAGCCGGTGTTAAATAAACACGTTTTTCGTCTCTCCCTCATGTAGCTCTAATACGACGATAATTCAAACATACCTTAACCTATCCTATCATTTTGGTTGGGTTTTTGGCACGATTTTGGAAAGTTTGCCAAGGGTTACCAGTCAGTGCAATTCTACTGTTTTGCAAAGTTAGATAGCACATGTGGGAACTTAAGAGACAATATATTATAGCATAAAAACATTGATCAGCCAAGTCAATATTTTAAATTTTTACTTTAAATTTTTATAAAGATATGAAAATTTTCTTATTTATCCAGAACAACACTTAAATGAACTAAATTACTTTTTTACATTGTAGATATAAGACGTACGTGAAACTAGAAATAAGCTGTAGTCGGACGAAAGAGTATCTGCACACAAAATCTATTTGTGAAAATGTCAGAAAGAAATATTAGTAACAAAAACCATAATAACAGTATTTGGTACAGAGGGGATCTATCTGGCCAAAGTTCTGGACAAACAACCTGGGACAGAATCTGCCAAAATTATGTATTTTTACTTAGAATTACTCATTATTGGTTTTACATGAGTTCAGGTTTATAGATATAATAAACTAGATTCTTTATTTCTTGGTATAAAGAAATAAATAAAATTAGTTAAATGTTTATGCAGACATTTCTTATTATATATAAAAATCTTACCTCTTCATCAGATTCCTCTGGTTGATTATGATTTGATGATACCCCATTAGTTTTCTTCTTCTTTGATAAAAGAGGCTTCTTTTTATTGTCCAGATCTTCATTTCCACTTGCTGAATCAGACTAAAAAAAATAATTATTTAAAGATACTAATGAATGATGTCTGATACAGAGAAATGACAATGATCTCCTGATACAGAGAAAGAAACATAACCAACTCTTAAAAAAATACAATATTTCCCTTTGATTACACATATTTTAATGATACTTTTCTCATAACTAAAATAAATTTCATTAACATAGGAACATTCAAAATATTAGCTCTTCCAGATTTTGAAGGGAAAAAAATTGTAAATGGTTTAATATTTTTCCAAAATTTCATTGAAAACTTTGATTAAAAAAGGTTCTTGGGCCTGATTGATATTTCTAAACAAATATACCTTTTATTGAAAAGTAGCAGGATTAAATTTTGATTTTATACTTGTATGTCGTTAAAAAAAATACAACTAGCAAGAAAACCTGCATAATGTATTCGAACATTACACAAACATCATTATATAAAGTAATCATTTATACAAATGTGAAGATTTTACATTACATAATTCTAATTTCCTAAATGGGCATTTCAAAATTCAAGAGAAAGAATATGCAAATCTGTGGAACACAATAACAATTGGCAACAGCAATAATATTTGGGAAACTCAATTTGTTGTATTACCTTATGCTGCAAGCAACGTTAACATACAATTTTAATAATATTCAAGTTCAACTTAAATAAATTTAACCAAGGTATAGCAACACTCGTACAGCTATGATATAATGGCTGGTCTGTACATTGGCAACGTTTGATGAGCTTGAAAATTAAACGTAGGGTTGCCACACCTTTCAAACTGCATAAATTAGGAATTAGAATGGGTAAAAATTTACTGTACGTTCATACTTGGCGAATTTTCCAAAATCTCGACCAAAAGTCGGCATTTTTGCGAATTTTTGACAACCACGATTTTTAACAAAAGCTTATTTACTATAGCTGAAATTTCACCGTAAATAAAGGATTAGAATGCTACTTGTTAAGCTTATTAGAAGGTTTGTTTTATATATTTCTCATGGAATGAACTTGTGTTTTTAGTGGGCCGACTAGATCTGCACTTACTTCATCGGCACTTTCTGAAGATTCTGAATCGTTTTCTTCTTCATTTTCCAAATCTGAATACACGCTAGAATCACTATCGGAAGGATCTTCTACAGTTTTCTTATCCAACTTCTTGGCAGTCTTCATTTTTATTTATAAATGAAGGTCTTTAAAGCAAAAATATGACGAGATTTTAATTTACACAAATTTTTAAGCTTTTAATAAGCTTCAAGTTATACAATCTCAATAATAATATTATTTATTAATAATACTTACAAAATTACCTTAAAAATTCAATCAAAACACATGGAATTGATTGATTGATTGAGGTTGGGTTGAGATATGTGCTCGCCCTAAGAACACATGGAAATTTTTGTTGACGATTGGAATGGAAAATAATCCAGTTACAGTTAAAAGATTTTACAAAATGATTAAATTTGAAGGATGTTTTAAACCCAAAACTCTATTTATAAGCAAACAACTTAATATCGAATGTTCTTTTATTGAAATTTTTAGTTTATCATACATAAAAAAATTAATTTCTTTAATAAGAAAAGAGTTTTGAAAATAATTATTTCGTGTTTCAAACCAGAAAAGCATGTACAAGAAAAATGTTTAGGTTCAAGACCAGCTGAATACTTCTATTGGCCAATTTGAGGGTTACTATCAGGTGAGACATTTTGGTAGCCAAAGAAGCCAAACCTTATTATTAGTCCTATTTTAATATTTTCAGAACAACATTTTAGTCTTTATTCGATATGTTTAAAATAAATAAAGTTACTTTCAGTTTCTCGGAGTATAGGCTTATCGTTCAGATTTATAGAAAAATATCTTCAAATCGCAGTTTTATTTTATTCAAGTTGTTGCCAAAAAAGCGATTTTTAACTAAATCTGGTAAAATGCTATCAAACACTTGCTCACGTGGTTATTATTTACCAATGGGAGAACAAAGCTTGGCCATGCCCCTAGACTCTCGTACATGTGACGTTCAAGAGGAAGTGTTGCGCAATTTCGCCAATGTCACTCAGCTACATTTAGAATCAAGACTCAGATTGAATCACAAGTCTAATCAAACAACTTTCTAATCTCTATTTCTTCTCCAAGTGTGTGATTCATTTTTTACGAATATATTCTTACCCTCTGCATTTTTACCACATCAAAACTGTGATTATTTGTATTTGAACTTTATTTATGTGGCAAACGAAGTACATTATTTATTTCTCTACTCTTTCAAACCTCGATATTTATCGTTTATCTCATCATGCGCACAATTGAATATGGGACTACCACGACAACCCACGTACCGGCATTTCTGACAAAATTGTGGAAATTAGTCACAGATGTCTCTTGCAATGAACTGATTTGTTGGAGTTTGGTAAGTTTGTCTTCTTGCTTCTCACCATTATTTGTTAACTAGGTCAGCTTATCTTGTTTTACACTAAATTGACATAAGTTTTGTGTCTCCAAAGAAATATCTACGCATTAAGTTTTAATAGTTTTTAAGTTAAAAAGGTTTTTACCATTTTCCTTAAGAAAACAATGAATGCTACAAAAGTACCATCAAAATAAATTTAACCAAAACAATCTTATTGCTCTTTTCTTAATAAATTATTTCTATCATAAAAACGCGGAATTAAAAGTCACGCTATAAATGACAAAAGAAAATTTTACCTTAACAAATGTTATATAAGGTTTCATTAGCATTAAATCATATAATGGTTTTCCAAAGTTTTAAAACAAATAAAAAGTATTTTACTTGTCAGTCTAAAATTCGACTATATAGTTTGTCTGCTTCAATCCTGTTGTAGTGCCTACTAATAGCTTTTAATGACCTTGTTACTTTTAAAGTTAATCTCGTTTAGTTAAGTATAAATATAATTATACTTTTTGCCTGCTTAACTTCATTTGTTTTAATCTAATTTTATTCTTATACAATTGTGCTCTGCAATAATATGTTTTAACCACTGTTGCTGTGAATAAAGCGAGATAATAAAAACCAACAGGGTAGTGAAGGGGGGGGGGCTATAGTTTACTACTATTTAAAATTATATCTATTTAAATTATAGTTCTTATCTAAAAAGTTTTGAACAACAGCTGTAGTGTAATGGCTGGTTTAGGTTTACGTTATGATGCCTTCTTCTTAAGTTTTTCTTCTTCATTGGTTCAACAGTCCTTTGTCTGCAAGGGCCTTCTTCAGATTGTAAAGAACGAAAGGAGTAGATTTCATATTTATTTTATGAAAATCACATATTTAGTATTTTTAATAATTTAAGTTAGAACTTAAGAGGGATTATCAGTCCCATAGAGTTAGTGCATTAGTTTTGGAATTACAACTTCCGCAGAAGTATTGCTTTGCAGTGTTAGCCCTTTTCCCCCAGGTATGAGATCAAAATCACATTGAAATAAAACAAATTTGAAACAAAAATGTTATCTAGTTATTGAATTTTAAAATTGTGAAGTTTTAAAATGCCAAAATATACAGCAGATGGCGACACTATTTTAAAATTTTATCCAATTAATAATTGAATAACCGGATGTTATTGTCTTTTCAATTTTGTTTAAATTATTGTTATAATGATTCCCATACCTATGAATAAAATTGGATAACATGGCAAAGCAATTCTTTTCCAAAAATTGAGATTTCAAAACTAATGCATTAGCTTTATGAGACTGACAGTCCCTCTTAATGTGTACTCCATTTTTTACTAACTCCAAATATTATTAAGAATACCAAATATGTGATTTTCACAAAACAAATTATTTTTATGAAATCTGCTCCTTTCGTTCTTTACAATGATACAAGAAACTAGTAACCTTTTAATATAATTGTGGCGGTAATTGACTTACGAATATTCTGAATAGGAATTTAACATTACGATTTTCAAGATGTGTAATTCCCAATAGAGTCCTCTTGAAGAATAATCAAATTGACTAAAGTGTAAACTTTTTTTTACTTTCTGAGATTTAAGTTTTTAAAAAAAATTTAAAGTTTAGCTGTTAAAAGTTGTAGTTAGATGGTTGCTATTCCATGCTTTGAATTTTAAATAAAATAAAATTAAAAAAAATAATAATAATTCTGTGTGTTGCTGTTGCTGGTAAGACCTGGCTGTCAGGCAACAGGTTTATGCACCTGTATTCCAGCAGAGGGTTTAAGAAAGCTACATTTACCATATAATGAATACCATTTGTACAACTATTCATTACAGTTTCAGTAAAATAGCTTTTAAAATTATTTTTTCTTAGTGGATTAACACCAAGACATTAAGACTGGTTTAGGAGCCACTGTTGATCTCATTCCTCCTTAACTGGAAAGTTCAGTTATTTCTCTTGAAACTGTAACCTAAAACCTTGAATTTCATTTGTGGTTTTGGAATCCTTATTCTATAATTCAAGCTTTTATTATCCAAAATTACACACATTTATTTTAAAGTTCTGCTTTTTTTAAATATTGTAGTCTTTCATTATGTACATTTATTTTAATTTAAAAGTCTCAAGATGTTGCAAACTAACTTTAAAAGAGTATTCTAACTGTAGGCAGGGTTGAAAAAAAAAACTGGTTTTTTTTTGGTTTAAACCAGGTTTTTTTGGTTTAAACCAGGCTTTTTCAAAAACTTTCTGGTATTTAACTAGTTTGTGCTTTTGCAGGACTCTAATGATGTTTATATAAATTTCATACTTTATTTTATGGTTTACTTCACTAATAAGATCCCCATATATTTTTTAATTTGATATTTTGTTAATATAATAATAATTTTTGGGCATAATATACTCCAATAATTTCAATTTCCACGTAGTCATGCATAACAGCCGTTAAAATTTGTAATGAATGTCAATTAAACCATTCATGGTATTATAATCTTAATTTAAATAACTAAAGTAATAATGAAGTAATAATTCCAAACTTTTTAGATACAATTTATTATGATCAAGGACCACTAATTCAACATTAAAAAAAAATTGCAGCTTTTTTGATCCCAGGCTTATTGCCCAATTTAGACTACACTAGACCAAAAGAGGAAAAATTGAGATCGTTAGCTGTTGTGCTCAAAATGAGTTCAACTTCACTAAAAACTTTAATGTTAAGTTTTTTTTTTTATCAACTGCTTGGCCTACACCGGTACACCAATATTTGTAGACACCTCTTTTTCATAATCACTCTCAAAAAGAAAATTTTTGAAAGTCACTACTCTAGCAGAATATTTCATAACAAGAGTAACACCAAAGAGAGGAATCTGTGTTTTGCATATTGTAATGCTTCTGCTCAAAAATTTGGAAAAAAAACATCTTTTTTATTTTTGGAAAAAAACCATTTGGTTTAAACCTTGGTTTAAACCATATTTAAAACCATTTGGTTTAAACCATGCCAACCCTGCCTGTAGGTGTGTCTAAAATTACCAAAGTAGTTAGTCTGCATTATCTAGATGTAGTAATTATTTTTAATAACTTAGTTACTTTCAAAATTATATCGTAGAGTAAAATAAATTAAATTTTTGTTTTTTAGTTCTAAAACTATTTTTTTTAGATAATGTTTTTTTTAACTTCTTCCTTTTTACTACCTATTTCTATAAAAAAAATATTATTATGCTAATTTATTTTCTAAACCTAAAGACCAGTAATTTAACTTTTGAGCAGCCTACCAAATGAAGGTACTAGTTGCAAAAATCTCATTTCTCCAATGTAAACTAGGATATAGGGTTCAGTATATACAGGATTTCTTCTAATTGAATAATTGATCATCAAAAGTCGGCAATGAATGGGCTGGACCCTATATAGTATTGTCTTACTAGTCTTAGTTATACTTTGGTGAATGTCAGTATTGCTACTACACTCCTTGCCAACCTAACTTGGGTGAAAACAAAGAGTAAAAAGGTAGAGAGAAAACAGCGGTTGGTCCGTTAGTTGGAAACTCTTGTAAGGTAATATTTACATACAAAATAATCTGAATACAGTTTAACGAAAATACACTTTTCATTCATTTCCCGCCAAATTTTCTCAAATAATATTCAAATCTGTTAGACCTTAAATGAAATTTATGTTTTAAGCATGTTTCCTGGATGGACTCGCAAATAATTTATTAACTCAATAGTAATATATAGAACTCTTTACATCAGCGGAAGGATCTTCTCCATAGTTTAGCATATTTCTATTTACCCAACTTGGGTTGGCAAAGAGTGTAGATCCTTTTAATAAAAGTAACTAAATGAACTGTAATAGTACATGATTGTTATGAGACTAAGAGTCTTTTAGTTGACAGATGTCACTGCTTTGCCCTACAATCTTATGTTCTAGCTATTCATTCACCATTGTAATTCATATGTATCAAGATCAAACACGTGCTCTAATAGCATAAATTATAAGACTTACTTAAAGGACTTAAAAGGTCCTTAAGGGGGAATGGGCGCGCTGAACCGCAGGTCTCCAAACTCAAGTGTCTTAGTGTTAAACCAATGGGGAAAAAACTATTTTCTCTGCCACATTTCTCCTACTGTATTGAATGTTTTTTACAAACTTTTTTTTTTTAAATAATGTAGATAACTTACAGGTCTCTATCTTCCCACTTTTTGAAATTGCTTCGAATGTTTTGTGTTTTGAAAAATATCCGAACCAATTTCAAAAAGTGGGTGGGACCTGTAAGTCAGCTTCATTTATCACATAAAGAAATCCACTTGCAAAAATATTCAATGCTGCCGGAGAAATGGGGCAGATAAATTTTTTTTTCTTTCTTAGATTAACACTGATGTCCTTTGCTTTGGAGACCCGCGATCCAGTGCGCCCATTCCCCCGTAAAAGGTCCTTGGACCTTGAAAAATCTGTACAGGTGTTTCTTTTCATGAGGCTCGTAGGGAAAATATAACTGATTGTTGATTCATCAAATTAACTCAGCCTTAGCTTAGTTGCAAATTTATTTCGGTTAGTATAATTTAAGTGAAGCCACTAACTAATTTTAATTTAATTCTTAAATATTAGTGCCTTCAAATATGAAATTCTGAAAAATAAATAGTTAAAATC
This sequence comes from Hylyphantes graminicola, assembly GCA_023701765.1. NCBI lineage: Eukaryota > Metazoa > Arthropoda > Arachnida > Araneae > Linyphiidae > Hylyphantes > Hylyphantes graminicola. The sequence goes on from CM043121.1 coordinate 44,132,818, forward strand.
TTGTTAACCCAACTCTAGTTAAAATGACGTCCAATGAGGCCTTGAAATTTAAAAAAAGTTTGAAGTGCGGATCTTTGCTCTCTCCTCTTTCGTTATGTGATAAAAGTTGAAGTTGTGAATGGGGAGGGGAGATCTTTAAAAACTTAAATATTTAAAAAAAAAAAAAAAAATTAACATAAAAATTGACTTTTTAAAATAACCTTTTTTAATGTATTTTACATAAAAGGATGAATATATAACGAGCAGGTATAATCACTTCGAAGATTACCAGTAAATTTTTTCTTTAATTGTTGTTAAGGTTCAATTTTGGTAGCTATTTTTTAAGACTATCACCCTGGTTAATTTATTACTATTTCATTCTAAAATAATTCGTTGCAATATTCAACACCAAAACAAACACCGCCTACATTATATACTTTAATATAAGGTCAGGGAAAAGTCCTATCAGCTATTTAAAAAAGTGTTTAGAGAGAAAGCCTCACGATCACTTCACGTGGCTACTAAATTTCACGTGGATACGCATGTGTGGCACCAATTCCCGTCTTAACAAAAACCAGTTTATTAAAAAAAATTGTTTTTCTTCTTTGGGAGCAGAGACAAGGATATAATTACATTGTTTTGACAAACTTGTAATTGATATTTTTTGTTAAACAAAATTTATATAAAAAATATTTGTTCCTTAGAAATATATATATGTAAACTGTAAAAACGCGTGCCCTTGAAAGATAGCAGGTTTCTTCATTGCAAGTCATAATTTGGGACTAATTTTACATGAAATTCATAATTATCAGTAGTATTTTGTCAAACTTCCTAGCGTTAGATCGAATCATCTGCTCGCAGCAACAAATAATTTAATTAAGGACGATTTTTCCATGTTTGGCCTTTTCTTATCTTTCTTCAAAATGTAGACAAAAGAAAATTGAGTGATTTGTTTTGTTTATTATGTATTCATTAGTCAGGTACTATTTACACAGCCGAGATCCCATATATTTGACTCATTGTATCTGTTGTTAAAATTTGATCTCTTAGAGAAACTTCACTTGACGCTCTCTTCTTCATTAGTTTTGATTTAAATTGAATCAAGAATATTAAATTTCGTTTTTCTTTTAATCTTATTAGTTTGGTTATTTTTTAAAGAATAAAATGCAATGTACCAAATAAGTATAAATGTACTATAACTAAACAAAAAAATATTGCCTCAAGTCTTGTGTAGAAAAAAAACAATTTCGAGAAGTAAATTAAGAATTTCTATTCCGCAAAAAAAATTGCCTTGGGCTGAAATTTATATGTATTTTTGCGTATATTCTTATAAAGTGCAAAAATGGTGTAGGAAAAAAAATGGAAGCATCTTAAATAGTAAATTTTATTGGTCTGACAGTCTGTCTCTCCTCATTAGCTCCTAATTGTAAGTAATTTGTAAACTATTATTCTTTACCTTAAAAAAATGACTACCCATCCCTATCTTGTAGGGTTTATTGAGTGGGAGCTTTTGTTGCTGCTCCGTAGGCTCTTAACCTTCTGCATGTGAAAGGTCCCAAGTTCAGGCCTGGACATTTCCAAAACTAACTGCCGATATATTAATGGCCTGTCAGGAGTCAGCTCGTCACTTGGTCGTGTTTCCAAATCATGACTACCATCGCCATGAGTCCTCGTGTGCTCCAGTGGGACAATTATTTGAACAAAATCCTAACCAACTTTCGAATTGACATTTATTTAATATTTCTGTTGTCGTGTGGTCGTTAAATTCAATAACGATATTTGAAACGTCGTCGGACTTTCCCTATTTATGATGGAGACAGCCTTTCCTTTCCTTGTTTACTTCCACGAAGAATACTAACTATTTTTATGGTCGGGTAATTCATTGAATACCTTATGTTTTCCCTGTTAGCTACTCTTCCTCCTGTTTACGCTATAGTAGGTGGAAAGGGTGGAGCTAAAACGTCATATCAGCTGGCGTAAAAAGGTTTTTTTTTAAATTGCAAAATGACCTTCTGTTTTTAAATAATGATGGTTGCTTTTGATGAAGTAAAAATAGACATTTGTAACATATGTTTAACGAAAACAAATTGACATTTTACGTTGACTCTGACATATTCATTGACATGAAAAGTACCTATTTAACTCCAACTAAAACTAATCAAATTTGCATTAATATGAAGTTATTAGTTTCAAAAAAGATGTATGAATAACGAAACAATAATTGCCACCAAGTATTGAACTTTCTTAATTACGTAGGCATCGGGTAGCTTCAAAATCTATAAAATGAAACAGTTGTTTTGCTCAAAACCGATCTGCCCAGAGCTTCGAAAACATCGTCAGTCAAAGCATTGCAAAATTGTTGGGTTAAAAAATACTTAAATTAAAAATAAAATGAATGGGGTTATTTTTAAGGGGTCAGACTGCAGGAAGGAACAACTAGTTTTGCCCCTTTAGGGCCTCGCCACTTTTTCTTCTTGTTTAATGGTTCAAGACGTTTTCTGTATTTTCCCACAGTGGTCTTTCGTGACTTAATATGGAACTGGAACTTCTAGACAAGACAGGCAGGTAGTTCTGAAAAAAAATAATAATAACTTGATTCGTGACGAATTTCGTAAATGCACAACCAAAAATTTACTGTTGTAACGTTATGTGATGCTTCATGTTAGTATAATGAATATGAATTTATTTTATGTATTTTGGTTTCCTACTTTTGAAATCGATTTTCTTTCGGACATTACATTTTAATGGTATGAGAAAATCTTTAATTTTCCGCACAGAATAGTAGAAGGAGATAAGATTTTCATATGTTCCAGGGAAAAAAATCTTTTGATTAAATAGCTGTATATCTCTACACTTAGTATGAAATATTGTGACAAGAAATTGAACCAGACTACACAAACATTTCAGTTTAAAGGGATCGTATTCGTTAATAATAAGCAAACAATTTAAGTGGATGTATTACAACATACCCATCATCAGCAAACAATGTACTGTCAAAAAAAAACTAACAAAACTGTTTTGACCGACGGACGGACGTTAGAATCAAGGTCCACGACTCATAAACAAGCCCATTAATTTCGCTTTCACCTCACCTAAAAATTTCACCACCACCGGACCTGCCACCAGTCAAACAATGCCTAATTTTTTAATTGACGGGGCGCTTGGGGCCAAAAGTCTGTTTGCTGTTGTCTAAAGAGGTGACCATGGCCGCTCTGAACTCTGGTAGACTTGGCGGGTCATGGCAGAATCTTCCCCTCTTTTGATATTTAGGACACTTCAGTGTCACTTTTAAATGATAAGGATGCTAAAGCAGTATCAACTTGCTATTTTTATCTGTTATAATACATGGATGCAATTGCAGTCTTTTGATTAAATTTTTTAACATTTGTATTTCGACACGAATTTCAATATTAAATGGCATTATAAAAGTGTGGTTTTTGTTATTCATACATCAATGCAAAATTATTTTTATATATATAATGAGAGGTAAAAACAACTAAAATTGTCAAATGTTCCCCTTTTTATGTGGAGTTATGTTAATACATTGTAATTTTTTGAATTGGTCTCCATACAATCATTCAGTCTATTGTGATACAGATCCTACGCAATAACTAGTGTCAATATTTTTAGTAGTTCTTACTGTTTTCAATTGAAATTTTTATTATATGCGTATAAGGGTTGTTATACTCTTTTTAATTTCTACTTGGTCGAATCATAAATTTGTGTTTTTATAGATATAGATTACTTTTATAGGTGGAGGGAGATATTTTGTTAAAAAATCAAAACAGAGCTTAGGTGTTTGAAATAAATAACGACAACTTAATAAATGTATACAGCCCTATATAGCTGTATAAGTAAAAAGGCTTCACTTGTTTGGTCGGAATTTACGAGTGCTGACGACAAAGTAATCCAGCACAGATTGTCTGAGCATAAGACTTTCGGAACAGGATGCGACACTGTAGGGAGGATTATAAATCATTGTATAATGAGAGAACCGTTTCTATTTTTTGATAATGGGATTATTGCTTAAAACAATTGCGGTTAAATGCCTTCGATGCAAATTCACTCGTTGTGTAAACTTCCTCTTTTCTATCGACTTCCGAATTTTTCTTCGTTTTGTTTGAGTTGGCAATGAATGTATTGAATATCCCATTCCTTGATCTTATCTTAGTAAACTTTTCATTGGTATTATACTCAATTACAGTATACATTGACAACAAGGTTTTAAATGAATAACACAATTTACGATTTGCTTGTAGTGCTATTGATTATGTTCAACAATGATATAAGTATATTCCTTCATTCACAAGTTAATTTCTCCGTTAATATAAGTTATTATTTTTTTAAGTTTAATTTTACTTCACTCAACTCGTTTAGGAATTCTATGGAGTCACGAATTTTATACTAAGTCGATTACAAATATTAAAAATAATTTTTAATTTTGCATAGATAGTAGATTCTGAACAAGTAATTCAACTTTACTTTATGAATGTTACAAATTAATTCATACTATGTACAATGTCGAAATATGGGTTTGTTATTTGCCGGAAAACAAGTGTTTATGAGGTCTCTCCACTTTTACTGTATGTTTATAGTCTTCAAACATACAGTCAAACTTTAATAACTGTCAAAGGGAAAGTCCAATGACATTTATCATTATAAAATTTTATGGGGCAAAATCAGAATCGTCTTTGTCAACGTTATAACAATTCAAAATGGGAATTATTTCCTGAAAAGACGTTTTTATTGTCACATATAAAAAAAAAACATTTAAAGTAATAAATTCACTTAAAATTATGAAACTTAGAAAAATCAAAAGAAAATACCGTGTGGGAAGTTACGGCTAGTAAACAAATGTTTCAAAGTCATTTTTTACAAACATTAAATACCATCAACAACAGTAAAATATGATACTTATTAAATATTTAATTACTTTTAAAATTTCTTAACTTGGTTTCTTAAATCTTAAGGTGTGAAATGCTTGAGTTTAGTCATTTGTAAACATGTTAACTTCAAAATAAAATAGATGCTGTTAATTATTATGTTACTGTAGATTAAGTTAACTTAGGACTAAGTATAAAAATCCTTGTAGTTACGTACTTATAGTTTCGACTTGACTAGTTTTTTTACTTATAAGAAGGGAGCGTTGCCACTGTTAAAAAAAAACTATATAAGTTTATTTCGTGAGGAGTAATTTACCTACGAAGCAAAGCTTACACCAAAATCATCCTTGAAGGCTAAGGTTGCTCGAAATTACTGTATGCCTCTAAATTGTAAAATTAACGCGGCTGAATAGATAGGGGTGTAATCTCATTATTCTACAAATGCGTATGGACAATTTATAACATCATCGACAATACAAGAAAATTTTACAATTTCCTTGTCGCTGTCGTTTTTCAACGAAACAACGATTTCCATAATTTTACTACAACTACGCCGATTTTTTTTAGCTGACATAAGTTTTGAATCGTAATGATGAATTGATTAAAAAATACATAAAACCTGATCCAAAATTAAAGGCTTCATAATAAAAAAAATCGTATGTGTCAAAAAATTTCGATTTTGTGAATTCAGAATTCTCAAAGAACGAGGCTTTTGAACTTTTTATCTTTCTTGAGTTTTTGTTGATTTATTATGAAATCTCTGAGATGCCTTCTCGTAAAAAAGTACATAATATATAAAATTCTGATAGGCCTACATTGTTTTCTTGTTTTAAAGAGATAATATTTTATTCTCTTCTAAGAAAACAAGAGCCACAAACACGTGCCATCGTCGAAAAATACTAAAATCAGCGTTTCCGAAAAGTTACTTAAATATGAGTATGTATTTATTGGTTTGTGAGTTTCTTATAGTAGGTTGAAGAAAATAAGGAAATGTCATCGAATAACTACAATGAACTATATTTTTTTAATCTGTTTTTAAAATATCGTAAACTATCTTAACATTAGTTTAAATTTTCTTGAAATGTTGGAATTGGGGGGGGGGGGGTACACCCATTTATGATTCTTTATTGCAACATTTTATTTTTAAATGCTGAACATTTCTGTCAAATTATTCGTGTGAAGTTTGAACTTCAATATTTACCATTTAATCCTACAAAACGCTTTACTTATGTAATTTTCACTTATGTATTTCCTAATCTTACTGAACAATATAAATTAAAAAAGTGTTCAACGGTAATTATGTTCAATAATGTAAATTGCCTTGTCAAGTGTCATATTCTTCTAGCTCTGTAATGAAAAATTATGCTTTCTAATTATTTCTAAATTTGTTCTTTTATAAAACTACTACTTACAGTTTCACTATCATGAAACATTAACTTCAAAAAAATTTCAAAATGTTATTTAAAACAAGTTTTAAGTAACCTCGTGTTGTTTTCAAGAAACCGCAATGATTCCCTTCCATTTCAAATATCTCTCTACGTTACCTTAGGAATAATTGATTATGCTTTTCAATTATTTTTGAGTTCAAACTATCGTGAAACTGTTTGAAACTTCGTGAAACGATTTCAATATCATGAAACATTAGCTTTAAAAATTTAGATAATATGTATAACTTAAAATGAAACATCTTTTAAGTAGCCTCGTGTTGTTTTTCAACTTCAATGATTTCCTCTTATTTCAAACAGCTCTTCGTTTCATTCAGGTTGCCAATTGCCAACTTGTGAGTTTTCAAGCGGGGTCAATAAGCTTAATTGACTTCTGTCACAGAACTTCATACTTGTTTACTCGAATATCCACTCCTATCTCCTCGAAGCTATCTCTTTTCTCTTATCGTTGTTTTTTTTTTTTTTTGTTTTATTTTTTTGAGAGAGAAAGTTTTGAAATCTCAGGTCTGCTTGACGACAGCGCTCAATACCATTTTTTTTTCTTTTTCGAATTATGTTATTCAGTGCCCGTAAATTATAGGTAATAAAGTGGCATCGACCGAACTTTCGTAATCAGCCTTATGCTAGATAATAACTAAATAATTATTTTGTTACAGTAATTTTTACTGTAATTATTGCGATTAACCGTGTGAAGAGTAAAGCAACACCAAATTACTTAGAACACATAATATTTAAATTTATTTGTTATAAGTAACTTTCTTAAGTAGTTTGAAACTTTAAAAAGTTGTACCAAAAGAATTATTTTAAGCTTTTGAGGTTTGCTTCCATCAATTCATTTTGAAGCTTATTCCAAACACTACATTAAGTTCCAACTAACCCTAAAACTTAATGAGGCAAAGTAAATTTTTATTTCTGATAAGAAATGTAAAAGGTGTTTCGATTTATATTTGTAATTCTTTTAATTATTGAAAAACTAGAAAAAAATTAGTAAGTTTCAATTTTCTAAGATAAGAATAATTTATTGTAATTTACTTTACAACTTTTTAACAAAAATTTTAGTAAACATTTTAGCTATCGAGCATATGTGTACCATTAACGTGTAGACTAGTTTTAAAACATATTCAAATGATCTACAATTCTACAGACATCCCGTTGTTATAATTCAAGCTCTTTTATTTGGGTTGAGAAACCACCGGAAACTCATGAAATCGCAATTAAAATTTCTATTAACCTTTTTTTTTTTAGTTAAGAAACAAAGTCATTATTTGAAGCAAAGAGACAGAATTTTACCACCATTAAACCCAACGGGTGTTCAAGATTTTCATTCAATATATTCAGTGCGGCCTCTGGGTGGTGTGTCGAAACGTGGACTTAAATAGAAAGCCCCTTATAAATATGTAGTTTCGTTCGTTTGTTAGGTGACTGATGAACTTGGGGAAACTATCACATGTTCATTGCATGGCAACATGTGATAGATTTCCCAATATCAACCTCTCCCCCGCCTCAAATTCACCGATCGCACAGCAGTGTTATTATTTTTAGATTCAACTCAAGTTACTCACTCTGATAACAGTACAAAAGGGTATTGACCTTAATTGGAAATTTATTGAAGCGAAGACCCGCTATGGAATATGAATACTATAATACTTAAGTGTACATTTTCATTTATATGAATCATAGAAACGCTAATCCTAATTTTAAAAAGTACGTTTTACCATTTGATGTTTGGTTATTGATATCTTAATGTTGCTTTTTAGATACAAATGTGCATTTTTAGGAATATTTTATTTTATGGGTAAATTCAAATAATTTTGTTTCTGCCATTAGCAAGCAATGAAATAAAACTTTACTGAATATTTATTAGATTCTGTATCTAATGAACGTAACATAGCTATGTAATGTAGTCTATTTTTAATTACTAAAGACCTTTTAGTTTTAATCTCCAGGCTTCTTGGCTTGATATGACATTTTAACTGCAATACAGAATTTTGTTATTGTTCCTAAAAGTATGTTATTTTTGTCGCACGTAGCATTACTTATCTTAACCGCATTAAAACTGAATAAACTTAAAAATCAATTGCATGATTTTTTAATTGTATTTCTTTTACGTGTGTAACTCCTTGAAATGTTTTCTCAAGTTTTCTCAAGGACAGCAATGATTATATTCCACACGCAAAACTATTTGCTTGCTCTTGATTCGAAGATTTACAATATTTTTCGTAATTTTGCTTAGAAATCATTACTTAATATTCTTTTATATTATCAATTCTTTTTACACTCTACATAATATTGTGTGTAAATTGATCCCATTGTGCCCACCAGTGACATCTTAACTAATTAAAACTCGATAAGTGAACGTGAAAGTTCGGTTTCAAGTTGTAGTCAGGTTTAAGGAGGCAAGTCGAGGCATTTTTCCAAAGGTAAGAAGAAAAAAATCAACATATATTTCAAATCAAAGACCTGTTTATATAACTCCGTGATCGTAATACCAATCGGGTAATGGAAGAAAAAAAATCCCATATATTATTAAAACCCACAGTATTAACGACATGACTAGACAGAGCGTTTTGCTACACGTGTGTATAGAAAAACTTGCGTAAGGAATTAAACGGAACTGTGTTTCTTTGAAGGGCAAATATTTTAATGGTGTTGCTTCGATATTCATTTTGCGTGTATCTGCAAGTATTGCTTTTCGGGACTTGCTTTTACGTCAATTGAAATCCCCGAATTCGGGATGAGTTTTGAATTTTGTTTATCTTTGTGGTTTTTTTTATGTAAGACTTCGTGGACTAAAAAAAAATATTTTCAGTTATGCATACTGTGCATGGCCTAGAAAAAATTTCTTTATGGATTTCTGTATTTTTGACCCCAATCTCAACTTTTTAGTTTCCATGTCCATAATTATTTTGAATAAAAAAATATTCACTTGCCCAATGTTTTTTTAAAAAAAATCATAGCTAATTTTGGAATATTATATTATGATGTATAGTTTTTGGAACCAATCTTTGGTGGTTTTTCGGATGTTTTATATTTGTCTCATGTTTGCGAAAAATATATCTATAAAAAAATTCAGAAATTGTATATTAAAAACGCTCTTTGAAAACAATATCGTTGCATGGTATAAATCAACTATAAAAATGTAACTGTTTTTCTCTTATTTTTATACAATACAGTGGCCGCCGCTTTTTGGAATCACTGGTTAATTGAATCAGCCGCTTAATTGGAATAAATTTCGTAGAACAGAACGGAATCACTTTTAACATTGAAAATCCGCCGCTTATCGGAATCAAATCACCTTTCTACCGCCGTTTTAAGGACTCAAAAAATTCAAAAAAGTTCATTTTTTCTACCGTTTTATTTTTTTTACCCCTAATGACCTCTAACTACAAATGCGAACCAAAGAGGCGCCGACGAATCCATCTTTAAAAAAAGGTAAATCGCAGAAATTGTATTATTAAGGCAAGGATTGAGAGAGAGAACTATAGTGGGGGGAGGGGTTTAGAGGGGAAGGAATTTGTAATCGACACGTGTGCATGAAGGTGTAGACAGTAGACTCATTTTGATTTTTGATCGATTAAATTAAGTACGTGTTTTTCGGAGTGTTATCGCGATGTTTAAACGGAAAGATTTTAGCTTAGCCAAAAAATATGAACTCCTAAAAAATATTTATAATCTGGAAAAATGCAGCCAAAGAGAAGCTGCAATTAAATTAGAACTTTCTCAAGCAACTTTATGTAGGATTTTGAAGAAATGAAATTATAGAAAGTTGCGAAACAGAGGCAGCCCAACATAAATCGGAAATGTCAGCGAGTTGGCAAAGCAGAAGACGTAGAAAACGCTTTATTAGAATGGTTTAAGGCCGCGAGGAGTAAAAATATGCCGGGCTCTTCAAATATTAAGAACTTTAGAGCAACGGGGTGTTATGTGTGATGATTATAATTTCTCTTATGACATTGAAAGGAAGGTAAGCGAATTTATCAGTTATACGACAACGCAGGCGAAAACAACGAAGTATTCGTTCAAGTAAGCAACATTTAACTAAATTTTAGTACTATAGTAAACATTGTTTTTTATGCTTTTACATTTTGTTTTAAAATTATACATAATATCGTTCAAATTATTAAATTTTTGTACGTATTCGTTATTACCTGTTAATTTGTATAACTCTGGATTTTATTAAACATAACATAACGTGTTTTTCTTAATAATATGTAGTAATAGTAATACTCAGTAGCAAGTATTAAAAAAAATCATTATGTCTCTTGATGACAACTTTTTCTTTATAATTTCATGACTTTCGGTTAAATGGTTCAGCCGCTTTATTGGTTCAAAACGTACTGGGACGGATGTGATTCATTTAAGCGGCGGCTACTGTATATATTTTTTTATGAATCTGTGTATTATACCTAATGCTAAAATTTAAATGTTACTCACAAGAGAAAAGTACTTTTACGCTAATTTTATGGTAAGTCATCTGCATTGCCAAATTAATAGTTTTCTACTAAGAGTTGTAACACCATACAATATAAGGTTGCTACTATTTGAACAATTTTACTACGTCCTACAATTGTTCTTGTCACACGATTTTGTTTTTCATCGAAAACAATTGCATTACTCGGCACATTAAGAGAATCACATTAAGTCGAAGGTTCATGTAACACGAAATGTTGTTTACTATCTCTAAATTGGGTACAATAAAGTAAGCTATTAAATGAGAAAGAGTGCGCGTGTTTTAAAGATGTACTTTTGGACCCTAATATGCTACTCGTAATTATTTTTTTTTGTAAACAGTAGCATATTTTGTAAAATAATGATCAGTATATAGTTAAACATTGGATTACATGTCCAATTTATTTACATATTCTACTGCAATATCTGGGCACACTCGTTTGAACTACTATATTATTATAACATTAAATATTCTTTGTTTTTTGGACTTAATCATTTGTACCTCCTTTGGCTACCGATTTTTTACGGTTTTGGACTATTAGTAAAGATATTTGATGATGGACAATATTCTTACAATTTATTAACAACAATGTTTGTACTACGGAGCCACCTTTGTTGGTACAAGTTAATCTATGGGTACAAGTTAGTTGGTACAATAATACGCACAATGCTAAAAAATACATGTAAGGAATATAATGTACTTAAATCTCGATATTTTGGGGAAAACTGAACCAGGGTATTAAAGGCCAGTTTATCAAGGTTGCATTCAGTGTGACTTTAAATACAAAAACATTTAAATTCGTAGAATTATTTGCCCTTTTTCATCTGGTTATATTTCCACACTCCGTGCCAACCTAACTTGGGTAAAAACAGAGAGTAAACAAGCAAAGGAAAAAGCGCGGTTGTTCCGTTAGTTGGAAACTCTCATAAGGTAATATTTACATACAAAAGTATCTGAATTCAATTTAACCAAAATACACTTTTCATTCTGATAAAATTGCCAACTTTTCTCAAATAATATTGAATTCTGTTAGACCTTAAACGAAATTAATGTTTTAAACATGTTTTCTGGATGGATTCACAAATAATTTATGGAACTTTTTACACGCGCGGAAGGATCTTCTCCATAGCATATTTCTATTTACCCAACTTATGTTGGCAAGGAGTGTAGCTATAACAATGTGTATATCTTTCCATACGCAGTTTTAAAAAGGTTACAATTCATTTATTAGTAAAAGTCATGGTGAAATATTGTGGTACCTCAAGGCAAGGCTTGTTTACAAAAATTATTTTTAAAAATGAATCCTCCCAAAATATGATCTATATATTTCATTGGTGATTGCTCATTTTTATTCTTTGCAGCACTAATACAATCTGTCATTTCCTCCATATTTTTTTTTAGCCAGGAGGTAGCGATTTCCAAAACAACGTATTTTTTCCGCATTATTATATCAATTTTTACGAAAAGAAAAAAGATTAATTTTACCTGAGATGTGCGGAGAAAAAAATATTTGTTGGATAGCCATAATTGTAAATAACTTTTAAGTTGTTAATGCAGTTTGAAAATTGAATTATACTCATTGGACTCTGAGGATATACAAAATAGTGATTCTTAACTAGTCAGGATTCAGGAACAAGGACACACCTTTATAGTGCAAGGCTTGTAACCAAGTAGGTGAAATTAACTTTTTTTTTTCAATCTTCTACAATTTAATTTTTTGTTTTCCAATAAACTAATTTTTTCCCACATCTACTAAAGTTTTTTTTTGTCATGAGAAATTTTGGCCATGGACATAAACCCTGATTTAATTATAAGTCAAAGCAATGTAATCGGTTATTGAAAACGCCCAAATATTTTTTATGAATGTAGTATTTGGGGAAGAGTTATTACGAAGAGACGCTTGGTATAACGGTTTCTCTTATTCACGATATTTTTATACATGTTTAATAATAACGATGCACGTACAAAACTATGAACTACAACATTGTCGAATTCAACACTGTATCATATCAATGAGAATCCTCGACAGGTATGAAAAACAAAAGGTGAACGTTCGTCTTCACGGCCGCGACGTTAACCTAATGTAAGAAAAATAACTTTACTCTCACTCTTTAAGGGGTCACAGGAGTCTTAAAAATGTGCAAAGAAGATACTACAAAGCATAGTTTGATCTTTCATGTCTTTTTTTAACTACTCAATAAATGAGTATAATTTTTTTATATGTAATTCTACAAGATTTATTTATTATTAAACAAGTTTTTAAATTTATGAAACTTTAGCCAAAACTAAAATGATATTAAACATGAAGCTATTTGAACACATTGGGATTAGGCTTGCGCGGCAAATTGTGAGGTCAAAATTGAAAAAATGACCAAGAAAATGACTTTATATTGTACAAATATGTACAAACAGACTTATACCTAAATGTTCAGCTCAATTTTAATTAGAAATTATTTTAAGAACTTTTTCTAAAAAAATAAATAAAAATTTAAAAATTTTGAATTTTTTTTTAAATAATTTCTAATTAAAATTGAGCTGAAAATTTAGGTATAAGTCTTTGTTTGTACATATTTGTACAATATAAAGTCATTATCTTGATCATTTTTTTTCAATTTTGACCTCACAATTTACCGCGCAAGCCTAATCCCAATGTGTTCAAATAGCTTTATGTTTAATATCATTTATTTTACTTTTGGCTAAAGTTTCATAAATTTTAAAATTGGTTTTATATTAAATAAATCCTGTAAAATTACACATAAAAAATTATACTTATTCATTGAGTAGTTCAAAAATGACATGAAAGATCAAACTATGTTTTGTAGCACCTTCTTTGCACATTTTTAAGACTCCTGTGACCCCTTAACATGTTTTGTTGGGCAATTGGCGACATTTTATCTTCGAAAGAGTTGCAGTTGCCCAACTCCTGCGGGATGAAGTACAAAAATTTTATGTAGTTCATAAAATAATTGCACCTCTGGGGTCCTCAAATTTATTGCCGTCTTTACTCCTTTGAATGTTATCGCCAGTTCTGGGATTTACTGTCGAAATGAGACCTTCTTACCCTTTTATGGCGTGTTTGTTGGAATTTTTAAAAAGTAAACTTTGCTCTGGAATTTGGAGATTTGAGGTTTGTTCATAGATGCGTATGTGGTTTAATGATGGTAGATTTATCCATTATCGTATCGTTGCTATGTTATTCATGTAAATAATAAATTGGGTAGTATACTACAAAAATATAATAAACAGTTTTTATGTTGTAGTGAGCTCATGATTACTAATCTGTTGTAAAATGTGTTTCTCATTGACCAATTTCGATTTGTTGACCAATAGCGTCGTACCTTAAGATGACGTTGCATCTTCATTCATCTCATCTTAAAAATGTTTTCTAATACAAGATCTAATCACGAATGATCATTGGTCAAAACCACAGAATTGGTCTACTTATATGACGTCAAACATTTAGTTCGCCGGCCTTCTAATCTCTGTGGTATTGGCCCAGCCCTTACAAAACATATTTTACAACTAGGGTAGACTAACCAGTGAATGAACCTTTAAGGCGCTGCGTTCGCCAGTGAATGAACACCAGGATATAATGACCAGGACAACCAACCATATGTCAGATAGCTTCCTATTACATGTAAGGAAGTCAGTGTTGCCAATCCATCTAGTGGAATGATTTTCAATCCTTATTTTTTAATTATATTTACCAAATGTTCATTCACTGGGGCCTGTTCACTCACTGGTCTGGTCAGTCTACCCTAGTAGCTTCAGAACTTTGAGAGTCCTCTACAGCACGGGTGTATTGGAAGCAGCGGATGCAGTGTAAAGACACACGAGGCCATTTAATTATCCATAGACACAACAAAAAATTTTATTAAAAAATCGCCTGTTTCAAAGAATGGTTACACTCAGTTATCCAAATTTAATTGCAGACTCACTTATTTTCAATGAAAAAAAATCAATATAGCGCAACCAAACTTTCGCAAAATCTTTTACTCGTACGACTAACAAATCACGTAAAATCCCCCAAAATACAATTCAGGTCTAAAATATCACCTTCATATGTTTATAAATAGTCCACTTATAAATAGTTCAGTAGCCGTGTAATCACAACAGCGGCCTCTCCCTTAGAAACAAGCCTCAAATTAGAGACACTGTGGCGGTAAATGTTTATCGCCATTAGTTTAACCTTCTATTTACGGGTCCACCATAACGGAACAGAGGTAGGAGTCCACCACGATAATGCGGGCTTTCGATTATCCTTATTACTGTAACGATACCTAGCCCATAGTTTTTATATCGTGCTTTAAAAATTACGTAAAATTTTCCTAGTAGGACATCGTAAGATTGTCTCGACGTGTTATCGTAAAATCAGAATTATATTGAAAAGATGCCAAAATAATATACTAGATTAGTGTTCTGAAATACTAGATAACTATAATCTATGATATGGCATCGACGCTTTTTCTTGCACGGTGCAAAACTAAATTTTATGTATTTAATTATAAAATGTTTTTTAAAAAATGTACAACTGAAATACTGAAAGTAATAAAACTGAATATTTTTATTATTATTTATAGCAATAGTTAAGGAGGTAACCGCCTGAATTTTGATCGGTTTCCAGAGACGTTATTAAAGGGGAAGGAATACATGAATCGTTTTAAAATTCAGTATTTTAAACATTATACTTTAAAATACAAAAATCATTTTTAAAAAAATAGCCGCCGCAGTAACTCATCTCCTGACACCCTCGCGGATAAAAGTATCAATCGGTGGTAATTCTAGCTTCTCTTACGGTGATCTTGAAATCAAAATTTTTTTATTTGAAAGTGTTCATAAAACTTGCATCTTCTAGTTAAACCAATAAAATACCAAAAAGTTGAAAAAATATACATTGGCAGGCCTCGGAATAACAAAAGTTTTTTAACCCTTTTTTCAAAGGTTTTTGAGTAAAAAAAACTAATTAAAAAATTAGGATTTTTTGAGGTTTAACTAGAAGCTAATACTATAGAGAAGACGTATACCAAATTTCATAAGGATTTATTGATAACTTTTTGAGTTATCTTGCCCGCCAATTTAGATAAAGTTAGTTTTGAGATCAACGTGATTAAAGTTTTGACAAAGCCCTCAAGCGCCGAGTTGAGGTGAGTTTTTAATCAATAAATAATCCCAATTATATTGTAAAAAAATACAGGCATCTTTTTGAGATATCTGTTTAACTATTAATCGATTTTTACATGTATCTTCCCCCCCCCCCCTCCTCCCCTAATCGAAGTCAATGATAACGCCTTTTTCCACACAACTTTTTTTTTTTTAATTTTTAGTTCAAGTTTCCGAACATTACTAATATTATTTATCAAGTTGTTTTAAACTTATTTTTTTACATTTCCTTCTTCCTTCAGTTGACAATGATTTTAATTTACGCTACGAATACTACGTGTATTTAAAGCTCTTGATAAGGTAACAACTGCAGCTATCCACTTTGCCTTATCTATAAACCTGTATTCCTGGAAGATTTATTTACTGTTTAAATATAAATTAAATAAACTCAATGTAAGTTTAGACCGGTTTTAAATTTTTATTAAGAAGGATTATATAACTTTAGTAACTTCGTTCCAAGGGCATCGGATAGGTATTCTCTTCCTTTTGCCTGTCAGCTGTGTGCCAGAAAAATACCGTATAATTTACGGAGAAAGAGAGAACAAAAAAAAAAAAGAGAAACTCTCTTTAGTTTATAAAAAAATTTAATTAAAGAGAAACCCTATTTTATGCGAACATTTTGTTAATTTAACGCAAGTAGTACTTTTTATCAGTCAGGAAAAACTTTTTATGTAAAGGAGAAAAAAAATTCTACGTCCAAGATGAGAAATCGAATCCTGGTCACTCGAGTGACATGCGGGCATGCTGACCACAATACTGAAAAGGAATTATAAGGCGCGTTTACATGAGCCATCGAATCCATGGAATGCCAAACACTCCATTCGGGGGAAAAGTGTTTGAGCAGGATTTCTAACCCAAATGATAATTTGCGGCCGAACCCATGGAATGAAACATCAAACCCTCCTTCATTGGAGGGTTTTCGCAACCCCCTAATGAACCCTGCAATTCCGGTTCTGCCTGGGCGAAAATCCCCAAGAGGGAAAAATTGCAGAGTTTGCTCTTCGTTCCATTGATTCGATGGCTCATGTAAACGCGCCTATAGACACTCGATCCACGAGCCTTTAATTTAGTCCAACACTCTCCCCATTGAGCTATTTCTGCACACCAAGTCTTAACAAACACTTAAAATTGTTTTTCAGTTGCATTTCCCATTTACGCGGTTAAAAAACACATTCACATTGTCACATTTCAATGTTTTTAATGGGGTTGTTTCACGTTGTAGATGGTAACAGCTCCAACGGTTAGTTTTCATTTATTGACTGGAATTACTTTCGTATTGGCATTCGAAAATGAGTTTTCTAAGGACATTTCACTTATTAAGTTATATCTGTCATTTTGAGAGTGAAACCGAAGCAACCAATGAAATCCAGTGCGGATAAAAATGAAAAAAAACAAGAGCGTTACTACATCATTTGAAGCATTGCCATTCTATCGGGGAAAATAGCTGATTCTTTGGTCTGATTTTTTTCAAGCTTAGGATGTGTTTGTATTTCGGAAATAACACACGCGTCCTTAAACTTTTTTTTTTTTCGTTACTTGTTTACTGCTTTGCTTGTTCTGGCTTTCATCCAGAGGAAGGAATTACAGCACGTGTGAGGAACTCATAGCATGCAATGACGAGGAAAGGACGAAGTATCAAACGTGTACTTGATTTTGAAAACAATGAACTAAACTTCCAAAATAATATTACTTTATGGACATACATGTGTTGGGACGGCCCTGGCCTGCTCAAGGCTGTAGTGCCCTGGATGATGATGATGGTACATGTGTACTTGATTATATAAAAAAATGACGTCCTATATTTTAACAAAAACAATTTTCTTTGTATACAAAACTACAGGGTGAGGCAAATAAAAGTGGCCCCAATGTGGAGGTAAGAAAATACGACAGAAATGTTGCCAAGTCTAAAACCAATACAAAAACAGGTTTACTAACTGTAGCTATTGATCGCGTCAATATTAAGCCCAAACAAACGCTTGGCGAATTATTTGCCGACAACTAGGCTATGGTTTGAGAAGCTTTTTGAAATTAAATATAAACAAGGTTTGTAGAGCTGATTAAGAAAAGTTCCCACTAGCGATTATTTCGATCGTTATTTATCCTTGAGAATCGAACCTTTTTGATTTTAATAGAAAACATTCTAAATTGATTGCAAGACACAAAATTGCATTATGGGACGTTTTCATACAATGCGAACTAAGATATGAACTCGTCACTTGTCTATGAGTAGCTCTAATGGGAAGCTAATCCGATTCAACCAATGCGAAAACAGGTTTCAGGCGGCTTCAAGAGATTTTCTCGCCAAGCATTTCAACGTATTCCTATCTCTAGACCGGAGCCACTTTTGTTTGCCACACCATGTACATGTGTACTTTATTGTATAAAAAAAATTGACGTCCTATATTTTAACAATAAACAATTTTCTTTGCATACAAAACTATAACTATAGATCCATATAAACGAGAAAATAACTATAACCTATTTTTTTTTTTTTTTTAAATTCTCACTATCGGACATCTGTCCGTAGTGACGGACTAATACAAGTTCCCCTCAGGGCTTCAAAAGTTAATGAAATTTTAAGTCTTATACAAATTACTTAATTACTTGTGCTGTTTTAGAAAACTAACAATACCTATTTTACTGTTTAAAAGCTTGGTACAGGATTACATCGTTGTATCATGGAACTTCATAGTTGCACTTTGTGGAGCGTTGATTCACCACTTTTGCGGTGTATCAAAGTGGTTATTTTTCCACAAAATTGGTAAATTCACGCTCCAAATTGGTGGCAACTGGTTTGTTCGAGGATTCTGGTGCAATCTTGTTCCCAAAATTTTTAGCTAGGTATTTATTCTGAGGCTTTTTAATATGAATGATAGACGCTTTATGGATAGTGTAATTTAATGTAATCTCTTCCTGTGAAAATGATAGGTAAGATTTGTCATTCTCATGGAAAAGTTGCGATACGAAAATCTAAATTGCAAACAATACGATAATTTTAAGGAGGAAAACTTTAATTGGAGCACAAATAAAACACTAGGCTATCATTCATATAATTAAGGAGCCTACACTCTTAAAACAAGAGTGAAATCTACTCCTATAGGGGAAGTTCATTTTCGACACTGGAAATGAGTGCAAATGAACTCAGACGGAGTTAAAATCACTCGTTTGGAGTGATCCCGTCGTAGGTTTAACTAAACAAAGGAGTGAAATCCACTGCAATAGGGGAAGTGCATTTTAGACGGAATGAGTGAAACTTAACTCAGACTGAGTTAAAATCGCTCGTTTGTTTAAAGAGTGTATTGCTATTTGGTTTTAACAATTTGTATTTTGTCTCTTGTTTCGTAATGAAGGTAAGTGTGTAGTGCCCTATGACGTAATATTAATTTAAAAAACTTACATAACATGGTGCTTGAGCGAACGCATCCATTTCATCAATGACAGATAAGCCTGGGTTCCATTTCGTAATTGCCACATTACGCGATGGATTATGTATCGTTCAAACAAACTCCTACAAGATATGTTTCATTAACTTGGGATAGGCTTTGTCTTTTATCTTGTTTTTCTCTTTTTCGATACAATAGTCTTACTCAATCTTTTACGACAGCCAGAGCGTAGTACGTTTAAAACGTAGAAGTTGTAGAGAAACTAAAATATTCAAAAGATAGTATTTTATTGAAATTTTATGGTATAAATGCCTCTTGTGACTTGATGTCTTCACTGGTGATTATCTTCGAAAAAACTATGTTTCTCGAATTAACTTTTCATAGTTGGAATCTACCCTTTGTTTAATAGATTTTCCCAAATAACAATGTCCTTGCAAGATACATTGATCCAATTATTTTTTTCCTATTACACATTTTAATTGGTCTTCAATAACTTGAGACTACTAAGTTAGCATTTAAATGTTACGCGTTGAAGTTTACCATAAAAATGCATTCTTTACAGCTACATTGTGTTTTGAATGCAATTTAAATTTTCCGACTTGGCTTTTTTAGTTTTCGGGTTTGATCGCAAGCTTCGAACAAAAATAATTCGAAGGAGTTTCTGTTAATATTTCTAAAGAATAAGTATATTAATTACTGTAGTAAATGTAGGCTCCCTTTTCTGAGGTTCTAAAAAATGAATGATAACAAGGTGTAAAATATGCATAAGTAGAACATGTGCGATAAAATAATAAAGACTACAATAATCAAGCGCTTATTTCTTATTCAATAGATATATACATGGTGTTCTAATGCTACTTAAAAAGTGTCAAGACCCATTGAAAGTAATTTATTTTTTATTGTTCAATTTGAAGGCTTGAAAAAGCATTTTATGACAAAACTTATAACTCTACTTACTTACAAGGTCGCTAGTTTACATCCCATGACGTCTTTACGAGAGCATTACTGAGAAGCAAGATATGAGTTAAAAGTTAGATCGTGTTATTGTGATACGTATCTAAAAAGGAGTAAACATTAGTGGTATACACTTTTTGTGCCGTTATTAAAAAAAAGGCAATGTCTATCGTTGTCGATTGGAAAGTTTCCTTTCACGCATCCTCCATACAAACTATTTAGTAAGAAGTATTGCACGAGAAAATGCTCAGGAATCTCTTCTGTCGACTTCATTGTACATTATTTTTTTCTATTAAGTTACATCAGCAGATATGTATTTTGTATTTTGAACAAATGTTCACTATGCATTAAAAAAAGGCATTGCATTTATCTCATTAGCCAATCGAAATCGCATGTACGAAAACACATCATATTCCAAAATAGAAAAAAAAAGATATTTTAAAAAAAATATTTAAAAAAAATCAAACAAGGTTATTTCGATGAAAACAAACTTTCAGATAACACCTACATTTTTTGGTGTTTTTTTAGTACAGTAGTTCTTATCTCCCCAATCTGTTTGACCTCAGTGAATTTCATTTCTCATCCCCATATGGGACCCTTCGTTTTCGAAAACATGTCCGAAAATACCTCCTTCTTTACCCTTCATCGACCTCAAATGACACAAATGCCTTTTCTATACATTTCCCTGAATAGGTTTGACATAGTGGTATTTCTAAATATTGCCCGACTTCCAAGTGTTAGCCCGTCACTCGAATGTGGTTTAAATTATAACGCCTTTCACCAATACCCATCGTGTAGGTCTACACTCCTTGCCAACCTAAGTTGGGTAAATAGAAATATGCTATGAAGAAGATCCTTCCGCGCATGTAAAGAGTTCCATAAATTATTTGTGAATCCGTCCAGAAAACATGTTTAAAACATTAATTTCGTTTAAGGTCTAACAGATTTGAATATTATTTAAGAAAATTTGGCAATTTTATCAGAATGAAAAGTGTATTTTGGTTAAATTGTATTCAGATTCTTTTGATATGGAAATATTGCCTTACAAGAATTTCCAACTAACTGACCAATCGCGCTTTTCCCTCTGTCTTTTTACTCTTTGTTTTTACCCAAGTTAAGGTGACACGGCGTGAAGTGCATCTATACTTGGCTCGACTCTATTGAAAACAAATTTAATTTTATTGGATGTCTTTGGAGTGAGGAGACGTTTTAGTTGTTGGTCATATTTTTCCTCTACATACAAGGCTGTATGTAGAAAAAGCATCTGTAGCGGGACCAAAAATTGTTTGCTTAAAAGGGCTTTTTAAGTTTTTTTTTTTTTTTTTTTTTTTTTTGTGGGACCTTTGGGCGTCTAAGGATGAAGTTTATCAAATGTCCAAACATATGCATACGAGTAACCTTACGTCTAACTATGTTATTTTGATGCAACTCTAAAAGCATGATGTTGATCAAGTACCATTTTGTGAGGTTTTTAAGACATCCTGTGTTATTTAGGAAGGTGTGGAATTGTGTACAGATCTGGGAATTTTAAAGTTTGGCCCTATGCCTGCTCAAAAAAAAACATTTAAAAAAAAAACAGTTACTAATTTGTCAAAATAACGAGGCAGTTTTTCCTGCCACCCGTGAAAAATGGATTTTTTATCAGCGTGTTTTTCATCTAATTCACTCTGGGAAGAGTTCCAGCGGCTATTACGCTGCTGCAGTGATTGTGATAGGGCCTCTTCTTGTGATAGCTCTCGTTATTTAGGTCATAAACAAGAGCGAGATTCCTTTATTACTATACAGGAAAGGACCTATTTTGCCCCGTCGTGCGATTCAGAATTATAAATTTGAAAATATGGGGTTGAAAGTCCCAATATCCTTCTCGCCTCTTTGGGGATGATAGCGAGAAATCGCCTAAACTGGTGTAAAGAAGCTTGTTTATCTTTCGCGGCAACCCGGATTCTCGCCAGAGTTGAGTGGAACGAGTCACACGTTTGTACCGCAAATGAGGAACCATAAGAAAAACCGATTTCCGGTCGCCAATGTCCGCCAAGCAGAGACAATTACGGAAAGACTCTATAGAAATCAATCGGTTCTCCCCGTGTACTCTTCATGTTTTATGGTTTATCATTGAGCGCTGGCCATTTTCAATGTGCATTATTCAGGCCTTGAGCAGCAACAGAAATGCTGAACAGAAATTAATTTTTTCTCGAGACACAATTGGTGAACCAATGTCTCATGGGATCAGAACACCAATCGGAGAATGGATCGTTGGTAGACAAGAATGAAAGCTGGAAGGTAAAACTTCACCTGAAACAAACCAATTGAAGTTCAGAACCAGAAATTGGATCAATTGAATTATTGGTCTTCCCCTACAGGGCCTCGTGGAGGAAAATGGTGTCGTTGCCACGAAAATAGGTCTAACTGGTCAGGGAAAAGAGAAAATTAAAAAATCTATACGTGAACACCAAAAGGGGCATTTTTGACCTTTAAATATGGCCCAATCTTCGGCCCACAATAATTCCTCTTAAAAATGATATTTAAGTTCTTTCAGTAAATTTTTGAATTTTAAACTTGTATTTGTCAATGACTACCAAAATATTTGAATAGGAAATGTTTTAAAAGAATGTATTTTAATGTTATTTTAAAACTTTCTTCCAATAATGCACACTTTGATAACTATTGACTTGTGAAAATAACAGAAAAAAAGATTTTCAACGATGCATGTCTACACAAATTTAAAAGAAATACCAACTTTTCTTATCTGATATCTATATTTTAATGAACCCTAATCTCCAAAAACTATGTTATCGTTCTTCGAAAGTCTAGTGTAGTTATTTTTTCCTTCTATTTCTGAGAAATTTGTGTACTGCACGAGTACTGAGCCTATTACTTCCGCTACACGTGTGTTGATTCCTACGTTCGTTTTCGCTGCGATGCACCTTTTTTTCACCGCTACATTAGCACACGCTTTCCAACACGTGCCACACGTGATCGGTGACGTCAAAGAAACGTTTCACAATGACTCTATCTGAACGAACAGGAGTAAAAAGATTCCAAACGTGTTTTTATAGATATCCCCGGCTTTCACAACTCGTTGAATAGTTTTGACAAAGCTTTAACTTATCCCCCTTGTTTAATGTGACCAGACATCTCGTTTAAGGGGACTCCCTTTGGGAATTTCACATCTTGAAAATCGTAATGTTATCCCTATGGAGAATATTCGCAAGTCAATTACCGCCACAATTTTATTAAAACTCTGCTAGCTTTTTGTATCATTGTAAAGAACGAAAGGAGTAGATTTCATAAAATCAATTTGTTTTGTGAAAATCACACATATTTAGTATTTTTAATAATTTTTTGAAAAATAGAGTATGCATTAAGTTCTAACTTAAAAATTATTAAAAATACTTAATATGTGATTTTCACAAAACAAGTTAATTTTATGAAATCTACTCCTTTCGTTCTTTACAATGATATAAAACACTAGTAACCTTTTTTAAAAAATATGGCTGTAATTGACTTGCGAATGTTTTCCATAGGAATAACATTACGATTTTCAAGATGTGAAATTCCCAAGGGAGTCCTCTTAGGGCGGGACTGTCCCGCTTTTTGTTTCAGTGCTTCGAATTCACGAAAATCAGGCATAATAAATATTAGAAAAAGATTGTGTATCAAATAAAATGTTAATGCTCTTGTTAAAAACGTTAAAATAACATTTAAACTTTTATTAGTCGTTTAATTCTATGCTTGATTACTCAGGATAATGGTAACTATGTACTAGTTATGGCCTAATATTTGTCTTGTCGAAATAATTATGCCATCGTTTGAAAATTGGGGGAGGGGGGTTACAGAGGGAAATTTTTGATTTCACATTTTTGCTTCTGGCAATATCCTTGTATATTTTTCTCACAATAATTTTTTTCTTTCAAATAAATAAACTAGTCGAACATAATGTTCTTGGATAAAACGACTTACATTTCTTTTTTCTTCATGAACAAAAATCAGGATTCCTATTTCAAATCTATTTTAAACAAAGTTAAGTACAAATTATACATTTTGGTCATACCAATGGAACGAACTGTCTCCTACTGGTTTTGGGGCGGGTGAAAATGGAATTTTTTAAGAGTTCAATGATTTTTTTTAACATCTTTTCAATGTTAAATGTGTTTTTCCTCTTGTTTTGATTATCTGTTCTCCATAGTAAAAGTAAAGAGGTTTGTATGTTGTTCTTAACTTATTAATAGAAAAAAGAACGTTGAAAAACATCCTCTTCAAGAAGAATTTTTAAACAGTTTCTTTTTAGAGGTCATTTTCCACTACCCTTATATACAGTCACAGTTTCATGTAAAACTGTTGATCACCACTTTACAGCATGGAAAAACAAGACCTTGAAATATGTTTTCTTTGGGTTTATAATAGTTTTCTGTGAGTTTTGGCCCCGATTTGTATGCTGTACTTCTATCTTTACGATTTATTGCTTCGATCTTGCTCGTTTAAAGCCAACATTTCGCTGCTTTAGGTTAAAGAATTTGACCTGGCGACTCATCATCAACGCTTTTGGACCTATATAAGTATAGCTTTACATGAACACTTTAACAACAACAACGTTAAAGAATTGGTGCTTAATTTATTTTGACAAAATGCGATTTTTTTTTGTTTGTAAATGCATTAGTTCATTTCGCTGAATTCAATAAAATGTCTAAGCTCCTTGTCCGATAAAGAATAAACTTGAAGTAGAACTGTAGTTACATTCTTTTCATTACACATCTCCTCTTACTCTATATTTTAATACTCATTCCCGTAAATTCATTTGCAAAAGAATTTTTAAAAATCAAAATGCATTTTGAAAACACACCTCTGTAAAATAAAATATTATTCAAAAATGTACACGTTGTAACAACGGGAATTATAAAGCATTAAAAACTTAAATGTTCCTCCAAAAAATTTCCTACAAATCTTTTCGAATATAATTATGTGTTTTATTGTATATTAGTATTTTTTTAATATAGCTTAAATTATAAAAGCAAAATTCTATTTAGGAATTACTAAGTTAAAATCTATCAATCAAAAATAGCGGTTTTGAATGGATTTTAACACTAAGTTACTCCAATTTTTCATTCCATTCTTGATACTTATGAACCTACATTTAAAAAAAGCTTCCCTGTTTTGATAAACCAATTACATAACAGTAAAACTTTATCATTTATCTTCTTCGATAAATAAAAACTAATTGGCATTTGATTTTTAAGTATCATCCATATAAATTTTATGTGTGTCGCAAAAAGCAATACAACCTACAGATAAACCTTACACAATAAAACCTACAGATTAATGTGCCACCATAAAACTATTCTTAAAACAATTTAAAAACGCATTTTTTTTTAAAGTAATTATGTGGTTATAAGAGGCGTACAAAGTATTCTTTCAAGTACTATTTAACATTCAAATATTCAATAACAGCTTTGAATAGAAAGCTCTAATTTATGTCTCAGACAAGAAATGCACTGATATTGTGCTTCACTGCTGAAAGGGTATATTAACCAAAAGGGGACTTTTACAGATTAGACCGATCCTTGCGGGGAAATTTTCTCTTGGGGTGATAGATGTAAATTCTTATGTTTTTATAATTATTAAGCAATTCTTAATATACTAAGTGCTATTGCTTTTTTAATTGAATTTCCTAAGAATTGAATAAAAAATGTATTTAAACTTAAAGATATAAATTTAAAAATTTATTATACATATACCTTCTTTTAAAAAAATAAATGGTAAAATGAACCCCCAAGGGTAACATATTCTTAACCCTCTAATGCATACTGTTGCCTTTTGTCAGCAAGTAACCTAATCCACTTTATTCTATTAAATTAGAGCTCCCTCTCGACAAAATTTTTTTTTTCATCGATTACATTCCATTTTTGAAGTTTTTGTAAAAATAACCCTCATATATGACAGTAGTAAAAGTGAATTCAAAATTAAAGAGTGAGGTTATTAACTTTTGTGAAATTACGTTTTTGGCAGTATTCAAAGTATAAAAATATTAGTACTAAATATAAATAAATTGTTTTGAAAAATTAATTTTATTTAAAAGGAATTATTTTGAAGTTATATAGTAGTTTTCTAGTCAATATTATCAAAATTTGTGCTTTGTAGTTGGTGTTTGTCATGTGGAAAAATTTTTAAACATTGGAATTATTTAAATTCTAATGCAGTTAAAAAAATTTTAAGTATTTTTCCCATAATGTATGAGTATCAAAGATACATATATATTTTGTGATGAAAATAAAAATTCATGCATTAGAGAGTTAAGTTAAACAACATATTAAACAAAAAAAAGGATACGAGTCATCTTGTTTTTCTCTTTCTTCCTTATCTGTCAATAATTCGTCATGCCTTATTTGAAGAGACTGTATAAATATATGCTTTGTTCCTGCAATTATGTATTTCTTGATCTGATCTTAACGAGTTAATTATTTTGCTACGAGTATAAACGAATGGGATACACACGCCTTAAATATTATAGTTTTATGGATTTTTTTTTAAATTTCATTTATTGGTGAAATATTTTTCCAATTATAATGAAAATTAATTTCTTGATTTTATCTTGATAAGTTAATTATTTTGTTATGAACTATACACAATTTAGCTTTGCGCGTGTTAAAATTGTAGTTAATGTGGCTTTTTTTCTCATTTATTTACGAAATGTATTACGTAAAACTTTCGTTACATTTACTAATTATTTATACTACTATTATTATTCTTGCATGTACTTATAATAAATACTACATATCATTTAAGCAATTATAAGCTAAATTTATACTGCAAGCATATATTAAAAGCATTTGTTTTATTCTTGCATCCATTTCTTCCTTAGGCTGGAACCAGCTTCATCATTTATGACGAAATACGCTTCTCCAAAGAGCTTTTGCCTTTGTATTTTAAGCACAACAACATGGCTAGCTTTGTTCGTCAACTAAATATGTGTAAGTCTTGCTTTTTTACTTGAATTACATCACTTATAACAAAATATAAGTTTATGAAAGCATTGCGCTGGGATTGAAAATCCAAAATAATTATTTTCTGTTTTCTGCATTTTTTAAGTTGTGCCGATTCTAAAATGGTGGTTTTTGAACATTGGACCTTCTGTATGTCTGTCAGGAACCACTCTACAGCTAGAACTAAACGTGCTGAAAATTTCAAATTTGTAACACGGGTTCCTAGTACATGTCGGACGTCATAGTCAAGTTTTTGAGAAAATAGCGCGTGCAAGGGAGCTTAATATACCGGTGTTATTGCTCTTTTTTTTTTTCAATTGAATCGTCTAGAAATTGAAAAAAAAATTATTTTAGCTTTAACTTAAACTTAAGAATATAAATTTTAAAAATATTTTTTCATTTTATTTCATTTTTTTTTAATCATGGCATATGTGACTTATGCCTAGAACACGCCTTGGAACTTTTTAGATTTTAAAGTTATTGAAAGTTAATTAAGTTAAAGCTTTTGATTATTACCATAAAGCCCTAAATGAATTTATTTTTTGACTGGTTATTGAAAGGAGTGCATTGTTGCACTCTTCAACCAGTTTTCTAATGAAATATAGTCGATTTTTTATTTGCTCTCGCCCCCTCAGCTCTAGATAAAGACATTAATTTTCGATTTCGTTTATTATTCTGTTCTTTTACATTAGATTTTAGTTCAATTTTCTCTAATTTTTAGAAATTAACTAAACTGCTGAAGACAATTAGGGGAGCACTTTGCTTACTTCTGTTTACCCGTCCGCCAGATCTAACTTCTTATTTTTTGTATTCTAAAAATCTAAAATTTGTTACATAGATCGTTATGCATCCAGATTGAAATGGTTAAAAACAGAGGAAAAAATCTTATTTTTTTAACTGAAATTTAAGTGGCAAAAAATGGGAATCGTAACTTTTGAATAAATTATAACAATTTTTTCGAAACTTTATTTGTAGAAAAAAGTAGAATCAATTTTTAAACAACTAATAATGCAAGCGTAAAGAATTAAAGGTCATTTCATTAAATTTTTTGGGAAATATTTTATTTTGAAATATTTTTTATATTTTCCTTCAATTATAAGAAACATTATTTTATTCTTCAAAAGATATTATTCTTCCATGTAATGATAAATAAGTACGATATCTACTTAGTGAGAGAGAAAAACATTGGAAGCTGGTGATACCAAATGGAATCATTGGGGGGCGAAATGTTTTAAACCATGCGTTCCCCTAATTGTTTTGAGCAGTGTGCTTCAAACATTTAATATTTTATTATTTAAATTGTTTTTAGATGGTTTCCGCAAGCTTAGCTGCATTGACCAAGGAGGAATGCATTGCTACAAAAGTGAAATCGAGTTTTACCACCAGTATTTCATCAAAGGCCAAGAAAAACTTCTTGAACTGATCAAAAGGAAGGTAAATGTATGAAATTTTAATTCTAAATTTTTCTTTTGCAGTATTGGAAACCAGGGTTCGGAAAGAAAAAAAAAGCATTTAAATCAGGAAACTATTTTAGGTGGCTGCTAACAAAAATGTTTCTATCTATATTTAATTCTGAAAAATGCCAGGTTTTTGTATTTTTGAAAAATCCCTTGCTCTTTATCTCATATTTAAAAAAAAAATCCTTGTGAAGGCATAAAAATTATCAATTGCTTTCAAATAAGTCAGAATAACAAATTCGGTTCTTATTTTATTTAGGTTATTATAATTTTAAAAAATTGGCATTAGTGAAATATATTTTATACTTAGCGTTCGTCTGTCTGTAGATCCGTCTCCAAAGCGTCTTCCAAATTCCGTTCTAACTGTCCGAATGAATTTTTTTTTAAATTTTAGGAAGGTATGACATCACACCGCGCATTTCCTCCGCATAAAACAAATATAATGCTGCAAACTTAAGGTGTTTTTTGGTGTATGTACTAGTTACGGCCTATTATTTGTCTTGTCGAAATAATTATATTTTGTATATGAATATTTTGAATATGTATATTTTGTAATTTTTGTCTGTCTGTTGGCACCCTTATTTCAACTTCCGTTTTCACCATCATGTTTTCATTAATTCTTGGTTTGAAAATTATGATATTCATATTGGGAACCTATCTATATATTCCTTACAATACTGTAACGTTTTTGTCAGCATTAAAGTTACAGGCAACTAGGTTATTTTAGTTCTTTTAGAACTTCTTGTTTTGAGTTTGAGTTTGAATGGTATCCTATTATTGGAATGAGTTACATTTATTTTTAATTTGATGGTTATTTACTTGTAAACTAAGAAAATCTATTAGAACCTTCCATTGATAAATTAAATCCACAGTGCAACGCAATTTCTGATTGAGGTCTCATTATCTACACAAGTGTGTATATGTGCTTCAAATGAATTGATTAGTTTTGTATTGACTTTGGATATCTGTTTACAGAAAACAGGGCTTGGGTAATCTGAGTACAAAGGTTAATGTAAGCATTTGCCGATTTCAACAATAAAATGATAGCTACTTTTAATATAGGCCATAATATACTATTTTTAACACTATATTAAGTATATTTTTATTTCTAGTTTTTTTTCTTATGAATTTTATAAAAATTGATTTAGAATTTCATTTTAAAAAATATTTTGTTATACCATATATAACAAAGCAAACATATAGCTTTATATATAGACGTATATTTGTAGAAATTTGGTGTGATGCAAGAAACCCCAAAACTGACCTTCTCATTTTCAAATCGGCGTTTATCTTTATTCAATTTTTTTTTTTTTTTGCAATTGAAGAGTACATGGGAAGAACCGCTTGTTTTATTAGGAGTCTTTTCGTAATTGTGCCTGCTTATCGGACATTGGCAATAGGAAACCGGTTTTTCTTTCGGCTCTTCATTCGCTGTACCAACCTGTGAATTGTGTCCACTGATCTCTGGCGTGAATCAGAGTTGCCGCAAAAGGAAAACAAAGCGATTAACCAGTTTCTTTACACTAGTTTAGGCGATTTCTCGCTATCTTCGCCAAAGAGGCCTATTGAGGTAAGCCTTCTACGAAATCAAGAGGTTTTTCCCCTGTACTCTTCAATTTTCTTTACAACGTAATCCAATTGCAAAATAAAAGAACCATTTTATAGGTATTTAACTTATTTTACCAAGCCTTCACTGAACTCATTGAACATTCAACAAATTCCTTGAGTTCTTCACTAATGAAAACTTATTATAAAAAACTAGCAGTATGGTCCCGCCTTACTGGGAACCGGTTAACTTCACATTGCTTCCTTTTAGAGGCATGCTTACTTGTGAAAATACACTCAAAATCAAAACAAAATTAAATTCGTGTTGGCGCACGCATGCGCACTTAAAAAAGCAAACACTAATAGAGGATGAAGCAGCCTTCGGGCGAGCGCATATCTCAACCAAACTCAATCAATAAAACTAATAGAGGATGGCGTCAAGCCCCCGTTTCGGCCCGGTCCATGTATTTTCAAGCCCTGTTATGGTCCCGCAATCCCACGTGGATGACGTTTTTTTTTAACTAATTATATTAATTAAAAATCCTAATTATATAAATTAAAAATCACAATCAAATATGAAAAAACTAAGCCTCAGGTGCACACGTAGGTATTAAAAGGAATCTATATTAAACATATCGAATTTTTTAGAGCAGTCTAAGTAGGTCTTTTGCGATCCACAGACAGACTCTTTCTTTTATTATTATAGAATATAGATACTTATCGAGAATTGTAGCTCACAATTGACTGTTTTCTGACAAATTATCTACTTCTTCCATGTAACCCTTGTTTGAAATAAAACAAAAATATTGTATGCAAAGTTTCTTTTTAAATTATAATTTCTCTATCTAGATTCCTCATAGTAAGTCAGATGAACCCAAAGTAAAGCAAGAGTACATCGACGAGCTGATTACAAGCATCAATACCCTGAAAGGGAAACAGGATTATGCAGAACAGGGAATGAGACACCTCAAAAGGGAAAACAGAGTTCTGTGGAGACAGGTCAAGCTTTTAACGGACAGATATTCCAAGCAGCAGGCTGTTATACAACAGGTATTTTAGAATAACTGTTAAATGTGTAACTTGCCATCTTTGAATTAAAATAAAATTGTGAATTTGTGTATTGGAGGAGTTCAGGTGAACCAAACGTAAGACAAGTTGTAGTGGATTGCTAGATGCCTCTTTTATCCCGATCTTTATTATCTGGCTATTTTATTATCCGCTGTTGAATGCAAATTCAGATACCCCAATAGCACAGCAGTATTGGCCAATCTCGGCTCATACCCATCACCCAATGCATAATGGACTACGTTTTACCGACGCTGGGCAATAGTGGTTTGAATATTATTTGAAAAAAAAATTATAATTCAAAATTCTTGATAAAAAAAATATTGCGAAACATAATATTTGCCTTTTACGCTTGCAAAATACTATAAGATTGCAGTGAAATTAGGTTGTGCACTTTTCGTAATTTCCCATATGAAACCTCAAAGAACGGGGAAATCTGGCTAAAATCGGCAGAAAATTATCGATTTCTCGAAGTTTGGCCAATATTTATGCGACATTGGCCAAAATTGTTGTGCTACCTGGGTATGATGTAGGATTTTGCTGAATAAATTAAAAATTAACAAAATCTGTTTTTAAGAAAGTCGTTCTGTTTTTTTTTCTTTCTTTTCAGAAATTGTCAGTTTCTTAATTGATCTTTTTGCATCGATTCATTTCTTGAGCTTTTTACACTGACCCATCCTTTCAAATGTAACTTCTTTCTAATCTTTTTTTTTTTCAAATGAATCTGCAACATTGACGGTCAAGCCTTTGCAGACTCGGTATATTCCCCAGAACTGATAGCCCTTTTTTCGTGGCACCATCTAGGGGACTCTCGCTACCAATTTTTTTACGCCCAGATTCAATGAATCTGAGCTCTCTGTGGATGTAAAATATGCCGAGATTTTTAATTTTGCCGAGAGAACCCAAGCCAAATGGGTCCTCCAGGGATCTTTTACATGCCACATAATCATATGACATGCATGCCCAAGATTTTCCCATCCAGAAAATCTGACGACTCAGCCGGGGCTCGAACCCGCAATCTTGGGCTTACGAAGCAGACACGTTTAACCTCTCTGCCACTGAGCCGCTATCTAATCCGTCTTTCTAATCTTTTAGACAACTTATTGTGCATTGTACATCACATTTTAAAAGTGTTTTTCTTGTGTATTGAATAGCTCCTGCCGTACTTTTTGGGCATGATTCGGTCCCAACAGGAACTGACCATGAAGCGCAAGTCAACCATGGCCCTTCCCGAGACTGAAACGCACAATAAAGTCGCCCGTCTTTCCCCCCAATATTATGTGCAGGAAGACTCAAACTCTTGTATGGTAAGTATTCTAGTTTTAGAACTTCCACAAAGTTTGACCTTGAGCATATTCATGCATTTGGTATGTGTTTGTATGCTTCAATTTTGACAATTTTGTCCTTATATTTGTTACCTATATTATTGGATAGGCTTAAAATTTTAATGTTGTTGTTTATTTTTTTTTTTATTATTCAATGCATTCACAAAATGTATTTCCATTGTATGCAAGGAACTTAATTTTTGAAATTGAAAATTTCAACACTTTGGTTGCAACAGACCTTTTGATAGAAGCTATTTAGATTTTTTGGTGAATTCCTTACTAATCAAATAGAAGTAAAAGCATTTTTAATACTCTTCAGGTTCAACCTAATGTATTAATAAACATTCTTTTAAAAATTAAGTTCTTTCTTTCTCGTAACAAATCATATATTCACTGGGAATTTATAACAGTCAGAAAAGTCACTGCACACTCTTGATTAACTTAAAATCCACAAAATTTTATTGAAAATCTTCTCATTTTATATAAAAATAATAAATTATCTGTTATCACTTCTCACTGAATGTCTATGACGATATGTCCATTTCCCCTGTAGCTTTATTCAAAAACAAAAAATATAAATATTACTAAGATTTAGTCAATCTATTTTTTTCTGTATTTTTATTACATTGAATTGGTTAATATATATAACAAATTGTTTGTCATATGAAGATTAAACCAAATAAATGAATGTGCCTTTTTTGTTTGGAGTAAATTATAAAGTGGTAAATAGCTTAGAAAGAAATTTTCCACTAATGTGTTGAAAAATTTGTTATATATGTTACTTTATTGTTTGTTTTAAAGATATATTTTTAATCCTTTAAGAATTTTAATCGGCTAACTTGAGTGGACTTAAATTGATCCCTAAATACTTTTTAATCCACTAAATATATTTAATTTTCCTATCATTCTTTATTTAAACTGAAGAATACTTTATGGAATCTATTTTATTATTATTATTTTGAATCTTAGGTTAGCAGATTAACATTCTTGAATGACGTTTTCAATGTTTAGTCAGTATTTGTATGGATGAGACACTTAGTGTTATTTTTCATATAAATAGGCACCCCTAGTGGGGACCATCTTTAATCTATATTTTTTTTTCTGATAACCATTTCAGCTCTCTAGGTGGCTCCCCCCGGTATCGCGCAATGTGTAGGATTCAGTGTGTAGCTTTGTAAATCTGAGTGAATATACTAGAGTTGTGTCTTTTATAGCCCCCGTCTCCAGGTAATGTTTCAAATAGAGGACCTGTTATTCACGATGTTACTGAGGTGGAGAATAGCAAGATGTATCCTGTTTTTTGTCCTCCTTCGGCTAAAGAGGGCGACACCGTCGTAGATAGCCCTTTGTCTTGTAGCTTAGAAAGCTCCAAGCAGAGCCCTTATACTGATCCTGGCTCGATGGAGACGCTTAATATTTTAAACCAAAACTATGAGAGGTGGGTAAGAAGGATGTTTTCACAATTCTATTACTGTGTAACTGGTGCTACAAGTTGATTCGTGGCAGGTGTAGCTTGCGTCTGGACCTTATTTTTGTCTGTCTGAAGCAAGATGGGCTCATGGAAAAGGTGTTTATTTCATTTGGTTGCTGTGGTGCTTTTCCATTGTCCTTGTTCAGGCACACACAGACAACTTTCACAACTACTGATTGGTTGATGGTTGATTAATACAGTAAACGTCCGGTTATCCACGGAATTGGATGGCGTGGCTTCGGGATAATCCGCAAAAATGAAGAAAATGCCCATAAACAAAATTTTCTCTGGGTTTTATTAAAGTGAATTAATCGTTTATAGCATGTACAAATTTACTCACTTCAAAATGTCTATTACTGTCGTTTCTTCTATGCCACACTGCAAGCACATATGATTTTTAGAGGATCCGTTTTCCATCTTTTTAATGAGCTTTAGTTCGTCTTGAATTGTCAAGACAATTAATTAAAATAGCAGGCAGTTTATTTTACAAGTGATGCTTTTTGACAAAAACCTGTTCATGGTGTGCACCTGGCTGAACACCAGGTTTCCTACAGTCATTCTTATTTTAAAGCATTCATTGTTTCTTGTTAAATGTATTCGTCGTTCTTTGAATGTGTTCGTCTTTCTAGAAAGGAATTCGAGGTTCTTGGAATGCATTCTTCCAAAGTTTTGAAGCAGATAAAATTCATTTATCACGTTTTTTTTTTTTTAATATATATTTGAACTGAAAAATGGTAGAGGGGAGGGGTGGATAGTGGCCCGCGGATAATCGGGAGTTTACTGTAGATTAATTCACCTACCAATCAGTCATTGGGAAATCTGCCTGTGTTAGTGTAGACAAGAACTGTGGGACTGGCTCTAACAGGATAAGGTCCGTTTGCAGAAGGGAACAGAGGTAAAAAAAACAGCCAATTTTACCCTGATATTACAATAGTGCCAGATGGTGTAAACATCTTTTTCCCGAGTCTTTTTTATTTCGGACAGAGAATAATCCAATTTCTGTGTTCATTGTTTCGGCTTTTTATACTAAGAATTATATCTATTATGCTAGTATACCAATAAAATTTCAAAATGTTTTTTTAATGTCTTGCACAGTGTTTCCTCTTTAAATTAAAAGGCTGAAGCATGTGTAATTTTCTCTATTGTTTTTTTTTATAATAATCTTCCTTTTAAATTGTTTTTAATACAGTTCTTTGCATGTTTTGGAGTTCTGTAGCTGTTGGTGTTTTTGTACTTTCTATTTGATTTCCTTATAAATTTACGATAATAACAAAACATATTGTAAACCCATTAATACATTCCTTATTAAAACCTACACATATAATCATTTTCGTTATAATAAATTGCAAATTAAATGTCAACAGTTATAATTTGTTTGCATTATGTATTTAGTATTTCTTATTAATGTACTTTCTTCTTCACTTTCTTGTTATTTATCCTGTTTTCAATATACTAATCACTAAACTGTAACTTATTTCAACTTTGAACTTATCAAGTATCACTTGTGCTTATTTCTAAAATTGACATGTTTGCCAGAATCAACTTTTAGCATTAAAATAAATTCAGGAATCGGCCACAAGAGAAAGCTATGTTCATCTGTAGTCTCCGTAAATTGTATGTGAACTGCCGTGAAACAATACTGTCTACAATTAACAGCATTGTACAGCAAAATAGGCACTGTCACATTAACATTAAACAGAAAAATTTAACTCCTTAATAAAAACTCTCATTTCCAATCCTTTTCTTATTGTGTGTTTAATAATAATTGAAAAATTCGATCTTTGGTTTTGATCTTTACTACTAAGTTTTAAAAGTTAAAATGTTAAGTCTGTTTAGGGTAAAACCAATATTTTAGTTTTTTAACTGTTTATCGACGTAGTGAAAATTGCTGGCATAGTTAAGTGTTTCCTTTGTATTAGATTCAAATAGGAATTGATAATACCTATGTTTCATAACTATGAATGATAACAATTAATCGAAACCGAAATATTAACTTGAAACTCCAAATAAACATTTAAACAAACCTTGAAAATTTAAAATGTTTTAATTTGTAGGCTTTAGTTATTAGAAATAGATAGGAATTTTTAACATGAAATTTCTAAAATTCTATATAACAACAAAATAGGTTAGTATTAGATTATATGGTCCTATAGGTTATGTAAAGTAATTTAAAAATGAGGAACGGCAACATTTATAACTATGATGTATAGTTTATATATTTTTAATATATAAAGTTTTACTTCAAATACTAAAAAAAATCATAATTGCCCTAAAATCTTATTTAATACATTATCATCTAAATAATAAGTTTATAAATCTATTGAACAAAATGAGTAAAAAAGTTTTACGCTTGTAGCTATAAAACACTATATTTAATTATAAGTCCCAATGGCCTTTCCCTTAAAATATATACATGAAACAGTGTCCATATTGTATTATTTAGAAATAATCTTGGATTTTATACATTAGTTATTTATTTCAATAAATGTGTAATTTTATTCATAAATCGTAAGGGGCTGCTACTTTTAATTGCGGACTTTACAAAAAAAAACTTTCCTATTTGTTAACCACGTAATGATTATTTTTTATTTGTAAATTCATTGCTATTTTTTTTTATTTTATAAAGTTGTTTTTTAATTAAACCTATAAATTTAAAATTATTTATATCCCTTTAAAAATAATTATTATTCATAGTAATACCATAATTGTAGACCAATTAGATGCCTTAGATTGTACTAGATGCAAATCCAGTAATTTAAAATTATATTTTTTATAAGAACATATAAAAGTAGCAGCTTAAAAGAAATGATGTATAACTTGAACTGGTTATATTACTTTTGTGCCGTTTCTTTTGCTAAAATTTAGCTAAAAAGTTATATTCATATGTAGCTCCTCACTTAATGTGTATAAATTGAATTTTTATAATAATTTTACTTTAGTTATAAAATAATTTATGCTTAGAGGAAAATTATTTTTAACTAAGTTTTCATCAATCTATAATAAGTAAAATTCATCTATATATAGAGAGCTTTCACTAATTTCCTTTGAAAATTTATTTACATATCACTTATAATTTGATGAGTTATAACTAAATAAAAAGTATACATTCAAGAGGATGTATTTCATCAAATTCTTTAGCTCTTGCCAAATAAAAATCATAAAATAAAATATTTGATTTTTTTTTTCATTTTAAACAAAAAATAAACTGATGCTTAATTTAGTAATGATTGTTTAACCAACTACAATTGCGAGACAAAATGTAATCTACGAGAAATATTTGACTACACTACACA
Source organism: Hylyphantes graminicola (assembly GCA_023701765.1). NCBI lineage: Eukaryota > Metazoa > Arthropoda > Arachnida > Araneae > Linyphiidae > Hylyphantes > Hylyphantes graminicola. The sequence goes on from CM043121.1 coordinate 44,170,205, forward strand.
TAAAACGTTTGACCAGCACATGGGTTAGGCAACTTAAGTTGGGTTCTTTGTGGAATTGCTGTTAGTACAAAGGCAACACAGTTTAAAGCAAACGGGTTTTCTAAAGTACTGCTAGTAATTCAATTTTAAGTGGCAGCTTCTGATTCTGTTCTGTATGGAGATCTGAATATGTGGTCGAATGATTGGACATGATTGGCTGATCGGTGTGTGTAAATCTTAAGAGGTGGTTGGAATTTTATTAATCCTTCCTCGTATCAAAAAGTTTATGTACTTACTTCTGTGCTACTCGTACAGACTATGTAAACCCGTTTGAATAAAAACATTAAAAAACATGTGTTAATTCAATTTGTCCTTTATACCAAGAATATCTATTTAAGCTCTTTGCCAGTCTTGGGTGTGGTGCAATGCCTATTTTTTAAGTTGTAATGGAATGTTTTGGTTGTTGGAACCTTATTATCATTACTTGATTTGACTATTTCTGTGATGAGTGTCAGTGGTTGTTGAGCTGCTGAGTGTGTATGGATGTGCGAGTGAAAATTGTGAGTGATATATCTTCAAATGTTAATATTTGAATTGTATCTTGATGTGCTTTCTTTCATCTCCCTTTGTCGAGACGGCCATGTCTCTGGTGGTTATTCTGATTAGTCTTTGGATCCCCCCGATGGTAATGTATGTAGCATTTTTACTTTCAAAAATGGTATGTACATGTTCTATTTACCACATTTTTTTTTATTGTGTTATGCATTGAATTTTTGTTCCTGCATTTTTTCCTATTATCCTAAGAGCAAAGCAGAAAGCAGACATGTTTATTCTTGGTAGGGTCTTTGAGATGCGTTGGCCCGAATCTTCCTTGGTCCTAAACCTCTCTTGGGAAGATGCCCTTAATTACAATTTCTTTGGTGATGTTGGGTGATCTGTGTACATCGAGCATCATGGGTAAGACCTAAATGTTTAAATGTGTTTGTCTGCTGTTTTACAGTGGTTCTCAAAAACATCAGCACACACTCTACACCTATCTCCTACCACTCATCAGAGAACTTTTTCTAGCTCGGAATAATTACCATTGAGATTTTTTTTATTTAATAATTTTCATAAGTTTTTAAGTTAAGAATGTGTTTTTTATAAACTTTACAAAATCTTTGACTAGCCTTTCTATATGGTTTTTAACACACTGCTGCACACTATAAATAATAATGTAATCCAATACCGAAGTAGTCATTATGTAATCTAATGACGTGAATTTAATTTGAACCGATGACGTGTTTTGTTAGTGATCAAATGAAGTGAATTATACTTGACCATATGACGTGATTTTTTGGTAGTTTTCTACGCAATCTCGATCATGGTGACTGATTGGCTTTTATGCCCTAAACAAGGCAATGCATCAGCACTAGATGTTGCATGTTATTTGGCTATCATATGCATTTTTTAATCAAAGAAATAAACCTAAAACATATAATTTATATTTATTCTTTGTATTTTTTCATTACAAATATTTATATTTTTTCAAAATTAAACTCATTAAATGGTAATCATTCTAAGTTTTTTTTCTATCAACAATCAAGTCTCAAAAAACACATAAACCCTGAACTCACTGTTTGTTGAATGTTGAGTATGTATGACATGAATGCTTCTGGAGTGTGTATGCCTGTGTGCGGTTGGCGAGAATACCCAAAGAATCTTTTCACGTTTCCCCTTCACAAAACTTCTTATTTCATCACTATCAGGAATGCTAAACCACTTTTACCTTTTATACAAACCTATACAACTTGAGAACTACTGTTCCCAAACATTAATTCTAAAAACTGTTGTTCACTGTGCGATCTTGGCAACCACTAAAACATCCCCAAATATTTTTTGCTATCTTTAAGCAGACGGAACCGAAGCAACTCTCTCAGTCCTAACATGGGCCTGCAACGCTCCCCACAGACTTTAGGTGCACCAGTCTCCTCCTTGCGGCTTCCTTCTCCTGGCTCCATGCCTGGCGCCTCCAACTCTATGCCATGCTTCACTTCTACCTCCCCAAGTAGTTGCATGTCCTCGCCCAGAAATCTGATCATTGATGAAGCTACTAACGATGTGCCTCCTCAGATGATGCGCCCTTTTATCCCTAAGGTAATGTATTGTAATTGTATTTAGTTTTCTTGGTTAGCATATCCCTTTCTAACCGAGCTATCACGATCGTGTGGGTTTAAAAGGGAATGTTCAAGCTCTTCAAAAGTATCGATACCGAAGCAGCTGACTTGTACCATTCGTTATTCTTATTTGTATTTAAAAAATGACTTTGTTTTTAATGAAATTGCTTGCATTGATGCTTTTTTAACGTTTTTTTTTATATAAAACTCCAAATTTAGTCGCATAATTTTAAATTGACCGCCAGTGTTAAAGGGTTAGTTTTTTAACACTTTTCTATTGGTATTTGTTGCTATATTCAATGAAATGAACAAGTGAACTGTTGACCTGGTGCCAAAATTATCTTGAACTGTTTTAAATTGTTGAAAATGTATGAAATTTCTAGATGAAAAGGCACAAATACATAATTTAGAAATGCTATCTCATTTTGATAGTATATTTTTTTTACTGATTGTGCTGGACATTTGTTTTTCCGAATATTAAAGCTATCTTTTCCTTCACAAAAGAAATATTGATCTATGATCCCTGCTTTTTTCAATAGTGGGGTAGGTCATTCATTATATGTGTCGGTAATTTTTAATTTTTCGGAGAAGAAAACAAGGATGCCGCAATGAAATACGAATAAAAATAGTTTTATTTTTATCCGTCTAAATGAATTTTATTTTCCTTCCCCTGAAAAATTTATATTTATCACTTGACCGGTAGCAGTTCGAACATACTGTCCTTTCATCGCTCGATTTCCCAATAGCCCTCGTGTAGCTGTAGTGCGACGATTATTCAATATTAAACTAAACTAAACCGGCTTGGTCCTGACTCGAATTGACCGATCCAATCCACTGAACGCTTCTGGTCTAGAGCGATCCACAGTACTGAACAACTTGAGGCAGGTGCAGTCAGATTGGTTGTGAATCGAGTTGTAGCCTCAACACGACCTAACCTTACCAAATCTAACAGAAAGATCAAAAGTCGATTAATCGACGACCGGTTGGTAAACGCTGAGAAGCAAACATCAACTAATCGACATCCGGTCGGTAAAGTGTTATCATTTGTAACATTCCTCATTGTTTGAAATTTTATCTTCTTTCAAAGAGTGTGCCACATTCATTAATCATTCTTATTAATCTTATTTATCCAATAGGTTGAGGATACCTGTACCGACAGTGGTATGTACTCAATGGGACCCATGATGAGCGAGCGACTCATGAATGAGGAGACAGTTTCCTCATTGCTGGAGGAGAGAGCTGCAACAATGATGGGCAATGGTGGACAAACAATGATGGGCAATGGTGGACCAACAATGATGGGCGACATGGCGCAAGAGGACAATGGAAACAAGTTTCCGTCGGCTAGCTTTTTGGCGTAAGTAGGGACAGTTCTTTGTTTAACCCTATCAGGGATACAGACTTATAAATCTGTCACCAGACTGTCAGTTTTTCTCACAATGCACATAATATGTAAACAATTTAGGCATATTAAAACTTCACTAAATTTTAAAATGGGAAGTATAGAGGACTCATTTATAATTATCGAACTACAGAATTATAATTTTTATAAATTGATTTTTTTTCGTGCGACAGCTGATATTTCCAAGTAGCATTTTTTATCGAGTTTAAATATCAACAAAGTGTTTGTTAATTGTTTTGGTTAATTGACTTTTTTATTTTTTTTAATCCTGTAATTTGAGCTAAAGAGTTTGGATTAGGGATTAGATTTGGTAGTTAATTTAATTGAAATTTTCAATACCAAAATAATTATGAATATAAAAATTATGCAGTTAAAGTTTTAAGTTAGCAAGACTAATTAAGTAAATTTCTGGCTAGAGAGAATAAGTTTGAATTTAACTTCCAATTTACTTAGTGTTGATGCCTAGGTGAGCCCTATTCTAAAAACCTAAATAATTGTTTAATGTTCTGTTAAATATCTAAATTTATTTATCTTAAAATTAAAAGTTGTAAATTTTCAAAAATAAAACTTTTGAACGATAAATGCATTTTTTCTTTATACCTTATGAACTAACTTTGTTTATATGCTACAGGAACATCAAAAATGATATGCCGGAAATTAATTGGATGATGAACCAATCGGCCCCATCTTCTTATGCGGCTGCCACTGCTTCTGCATCTGAACCGACTTTGGAAAATTGGTTGGGGGTAAGCAATCAAAGTTTGATAATTTATTACTTATCCTTGGATTCCTAATTTCATATATTCAGGGCACTTCTGACCGAATTTTAAAAAAAAATTATAAATTACACCATTGCCGCATTTCTATTATATAAAGCAACAGAAAAACAATGGGTTAAGTCCTACTCTATAATTGCTAATTAATGTCACATTGCAGCTACAACTGGAAAATTTATGCTCTTACTTTTTAGTTTGCCTAATTTCATTCATTCAGGGCATTAATTTCATATATTCAGGGCACTTCTGATCGAATAAAAATAGTTAATTTTAATTGAAATTTCTATACCAAAATAATTATGATTATAAAAATTATGTAGTTAAATTTTTAAGTTAGCAGGACTAATAAAGTAAATTTCAGACTCTTAAATTGCACCATTGCATATCCTAAATTGCACCAAATCCTAAATTGCACCATTGCTATATTAGGCAATCCCTGCATTTTACTCTATTAGGCAATCAAGTACAATTTCATTGTTTTTTACATATTGAAAACTGATTTAAAATGAGTTAGTTGCGTTGTTTTCTAATTATTTCTAATTTTTTTTTAATTTGCAGCAAATTTTCAAATCGGACAATCTTACAGCTGGCTGTAGCTTACCACAATCTCAGCAACAGGTATAATATCTTTTTTGTAAAATATAAAATTAATCTATTTTTCTGCATCACACTAATCCACTTAATACTGAAACCAGGTTTTTTAAAAAAAAATGCTAAAACATCCTATAAGCCAGAAAATTTTGGTCCACAGATTCCTGCTGTATATTTCTGTGTTTGTAATATTTTTCATTTATATACCTCCTTTAGAATGATTAAAAAACTAAATTAATTGTTTTGGCTCAGTGTTTTCTTGCAATTCTAATTTAATTTTTATTAAAGTAACCACAAATGCTGCAAAGCTTTTTTTTTTTATATATATTTGCGTAACTTTCAGCTTGTTAATTTCTGTAGGTTTATCCAAAAATAAATTTTATTTTCAATATCTGGCTTTATTTATTATTTTTAAAAAAGGTTTGAATTCAGCTTGAACAAATATTGTGAAAAAATACTTATTTTTATTGATTAACCCTTTTGTTACTTAAGCGCCCCAAAACACCCGAGCAACTTGGGATTCGATAATGTTATTCCTATCAAATAATACGAGGAAGCAAATATCCTTCGTGGCGAAAGGGTTTACTTAAAATTACTTTCATTTTACAATGAAAAATACACATATTTTTATACAAAAAAGAGTATAAAGTTAGACATTTCTTTTTTCTCTGGCCATTTTATAATTTATTTCCTTTCTTCCTAGGTACCAGTTGAAAACGTCAATTATGTGTAAGTTGACCTTCGAGTGTTTCTAACGCGATCAGAACCGCTTATACCTCCAGACATGTAATGGGAATTGTACAGAAATTGCCTTTTGTGCGAATTGGGATATTTGGTTATTTTATGATAAAGTGTTTATGCGTCATACAAAATGGTGGATTCAAAATGGTTTTATTTTAAACCAATGTAGTGTAGTGGGATTTTTATAGTATTTGATTTGTAAATTTATCGAATGATTTAAATATTGTAATTTGATAATATTTTAACGATAATGGAATTTGAATATGTATTGCAGCAGTTGTTAAATAATGTGAATGAATCAATTATAATTTTTTTAAACTTAGTACTGTTACATTAAATCACCATAAGGATACTGTTTATGTCCTGAATATTTTAAAGGTATTAGCATTTTGCATAATTTTTTCAATAAATATGTGTAGTTTGTTCACTATTTAGACAAAGAAGAATACATTTAAACTGTATACATAAAAAATAACATTTTGATGAATGTAAAACTAATGTGCATAACTGCAATGTTAACATAATTGCAGTACAAAAATCTGTATATAAGTATAACAAAATCTGAGATTAAATGCGTTTTTAGTTTAGAACATCTTTAGATTGGTTATAAAACTCAGATTGAGTTTTACTTGGTATTTTTATCCTTGCATTGTGTGTTAATGAATTTCTATATACTAGAAATTTACTATTTCATCTGTATCAGATGCATATTAATCAACTTGTTGGGATATGTATATATGCTTTTAACAAGTATGGATTTTAGATAATATAGGGAATTATATACCCTTTTACCTTTATATCTAGTGTTCGTTTGACTGGGAAGTTATTCTAAATGCTGCTTTTTTTACTTATGTTCATAAAATGTTTAATTAAAGAGTTTTAGATTTTTGGCTGCATTGGTTTTAATAAAAAATTAAAGATTTGTATTTTAGATTTTCGCAAATATTCAAAATTTTGTCTTTAAATTACTGCCACATGAATTAAAATAACAGTAATAATTTTATTTTATGTTCATACATTTACCTTATTTTTAAATCGAAGAGATTAAAAAAATGTCTTTGAATATCGTTTTAAATATATTTTGGTTTTTTTCTGGACATAAGTAAAAATATCAGGATTTACACTAGATTTTTGTAAATATATTTTACTGCTCAAATATTTTATGTTTCTCTGCAGAAAACTAAATTACTTTTACAATTAATTTTTAAAAAATATATATTTTTCCCTTTTATTTTTAGACATCCAATTAAGTTTTTTGCTTGAATATAGATTAAAACTTTATTTTAATAAAGGAGATAAGATAAGCTTAAAAGTTCAAATAATCTTCCTATAAAGATAATCTTATTTATATATTTTTTTCTTTATAAATTTAATATATTATGCATATTTAACTCTAAATTTTAAATTAACTATTAGTTTTATATTATTTAGTTATATATCAAAATATTTTGTTGCATGTTATATAAGTTCTAAATGTAATAAGAAAGCTTAAATTTCTTTGTTCCTTTATAGAATTTCTTGAGAAACCAAATGTATTATAGTATTTGTATTCTTATTGTGTATTGTTATTCTCCTGAAACTAGTATGTTTCAGATTGCATATGATTCTCTCCTGTATCAGGAGGCTTTATATTCACTGTAATTATTCAGTGTTGGAAATAAATGCATTAAAGATTGAATTTGTAGTTCATTTCATATCAAGGCACATTTTATGTAGGATAATTTATAAAATTAAAAATACTGTAATTTAACAAAACTTAAAAGTTATTTTCTTTAATTATGGAGTTTCCATGCTCAGTTTTAATTCTTCAACTATTACATTTGACATATGCTATAAAATACTTGATATAATACTGTTTATTTAAACATTTACACTTTCGATTTAAAAAAAAATGGATTTGGGATCATTACCAATCTAAAAAGTAGAAATCGTAGCAAATTCAGTAACAAAAAAAAATAGAACAAAAAATTTGGGAAAAAACAATGCTACTTTCATCCACTTTTCTAAAATACTTCACAAGCAATTTCGTTAGCCTATTTTTAACTAGTAATTGCACAGTTTCATAACTTGTGGTTCCAACTGAATAGACGTTATTGTCCACTGAGTAGACATCCATGATCATGCTTTATTACGGTTTTACAGTTTCATTAATTGCAATTTTTAATGATTTAAGACAAATAAAAGCCAAGTTTTTATTTAAAAGAAGCATCCTAATTTAAATTTATTTTAAAAAAAAGTCCTTCCACTTCAGTGACAATCTTGTCTACTCCTTTACCAGATGAAGTGGAGTCAGTGACATTTCGTCCAATTAATTTTATAATTTTTTTCTTTCGAATACAAAAGAAAGTAACAACATTGATTTCAAAAATTGGCACACAAAAAGTTATCTACTTTTATCTGAAAGGTTCTCACTTCTGTAACCTACACTATTGAAGTATTCATGGAGGTGAGACAAACAAAATTAAGTAGAATCCAAATGGATTTATAAATATAAATATCATCTGCTACTATTATTTATCTTTTGATTTGTTATTTATAAATTACCTAATTTTGATTCAAATTATTTTGTTTTAAAGAATGTAATATGAAAGAAAGAGGCCATTATCTTTTTTATCCCCAAGAGCTTTAAAAATAGCAAAAACCTCTGTAAATTATCTACAATTTTGTGTTCATAATAAAAAAAACATGCGGGGATGGGGGTGGAAAATGCTTTCGAAATTCGCATTCTAGATAGACAAGATATAGTTTTAGTTAAATGTTGTTGTTCTCATCTGACCAGTGCAATAATAATAATGACTATTATTATTATAAGTAGAGGCAGGTGGCATAGAACAGTCAGATAGTTCCAAAAGCGTGGAGCACAGCACTAGCCGCATCCGCAGCTTTAGTTTTAGTTAAACATACACACTTATTGTAGGCATTGAATTCTTTAGTCTCCAATCCGTCACCTGTCTAACCTCTGTTTTAAGTGAATAATTTTTAATTCTAAAATAAAAGAACTATATCTTTACTAATGTTTTTTAGTTGTTTATACATCCCTGGGGATAGAACAATTGAATAATTTTTTATTTAAAAAAAAAGTGAAATCTGCTATGTTTTGAAGAATAACCCAAGTAATCTATATGCACATACGTGTGATATTTGACCACTTAAATAGTTAATTCACTTAATAAAAAAATATTCCAAAAAAGAAAACAGCGTACATTAAAGTTAACTAAGTACTTGCCTTCAATCAGATTAACCTTTCATTAGAGCAACAGATGGGCTAGCTTTTTCCTTAATCCAGTTCAACAGTCAATGAGGCCGACATCAGTCAGAACATAATACAAACTAATAGTTTATTAAAAGATAAATTGGTTAACACAATGTCTTGACTAGTAGAATTAATTCAATGTTTTTATGATAGGTTTCACAGCCCATCATCTGATATAATGATTTTCTTTTACCCTTACTATTTTTTTAGATAGTTTACTTATTTTAGATAGTTTAATATACAGGGTTAGTCAAAATGAATAGGACAATAAGAAAACTATTTATTAGACGAATGTATGTTTATTGAAACAAAACTACAGCTACGAATGGACAGATAAACTATCAACTATTGTCCTATTCATTTTGACTAATGCTGTACTTTATAAGCGTCGTGGTGCTTATAGATTATGCTTTTGTCTTCAAGAAAATGTCACACTTTCGTGTATGTATTTTTAAATTCAGTTCCATACTATTAAAATAAAATATTCTTTTTAATAAACACATAATTTATTTTGATATACAAATATATGGGATAAAAATTATATAAATATTTTGGATTAAGAAAACAATCAATTCTGTAAACAAATATTAATTAACATTTTAAAAAAATTGTAGATAAAAGGTTCTTAATTTTATATTTTCAGAATTATGTATTTCAACTAACATTTTGAAAGAAATTAAATCAACAGAATTTATTGAAACAAAATGAATAAATTCTCACAGTATAGTCGTACATATGATTTGTGACTTGTTACATTTCACAAAATGTATTGAGTTAATGAAAATATAAATTAAATAAAATATTAGGAAGCACTTTTTTATTATCTTTCCAAAGAATTGACAACTACAATTTATTTGAAAAAAAGCCATTCCTCTTCAATAATAAATTTTTAAATTTATATGTGTTAGGTAATTGTACAGAAATGTTTAAGTACACTTATTTTACAAAAATATCACAGAAATCATTCAAAACTAAAATTTATATCTATATACACAATTGGATGTGCAGCATAGATCGAATATGCTAGAATATTTCATTTATTGCTGTGTAATAAACTGCTTTAGATTTTTCACATTCAACTATTTACAATTTTTAATAAAATGTTATGGCCTAAGTATTTGCTTAGAAAACAAAAGGCACTAAATATTAAAAAATAATTACAAAAACCTTATACTTAAAATATATATTGGTATAAAATAATACATACATATTTGTTAATTAATATTATTCAAGAAGTTGATAGAGCTTGTTGACAATATAATCTATTTTTGACACAAAAAATACATAAAATAGTGCATTAAATTAACTTTATGCATAAAAAAATTTTATACAGAAGTTTAAAAGAAATATCACAAAATGTATCATTTGTAAGAACCTGAATTTTTTTTCTAACGTAAGAAAAAAGGATAACAGTTATAATATATATTTAAAAAAAACTTAATTTGCTAAACCATGAAAGTTTTTAACATTTTTAAACCTAAAAGCTTGAAGCCAAGAAAAGTAAATGAAAATAATTTTAATTTAATTGAAGCTACAATTGTATGTGTGCGCTAGAGGTTTAAATTAATATAATTTTAATAATATGGGGAACTAACTTATGTTTTTATGGATATTTCATCTAATCAAATTTGAACTAAATACTTAGTTCAATAACCTATATTAAATTTCTATTTTCAAGACCAAATAACTTAAATAAAATAATACTACTTAAAAATGTGAAAATAGCATTTCATGCTAACAAAATACTTATTTGACAAATCGGGGAAAAAACCTAGCATTCTTACATATATTTTTATATATTATACTATAAAAGCAGGAAAATGATACAAATGTACAACCAAAGAGTGATTTTTAACACATTTAATTAAGGAGATTTATTGAAAGGAACAAATAAGTAGAGTTAACTAAAATAAACTTTTATTGTTTTTAATGACAATAAATTTTCTGAAAATTTTCTTATTATTGCAATTTTCTTTTTATTGCATTTTCTTATTATTTGCACATTTTATTATTTTGCTACATTATTGCATTTTTTTAATTACTTTATATTGCAGATTTGCATTAAAAAACTTGTAGGCCAGTGTGATTTTATAAAATCGCAGGAGTACACTCTCTTAGAATATACAACATAATCTTGATAACTTGCAATATAAAAATATACAGACTATAATTCTTTAACTTGAACTAGAATTTTACGTAATACTTTTGCTTAAGAACTGTCTGATCAAAAGTTCTAACTTTTTTTTAAAAAGAAGAATGAATGTAAATTTAATTATTTAGATAATGCATTTTTTAGAGTTTTTGAGGGGGGGGGGGAATGTTTCCTTAAATCAGAGTGTTCTGATCAAAAGAAATTAGGCATTCATAACACTTTTTTTATTAAATTATTGTCTCCATAACAATGTTTTGTAGTGGCAATAAAAATTTTACAGGATTTTGCAAAGGAGCCTAGAAGTCTTCCAAGATATTTTTAACATTTCCAATGAAGTAAAAAAAAAAGTAATGATAATAAAAACTTATACTTTGATAGAAAAAATATCTACACCCATTTAAACATCATAATATCACTAAAACTTTTTTGGAATTGTAGCATGTTTGACCAGAATTAAAACATTCAGCAAAATTTAGTTTTAATTCTACAACTTAAATTAGTTTACTTGGATTTCTAGGAGATCTATAAACAAAGTTAAACTTACTAATTGGATTTTAGTATGAAAGGTTGTCCAACATAAATTTATGATTAAAAGTAATTTTTTAAACACAAAACATCATTTTAACTGTTCCAGATATAATTTTTTATAATATTTTTTAATAATGGTATTTTTTAAACATCATTTCAATAACTGATCCGGAGATTTACGAGGTAAAACCCAACTATATTTATTACTTTTGATTACTGACGTGAGTATCTCCACAATATTACTTGGGTGCTGTACATTCCATACAGCCTTGAATAATAATGCTAATATTTCAACACAACAAGACTCTCTGTACACATTCTTATTCACAAAATTCCTATGTATATCTTTACATATGCATCAAGTTATAGGGAACATGAGGACCTTTGCTCGCATGTAGGACAAGTCCGGGAGTTGGTCCAACACTGTGTTAGCCTCCTGGCTTAGGTTTGTCGGACGGTGGGCGATATTGGCGTCGGGGATAGAGCTGAGGTTTTTGGACAAGAGCTCCTCTAGGATGAAGGTCTTGGTGCTGGTTTCGGGGAAGGCATCGGTGGGACTAGGTTTGAGGAGTTCGTTTTCAAAGCCTGCAATTAAATGAGGATTCAGTGGTGAAAATGAAATATAAAGAATGAGATTAATGTAAATTTACTTATGTGGAGCAATTGCCAAAGAAAACAGAGTTTAATTAAAATGAAGATATAAAATCAGATTTTAGTAACTGCTATAAACTTTTTTTCAATGTGGCTTGCATAATTTCGAGAATGAACTTTCAACATGTTTGCTGCGTCTAATTATTGATGCTGCATCACTTTCTCACTTGTTCATATTTATGACCCCCCCCCAGGAAACATTATTAAGTAACTGTCATCTAAACCAAGCCTCTAAAAAAAATCAGAATTTGGCCTGTCCTCGAGTACAGCTTTAAGTACCTAGCATTTTTAATGATATAATTTAAATGACAAAGGTCAGGTTATTTGAAACGTCAATTTATCCAAGAGTACTACATTTTTTAAATCAATATAATATGACATTTGCCAGTTCAATAATCAAGCCATTGCTTTAGGGGTTTCTGCACAGAAATCTGAAAGGTTCCTTCTTAACAGGATTTCTAGATTAGAAATCATGTTATTCAATTTAGAAGTGAGGTTCTAGACATTTGTTAGATAGCAAGATAACTAGATTTATAAGATCATAAACATTAACAGGGAAACGGACCTGATCTAAACTGAACTTTTTCACACATTCAAAAATTAGGCTAGTAATTCTAAATTTAAAATATAAGGAATCATAGAGTCTTCAATCTTTATCTATAAGATGCTTGTTCATTCATTTACAACATTGGGGAAAAACTTGACAACTTCCCAATTACCCGCTAAGCATGCCTAAGAGTAGTACCGTCAAAGCGGGTAACTTTGGCCACGGAGGGTAACTTTGGCCACGCGTCGGAAAAAGATTCATTTCTTAATTTCTCGTCATAAAATGATCTCATCTTAGATTGTTTGACATTTTTGGAAAGGTGGAAACATCTCCTTTCATTTCATGTAAAAAAAATTCTCATTCTAATTCTGGCAATACTACAAATGCTGTTTTCATTCTTACAAGAATAAAATGACAAAAATCTATCTCTTCCAACTTTTGTCTGGAACACTTAAAAAAATATTGAAAATATTTAAATAAAACACTCTATTCGATTCTTTTATTTATGGGGAAGAATATTACACCATTTGTTTTATTCTAAATTGAATACTTTTTATGCTGTATTTAAATATTGGTAATTGGGAAGCTTTTGCCGATGAATGCGGGTAACTTTGGCCACAGATGTAAATATTTATTTATGGAACTTTGTACTTTAAAAAATGTACCTAAAAGTGTATTCTGTTTAACTATTTTTTGAAAAATTCGTTCTTTTATGATTACTCATTTTTTAGATATTTTTTTTTTTAAATAAAACGATTTTAAACATTAAAAAGATAAAGATAGAATGCAAGAAACGTATACCACTCAAAATCGTAAATGTCGAAAGGTAAACATTTTCAGATTCCTAATTATGAATACATTATTTTTTCCCCTTTTATAATAAAATCGTTTGCTTTTTATGAATATATTTGTTATTACATCTTGCTTCAAAAGAGTTATTTTTCCCTTATTAAAATAGAATTTTATTTCTCTTTTAAGCGAAAAAAATACTAGTATTCATTGTGTAATGCCATTCCACGATGCACTGCAATGTAAATGTTAAGTTATATGTCATTTTTAATAACTATATGCCTTATAACTTTGTTATTTTAAGTTAAAAGTTTTAATATTGCTATTTAATTCGTTAATACAGCCGTTAAGGATGTTAAAAAGTGTGCTTTTTATGTATTTCATGGGTGGCCAAAGTTACCCGCCCGGCTCCTAACAGTGTCCGAATTTTTTAAATTGATACCAATTTTTTATTAATTTATAAAATTTAACAAAAATGCTTGAAAATTATTCCTAAAAGTACAATACTTAGAATGCATAATGATTTTAAAGTGTTTAAATCGTTTTTGTAGCTAAATTTTTCTTCTTTTGTAAAAAAAAACTATGATTTTGGCCAAAGTTACCCGCACTGACGGTACCTACATTTCAGAAATATTATAGGTACTACTATCAGTCTATAAAATGAACAGAGTGCCATTGATGAATATGCTAACCAAATTTTGATATTATCTTCAGATTAAGATAGAAACATTACGTTATGTATATAAGTACAAACAAAAATACAATCTATGAATGTTGAATTGCCTATGGAAGTGGTCAGAAGAGTTAACTAAACAGGTTTCCTGGTAGGTGGTTTGGGTACGAAATCCCGCGGCCGAAATCCCGCAAGACAGAATCTCGCATCCCATAATCTCGCGGGACAGAATCTCGCAGGGACAAAATCTCGCATCCCATAAGCTCGCAGGGACAGAATCTCGCATCCCATAATCTCGCATGGACAAAATCTCGCGGGACAGAATCTCGCATTCCATAAAAAGTGCATGATTTGTGAGTTATGTTTAGGATATTTTTTTGATTTTGAAGGGTAATTAGTTTCGGTATAGGTGTTATTATAAATTTGTATTACTTACATTTAATATCAAGGAATTGATTAGCATATGATTGTGTATTTAAGATTGAAAAAAAAGTAGCCATCGAAAAATTAAATTACATTTGATTTGTATGTATCTCTGTTTTTATTAATTTATTTAGCCCTGGTAAAGGGTGAAATAAAATATTTCTTAAATTTATGAATAATGTTGAGATGGTGAAGGTATGGTGATATAGGATAGTTATATGTATTTAAGGAACTAATTAACAGTATAGTTGTGAACATAGATAAATAAGATTTTCTTAAAAAATTATTGCATAATTAAGTTCCATTTGATTTTTTTATGAATTAATGTTAATATTTTTATTATTTTATTCAGTAACGCAAGCAATTTTTTTTATAAATTTATTTAGTACAGATAAAATAAAAAAATATTTATTAAATTTCCGAATTTGGCCATAGTGATGGTAGGGTGATATAGTATTGTTGTATTACGTACTATACTAATTAAGGAATGAAATAGTAGTTGTGATTAAGATTAAATTGAAAGTTATTGTATCATTAAGTTAAATATTACTTTTATGAATTCATAATTGTTTTTATTTTTTTCTGTCTTGGTAAAAGGTAAAATACCATATGTCTTAAATTTCTGAATAAGTTTGATATGATGAGCGATAAAGTATTGCTGTATTACGTACTTAACAAACTAAGGAATTGATTAATAGATCATAAATTGTAATTAAGATTTGGAAATCAAGTTATTGAATAAAAGTTACATATTTCTACTAATTTACAATTGTTTTATTAATTTATCCTGTCACAGTAAAAGGTGAAATAAAATATTTCTTATTTATTAAGTAGGAACTGTAGATAACTTGTTAGCCCTTTTGAAATTGTTAACTTCTTCTTGCTGTGTAAAGAAGGTTGAAATTGAATACTAGATTGCCAGTGAACTTATAAATCACGGAATTTGGTGTCCGCACCGACAGCTTTTGGTAACTAGCAGTTAATTTTTTAATCTAAAAATTGACTTAATTTTTTTTCTAGTATTTTTCCCATCTGACAAATATTAAAATATCAAGAAAGCGAAATAGGTTTTAGACCTTAGAAACACAATTAGCTAAGATTTATTAGAACTTTTTGATAGACATGAAATGTGCAATACTTGTTAATACATTTATCATTCCAGTCAATATTAGTACATATATACATATAAGTCCCTTGTTTACAACATATAAAAACCATCTACTATCCCTACCAGATCTTTTTGGAAATATTTTTTCGGTAAACCGGTATTGTTTACACCATTTAGCGAATTTCCAGTAAATGAATAACCAAACTTTAATTGATTTAGTTTGATTTCCAAACTTTAGTTGAAATACTCTTAGCTTGCATTATTGAGTAATTTATTAATTCGCTTATGATTTTAGCGTATAAATGTCGAATTTTTGTTTTAATAACTTTAAGTTATTCCTTTAATAAAACTAAACCATGATAAAAAAAAACCAGTTATATTATCTTAATTACCGATTAAAGGAGGTCTTTAGGTAATCACATTGAATATATTTTTACGTTTTTATTTTACATTAAAAGTCAAATATTGTTTTTGCTAAGAGGTGTGGTTAATTGACGCATTTCTTAATTCTCAACTTTCTTTTTACTTCAACAACTATCTAGTGTTTGATCCGTCATAACTAGGAAATGCCTTCCAAAAGATAAGCATACTTAGACAATAGTACAACCAATAGAACTTCATTATAACGGTATAACTATTTACTTTAAATATTTATGATGTTTTGTTGATAATTTGATGATAATTGCTTCTGTATAATCTATAACACTCCAGTCACTTTCTCCTCCACGAAAAGTTGTTTAATTTGAAAAATGTTTAATTCCTTAAATACATATAACTATCCTATATCACCATACCTTCACCATCTCAACATTATTCATAAATTTAAGAAATATTCTGCAGGTGTTAGTTTTTATCCACTTTTATTTTTTTTAATATGATTAATTGATTGGTTGATTTAGATTAGTTTGGAATGTGGTCGAACTTTAAGCAACACGATATAGAACATTGAAGAATTACTTACTTTCGTTAGACTATAAATGGATTGATAATGTTGTAGAAACGGTTCAAGTATGGTTGAATTTATAGATATCGCTTAAAAATCTGATTCATTGCCTAATTATTTAATGCAACGCTCACAAGGAAACATTATGTGGAAGCAGTTATAAGTGACAATGATTGTCACAAACTTAATTGTTTTTATCTGTTATTTTAGTAACGTGAATTGTATACCGATTGCCATTTATGCAGAAAAAAATTAAAAACCTTGCACGATTGACGGATAACTGACCTTTGTAATTTACATTCAAGGGAAATAATAACATGCAAAATTAAAAAAAAAACACATTGCATAGTTTTAAATTTGTACGACAAATTCAACATGTGCACAAGAGTAATAGTCCTCAAACCGTTTATTTACTGGGGCTTGTCAACACTGATTATCACCGGGTCGAAAAATGTCCAAGCACACCCCTGTTTGACCAGTTATGATATATTATCCATTGTTAGTTCTGAGAACTCCCATTCATACAGCGTTTGGCAGAAACGAGTAATATAGAAGGGACTTCCATAGAAAGTCACTTGTTATTGAAAGTTGGGATGCTAGGTTGTAATATCCAAAGCTTATATACTCTACGAATCTACGTCAATCATTTATCTTTCTAAATGCTTTTTAGTGCTTTTACTTGCTTTTGAATCAGTATGAATATTTTTTATATTCTTAAATCTATCAAGAAGACGATTTTTCTAGATTAAAGATCCTTTTCACTGTTAAATTTAGAGAACATAAAATATGAGCTTAGAAAATGTAATAGATCTAATAATGAAAATGTCTATTCTTATATATTGTGAATGAACCAGTTTATATGTCCAAGTTAGCACCAGTATCCGACCGGATCGAGAAAGAATGAAATAGTTTCTATAAAAAATAAACTAAAAAATTCTTCTAAAATGATGTAAGAAATATTGCATAGTGATTTCTAATTAAATATCACAGATACATATTGAAAAAATTACATAATCTTTAATATTCAAAAAGTACAGAAAGCAAATTAAATTAAGCATTAAAAAAAATATGCTTTGATTTTTTTAAAAAAGAACAAGATTGTTTCACAAAAGTACCCTTTTTGTATGTAGAGTAACAACACTAAATTTATGAATTCACAAAATGAATTAACAACTATTATTTTCCATTCATATGCGCATTAATATATTTACATATAACTTAATAGCAATGGAACTGGACAGATTCAGAATGCACAGGTGTGTCGCCCTTCCCAGCCCAACAAGTCATTAGTCTTCTTGAATAGACCCTCTCCAGCGGCCAGTTGACATCCGAAAGTGGCTTCGATGAATAGGACCTGACTTCGGCAGCCCCATTGAAATTTGGGACGAGTCCATTCTCGATTTTTGATATGAAAAAAGCTCAGTACTCTGAGGCCACGTGATTTTTAAAGCTTGTAGATTTTTAGTAACCATAGGGAGTTATTAATAGAAAAAATACCTGTCATTCCCTAACGTTAAAAGATATAAATTGCTTGTCCGTTACCTGTCAGTCCCTCATTCTCATATTCTCTAAAATATCATAGATAGAGTATAGTGTTCTAAAATTAAGTGAACAGAAAATACTATCGATCTGGATTTAAGAATGAAGGAAAGAAATTTTATAATAATGTTAATGAATAACAATAAAGTCTTATTACCCCCTCAAAATTACCATTGTTAGGAAAATAATTCAAAAGGGGAGGTGAAAGAGATTATTATTATTTCATATTTTTTATATAACCCAATATCGATAAATTTTCATAACTTTTAAGCAGCTTTGTGTAGTACAAAATATTGAAGCACCTCATTAAAAACACATGAAAACAAAGGTGCTTTAATCAGAATATAACTAGATAAAATTTTCGTTTTAAATGTGTTTCATTTCGATGTTATGTTGATTCCCATACCTGGGGAAAATATGCTAACATGGCAAAGAAATACTTCCGCGGAAACTGTGATTGCAAAACTAATACATTTAGCTCTATGAGACTGACAATCCCTCTTCAACTTTTTTCAATGATTTATTTTAAAATTTATGAATGAAAATTCTGCACATGTATAATTCTTAAATTTCATTATTAGTAAGTTAGTATTCTTAAATTTCATAACTTAATGTAAATTGTAAAAGAGTCGCTTAAACTTCACTTATTACTTATTGAGTAATATATTATTGATCAATGTAATTGCCATTTGTTTTAGAGATATATTTAGAGCTCTATGAATTATCTTATATTTTTAATTGAACATCTCTTCTATTTTTCTTAAAAGCGTACTTAATGCCAATTTTTAAAAGTTATTTTTCTATTCTTTTTGCCGTGATTGCAGTTACCTTCTGGTTTATTAAACAGTGTATACTACGAATTACATATTTTAATACACTCATTCCGTTGACAACAAAAATCTTTGGCGGCGAAAGTGTTTCATCAATCTTTAGTAGACAGAAATTCCTTTGCTTTCGTTCCTTTGCTTTATTAAAAAACCAAATTAATACGTACCTTTAAAATTTTGTTCTAAATTAAGTTCAATTAAATAAATGTAAGGTAATTCGTTTAATTAGTAATAATTTACCTAGTAATTATTTAGTTGCTAATAATTAATTAGTAATTATGCATCTAGTTCATAATTAAAGTTGCATAGAATGAATACATTTTATAGAATTTTATTTAGAAATTTTAAAAAAAAATTGACAATTATCATTCCGATATTGATTAAATAAGTATAGCATATGAGTTAAAAAGAAGGGGGAGGGGCGTCAAGAGCAAATTCACTTAAAGAACTGGCCCATCCAAAATAAAGAAGGTAGGGGCCCCTATTGTTACTTATTCTCATCAGATCCTGGGTTCGCCCCTGATTTTGGAAATAGTTACCCACATTGACGGGAGGGATTTTTTTATTATTATTTTGAAATTTTAATATTAACACGCATTCTTATACAGGTATTTAAAGAACAATTTTGGGATACAGCTTTTCAATTTGAATGTCTTTGGTCAGAGGACCATTTAACGATTAAATGGCTAATTGTTGTCAATTGGCAACAAATACTTTTAGATGTACAAACTAGCGAATTACTTAAAATATCAAAAGAAACCTACCTAAATTACATGATAATGAATTTTTTGCTCTTTTTTGTTAGACCCATATGATCAGCGTTTTTGACATTTATTTAAAGATTTTTGTTCTCATAGATAACTATATTTTTTTAGCATTTATGTAGCTTTCATAAACAAGTTTATATACAAAAAAAGTTTTTATATTTAAAGGAAATACAAAATCTTAATTAGTTTTATACAAAAAAAAAAAAACATTCCTGCTTTATGTGGTGGTATTTACCCAGAATTTAAATTAACGAAATCTTTCTCTGTTGAATATTTGGATATTTATGAATGATGATGACTCAGTTTTGCTTTATTCTTGTGCAGATGTTAACGATTTTCCTTTACAAATTGAAAGATATCTAATTATTATCGAAAAGTGCTAGGTTCGATTGTGCTAGGTTAAATAATTAATACGTACTAGGTTCGATTTGAACTTCAAATTCCACTCTTCGTTACGTAAATCAAATACATATTACCAATGGCTTGGCTTGAGTTGTAACTGTTATATCCTAGAATCTGTATCATGTACAAAATATTTGGGTCTGCACATCAATTCCAATTTGAAATGGAAATGTCATGTCAATGAATTATTTAACAAACTGCGTTCTATATTAGTAAAATTCTAACAACTTAAAAATAAAGTTGATAAAAATTTCTAAATAACTTTATATTATTCATGGTTTTACTCTACATTAAATTATGTCGTTATAATATGGGGTGTAGAATATAAGTCGAATCTTAATTCTTTGTTTTCAATTCAAAATAAATGTTTTAAAATTTTAAATTCTCAATGTAATTCACCTTTTAATTTTAGAATATTAATCTTCTACCTTTCAGTTATGATTACTTATTCCGTATTTCTCTTTATTTGCGTCGCTATAAAGATATTTGTGTATTTAAGGACATAATCTCTCCAAGAAGACCACAAGAAATTTACATAATTCTTAAATTTAATAAAGAAATCTTTAGAAAATATTTTTATTATTTAGCTCCTAAATTTTTTAATAAACACCAATGAGATAATTAAGCTTTGAGGTGCAAATTATCAGCTGTAAGTCTTCCAACCCCTTTCCCTCCCTACCCTTTGCTGTTAAAAGGGTTATTTCGAAAGACCCCTCCATACGAATTGTCCGAGTTAACAATAGGAAGCTGCTTTCGCTTTACCTACTGTTAACAATTGCACTGTAGGGCCATAAATTATGTACGTTGACATCCCTAGCTGAAGTAACGCTTGGACACGCCCTTCCAAAAACAAATCACTTGGCAGTTTCAATTCTCACACAAGCAAGGAGCTGAATATCTGGGAATGTTATAATAAGCGAAACACAAAAGGACGTTACAATAAAGTCTTTTTTTCTGAAATTAACACTAAATTGAAATATGAGGTACTTTCCGAAAAATCGAAAAATATAGAAATTTCTTATTTTAAAAAAGTGTTTCTTAAATGTGGACTGTAGAAAAATAGGACATTGTTTTTGGATATAATTAAAATAAACAAATAAAGCAATGATTGTATACTTTTCTTAATTCCTTCTACTGAACCATTCTTTGTTTCTGAGGAATATGGAAAAAAGAAAAGATGGTAAAATGTAGCGGAGTCTGGGGTACAAATGGACCACTTTTGTGAATTTTCAGTGCTAACTCTCAAACTAATATTTCTTTTAATTTGAAATTATGCATGTATCCCTAAACATTAGGCTTTATGCTACATTAAAAAAAATATTTGCATTTACTTTTTTAATATGAATTTCTGGAATCCTCGATTTCATCATTTTTCTTTGTGCTAGAAGCTAAAAAAATTTCCAATTTGTTTTTAGCTCTAATCAAAGCAGCAGTTTTTGGTTTAAATATTTTCTCTTCCTTGATTTTAGCTTCTTCTTCAATTCTTTTTACCGGCGTATCAGTTTGAATTGTTGAAGCTTCGGGAATTTTTTTTCTTATTAAACAGATATTTTTAAAAATAAAAAAATCTTTAATGAACTATTTCATTATATCTTTAATGAACTATTTCATTATAGTTGTCAATTTGTAAGAAATTGAATTCAATTAATTCAAAACTAATTGAATATTTAATTTTAAAAGCTAAATAAAAAGAAAGTTCAAATAAAATACTTCTTTACTCTGTTTTGAAGTCTAATTAGGATTTTTTTAATTTCTAAGTAAAATAATTTATTAAGTTTTTATTCCACACATACTGTCAATTTAGAAAAGAATATGATAAACAGAACTGGGATACAATGGACCATGGTCCATTGTACCACAGGTTCTGGTGGAAAATTGTACCCCAGGTTCTAATGGACCATTTTACCCCGTGTGGAAGTCTGACAAAAAAAATGTCTCAAACACTAATTAACCCTAAATTAAACTGTTCTACTTTGATTAACTAAAACAATATATGATCTTATCTTTTTAATGCGCCAAGTAAAATCTTCCAAATCACAATTCTTGAAAGAAAAAAAAAGAATAAATACTTTGGTGTAAATATTTACTTTTGCCTGCCTGCACAAATGAACTTTCAAGAATAAAATGACTAAATTTTCAGATAAAAACACTATTGCAACTTTATGATAATCAATGCTCTGCTGCCTCCTATGTACCTCAATATGAAACAAATAAATAAAATAAATAATAGAGCGCGGTGGATTTTACCCCGTTGTCCATTGTACCCCGACTTCCCCTACTTTAAGAGGGTGAAATCAAAAACTTCTTTTTAAAACAAAAAAGTCTTCAATCAGTAAAATTGTAACGAGAAAAGTAAATAAATTATTAATTACAAATCATTTATGAATAATGAAGTTGTTTTATGTAGTATTATTTTGCTCTTTCAAATAATTCCTGAACATACTTACACAAAACTCATAATAAAAGTTGTAAAACAAAGAAAAAATAGAAAGCAAAATATTATTGCATTTTACCTTTTTAGCAAGACTAAAAAATAATAAATGCAGTTATGAATTCATATAAATAAGATTTGATTTAGTGAATCAATTTAATCTTAATCACAATTGCTATTTTACATCAAATTCGTTAAGTGCGTAATCCAGCAGAATTATATCACTCTACCATCACTATTCACTATCGCAAAATTAATAAATATTTATTTTACCTTTTATCTAGACTGAATAAATTAATAAAAAATATAATGAATTCATAAAAAAATTTAACTTAATTATCCAATAATTAATTTTTTTAAATCTTATTTATACGTTCACAACTACTAGTTAATTCGTTAATTACGTAATATAGCATTACTATCACCGCTCTTCCCCATTTCAAAATTATTCATAAGTTTAAGAAATATTTTATTTCACCCTTTACCAAGATTAAATAAATGAATAAAAACAGCTATCGATACATACAAATCAAATGCAACTTAATTTTTCGATAGCTATTTTTTTTTCAATCTTAAATACACAATCATAACTGCTAATCAATTCCTTGATTTGAAATGTACGCAATACAAAATTATAACAACACCTGTACCAAAACTAATTAACTTTCAAATTCAAAAAAATATCTTAAACACAACCTACAAATCCTGCACTTTTTAAGAAATGCGAGATTATGTCCCGCGAGATTTTGTCCATGCGGGATTTTGTCCCGCGAGATTTTGTCCATGCGAGATTACGGGATGCGAGATTCTGTCCCTGCGAGATTCTGTCCTGCGAGATTATGGGATGCGAGCTTATGGGATGCGAGATTTCGGCCGCGGGATTCTGTCCCAATACCCTGGTAGGTTATACATGGATATTAAACCTTATGAGGGATATAGAGGCAAAAACCTGTCACCTGGCATCAGGTTTTCCAGCATTACACATAACTTTTACTAATTTTTTTTTTTTTAAATTTTACTGAATATAAAAATTTCTAAGTTTGGAGGAGTTGTTTGTAATCATCTGCTTAAGAAATATAATTTTAAACTGTTAATGTAATTTAATTTCCAGATAAAAACTTTAAATTGTAATGGTAATCTAAGGCAATTAAAGACAAGTTTACACTTCAACAGCCAATTTACTTATCCCTCAGATCGAGGGTAAAGAAAAAAAAGTAAGCATTTTCTTGAGACTTTAACTTTACGCATGACTTACTGTGGTCTTCTGTAACCGTCGACGACGAGTTTGTACTAGTAGAAGACAGAAATGAGAGATCCATGAGTATAGAGGCTGACTGTCCAGTATCTAAGGGGTTGACTAATCCACTTGTGTTCCAGTCAAACTCAACGGGGGGTATCGGATCCTGTACAAAAAAAATTAACAGATAAATTAGCATGATTGATTGAATGAATGAGTGTCTTCAAACTATTGATATTGAATAAATAATAATATCTATTGGCATTTTCTAAGACTTCCTATTAAGCTTGATGTGATTACGTTTAGGCATCAATACATTAAGGAAGTAAAAATTACTTGCAAAAGGTTATTATTTAACATATAATTAAAAGAAGGTGGGAAATGTTATGTTTTTAGCACAAGCATTTATTTTGAATAAATTGCAGAATAAATGTTGAATCATATCAACTGTTGTAACTTTTAATATGTTCCTGGAATTGCATGGTCAATGCAATGAAAATAAAGGATATTTAGCTGTTTATATTTTCACACAGTCCTTTTAATGCTGCTATAACAGTATAATCTAGTTATACAGTCGAACCCCGCTATAGCGATCCCGGGATATAACGATCCCCCGGTTTTAGCGATCTTTTCACATGATCCCGACCAAAACCCTATACCATTAATGCATTTTGAAATGCTTATAACGATCATCAAAAGTCGGAGAATCGGGTATAGCGATCCCAAATTTTCAAAAATTTCTTCTTATTATCGGTACCAATTTTTTCCCCAGTGACATTCATTTACCCTTGATCCTAAGCAAACCAACCTACCATACAAACGCACCTTTTTTTCTCCGAAATACACTAGCATAGACACAATTCACGTCTTTTGTCCCTTTGTCAAATCCCCCTCATATGGCTAAGAAGGTAAAGGGGAGTGGTAGCCCCTTTATTGGGGCATCTATGTCTGAAGTCGCTATTCAACAAATGTTTCTGGATAACTGGACAAAGTACACATGCTAGACCACTTTCATACTTCTGCTCTATTGCCAAAAGAATAGCTTATTCTACGAAAAGGAGGGGGGGGGGATATTTATGGGAAGGTGCAAGTTCAACTGGTTCTGGAAAAACGACGCAGTCACGTGGTGTCCTCAGCATTTTTGGCTTCAATTGACTGAATTCTGTGTCAAGCAATAACGAAATCACCATGGCTAGTACAGGCAAGCGAAAAGCTTTTTCTATCGAAGACAAAATTAAATTTATTCGAAAATTAGAAAGCGGGGAGAGCCAATCTTCAATTTGCAAAGAATTTTCGCTCAAAAAATCAACTGTTGCAACGATTTGGAAGAATCGCGAGTCTTTTAACTCAACATACGAGAAGAATAGAAATGGATCTAAAAAATTACGGAAAGCTGAACGAGAAAACGTGGATGATGCTCTGTTTAAGTGGTTTACCATGCAGAGAAATAGGAATTTACCCATAACGGGGGCCATTCTCCAAGCTAAGGCCAATGAATTTGCTGAACTTTTTGATGAAAAAGGCTTTGTGTGTTCAAATGGATGGTTGGACAGGTTTAAAAAGTGTAACAATATCAACTGTGGCAAAATTGTGAATGAAGCCGCTGGTGTCTGCACTTCTGACGTTACCTACTGGATGGAAAATGCATTGAACACTTCGAATGCTGCTATGACGAAGTTGCGACATCCGGTGAAATAAGTGAAGAAGATATCGTAACATCTATCAAAGAACAGAGCAACTCCATTATTGTAGATCCTTCTTCGGACATCGAAGAACAAGAAGATGATGTAACTCCAGGTCCTTCAATTGCTGACGCAAAGGCAGCTGTTAACGTTTTAAACAACTTTTTTGCTACAGAAAATATAGATAAATGTGTATTGGACTCATTTGAAATCGTGGATAAGAAAATTGCTGAAATGTATTTAAAATCAAAATCTCTCCAACCTAAGATTACATCCTATTTTCGGAACAAGTGATAAATAAATTTATGAGTAAGTTGAATTTTTATTGTTTTTGAGTGAATGTCTAAAATGTTATTTTTAATTCTAATAGGCCTTCATTATATTAAGCTAATTAAATTATTATAATTGATGGAAATTTCGTGATATGTGATTGCTTAAGTAAAAAAAACGTAACATGCTAGTAAATTATAAATTTTTTCGAATTTGGATATAGCGATCCCTCGGTTATAACGATCTCCTGAGTAAGTCCGTTGAGTGTTCGCAATAGCGGGGTTCGACTGTAACACCATTCAAAGGACCACAATGTTTATGAAGCTATAAACGAGTATTGTCATAAAAAGGTTTCATAGTAAGTCAAGTGTAGTAAATCATGTTAAATATGTATTATATACTCATATTATTAATTCAAGTTATAAAATGGCACTGAACACATTTTAACCTTATGTGCTATTAGTAGTAATTAAATTTCTCCTTCTCTAATCAATAAATATTTTTAGCAGTAAATTAATTTCAAATTTGGCGACATTTTGCCTCATTTGGTGAATAAATTAAAATGTTACCAACGATAATGCATTTCTTTATTATTATTATTATTTTTTAAAGATTTTTTTATACCATAAAAACATATATTTTTAGCTTTATATAACAAAGGGGTTAATAAAAAAACTGTCATCGTTAGCAAGTAATCACAATATTAAGGTCTATGGGCAAATTCATAAGATCCAAGATTTATGAACGAGTTGCCAGTATACCTCAGTTTGACTGTATTTATTTTACACTCTTAACTCAACCAAACCTTCAGGCCAATTAACTTCATTAACAGTTTGAGCGATCCCCTTTGAGTCCTTAAAGACATTTAAGGCTAAGACTTATAAGTGAGAAGTAAGCTGAAAACAAAGGCAACTTACTCTCAGCTTTACATTCAACAAGTTATTTGAAGAAGAATAACTGAAAAATAAATATTAAGGTCTCAGCAGAGAGGCGATAAATGAAAGCAGGCGTTTTAGAGTGTTAGCTAGAAATTGGTTAGTAATAGGTTAATATTTAAAGAAATTGTTAGTTAAATGCTTTTGGCTTTGTCTTGATTGTCCGACAATAATGATGAATTATTTTTCAATAATCTGCTGCTATAATTTTTAGTATTTTGCAAATATAATAGCTATATTTCAAAAGGTAGGGATAAAAAAAATTTAGGAAAACATATAGTACTCAGATTAGCAATGTGAATATGTATTGCACTGTATGTATTAAAGAGACATTACAATTTAACTCAACATGGAAGCATCAGTTTTCCATGCACAGTAGGATTTTAAAACTGGGAGTGCGTAACACAACATGGCCTTCAATCAACACACAATAAATCAATACATTTAAAGGTATATATCCAATAAGGTTCATTAACTAACTTTAAAACCTAAAAAGTTCTACGAAAGCTACCCTTTGTGCATGCATGATTTTTCTGAACACATTTTTAATGTCATCCAACAGGTACGGAAATCATGTACCAAATTTGGAGTCAATATTTCTTTTGGCTTGACCTGTAGAGTGGTTTCAATGATCAAAAACTACTTTTTCAGAATCAGCACCCTCCAAAATGCAGTAAAACACAAAATCACCATTTTGGATTTTCGACCCGTTGCAATACTGTCACCACCTTATATTTCATATTAGGTAATTCAAAGCAAAAAAATTGGCTAGATAAACTTCACTTTACTACTAAAAAAGGTCAATTAACACAGAATTCACTAGACTCACTCTTGGACTCGGAATCGCCTTGTCGTCCAGATCTAGGTTAGCTGAACTTGTCTGGCCTTTCACTGGTTCTAGAAGACTTAGACCTGAAGCGAATATTGGGACGGACGATGTGCGCAGCTGAAATTGAAAGAAACCTCTTTATAAATGATAAATTTATTTTAATAAATAATTTTAATTACTCCATTCCTGCTCTAAATTGTAACCGTACAATAGCTTCGATAATAACCAGACTACGAACAGGACATTTCAGAGGTTTAAAAATCTCAACCGAGGGACAGGAAATCTACACAACACAATGCCCAAACTGTCCTGACGTCTACACCAAAACCCACCTTAAGTTTGCAGCATTAAAATGTTCTAAGCGAAGGAATCGGGCATAAACAAACGGAATTCTGCCGCCCTGATTGGTCGCTCCTACGCGATAACTTCGCCCTGATATTCGTTTGTCCTGTTACGTCAAAATCGAGTAAAAATAATTAATATTACACTCTAACTGAAGCAAAAACAAATAAAAATATGTCTTGAAATAACGAATAAAGTTATTTATTGAATGTGAAAAACCTTTTTTTATTCAATTCTCGCTCTCGGAAATTAGAACTATTTACCCTTTTTCCCGTAGAACATTTCTATACTGCATACTTAAACTGTGGTGAGGTGTAACTGTCAGCGGCGTATCTTTGGCTGCCCAGCATTTCAAGCCAGGCTTTTCAGAGTTTGCCCTTTTGAAGACCCAGAGGATCTGCTTCACTCTGAAAAGACGGTTGAAGTTCTGAAGCTGTCTACAACAGCTTCGGCCCAATCTAACCCTTTCACTCCATTATGCACATTTCATGGGCACGACAACAACATTTCTTTTGACAATTCAAATATTAAATATGTTTTAAAACTTACCTTTCTCAAATAAAAAAGTCAGGTTATAGAAAAAAGTGAATAAGTGTTAAGGCTATATAAAATATTAAATGGGTTTTTTTTAAGTACTTATGCTGTACTTTAGAATATATATATAGCAATAGCAAACAATGGCAAAAACATATGTAGTTGAGTAATGCCATTTTGCATTTTTTAATTTTAATTCACAGCATTCTTAAAAAACAACTAATTAGTGAGAACTGATTAGAAATATAGGCATCCCTAATTTATCATCAGGTATAAACATTTAGTTCATTCAATTATCATGAGATTAAAGATGTCTTAAAACTCGCATGAATTTTTTTTAAACATAAAATCCCTGAAACTGGAAACTTGTTTATCTTTAGTTGCAATGCAAAAACAAAATTCTTCACAAATCAAAAAGTGCAGTTTGTCAAAAAAACATGCAAAACAATGTCAAATATATAATATATAAATAATCAAACTAAAAAAAATTGTCAAGAAAAAATAAAAATTAGTTTGGTACAATTTAGGAGTCACATTGTACCCAGTATTTGCTAACTAATAATGGTATTAATATCCAGAAGAAGGCGAAACAATTTAAACACTGGTAGCAGATCCAATCATTTTAAATGTCTCTAACATTAAAACCATTTTTCTATGTTGATAACTTATAACATTTTGACTCATTGAAATGTTTACCAGTAGAATGATAAGAATGACGAAGCAAATTTCTTAAAACACAAAGTTAATTAGCTTTAAACATCTAACAATATAAATAAGACTAATACAAATTTCTTAAAAAGAACCTGTAGAACAAATATTACTTTGACTTGACTCATTATTTTACAACAAGAACTATTGAATATAAGTTACTTACAATATTGTCATAATCTACGATATAAATCAGACTAAATACAAATTTCTTAAAAAGAACCTTACAGCAAATATTACTTTTAGACTTAAATCATTATTTTGCAACAAGAACTATTGAATAAAAGTTACTTACAATACTGTGATAATCTACGTTCACAGAACGTAAAAGCTGCTGAAATGAGTGAGACACACCCCATTGAAATCTCAGACCTGGGGTTTGCTCCGCTTCATGCAATTTCTCCCACAATCTTCGGCTGAAAGATTTGATACATAACATTGAAAATAAAATCCTTTTTAATTTTTGTTAAAAAAAATAATACACATAATTATCATGTTGATATTTCTGATTTTTTAAAAACACTAACCCTTTAATGCTTTGATCCACAATTTCAGATTCGAGATCATTAGAGACGTCTTCAATTGGTTCCACTTGAAGAGGGAAAATGGCATTCATCACAGTTGATAGCTTGTCCACAGATTTTTCCTATTAAAAATATTTTAAAATTTTCACATTTATTTGAAGTTTACTATGACACAACTGCAACCATTGATTTAAAAAAAAATCAGATCTACAGTTATCTTAATGAATAAATAAAACACTGATTCATTTATACCCGCTTATAATTCCAGCAAACATTGAAGTGATTGCGAACTGGTGGCCCAGTGCTGCCAGTGTTGGCTACCGTGTTAAAACTGTGTTTACCGTGATTAAAATATAAACGGTATTGGGCCAATGCCGTGACTAAAATATAAACATCACTGCCATAATATTGGGCTAGTTACGTGAATCAATATAATTTAATGGCTGAGTACTGGGCACACACAGTTGACTGACAGTACTGGGCAGGCACAGTTTAGCCCATTTCCAAATAAGAACTACTAGAAGAATGCTGGGCTAGTAAAGCCCAGCCAAATAATATTTTAACTGTACTGGTGGAATCCTGGCCCAACGTCGAAAATTTCCATGAATCCAGGATTGCAAGTATTGGCAATAATAAAAAATATTTGGTCAACTACTACTTCAACTAAAAAGCATATCGATTAAATTATAATTTAACTTTATAAATCAATATCAATTACAATCACCTGATTATGGGACGAAGAAGAAAGACATGGAGAGTTTGGATAAGTCTCTCCTGATGCCGAACTGAAAGATGCTCGCTCAAAATCTGCAAACTCTGGAGAATCAGAACCATCTTTATCTGTGGCTGGTTCCTCTTTAAAGGCAGCAAATTCTGCTTCAGAAGGTGCAGCAACTTCAGAACAGGCTTGGAAATCGTCAAAGTCATCGAAATCATCCTGCTCTGCAGGTTGTCCGAAGCTGCTTGAGGAATGGTCAATGTTCAGAGGCTTTACAGCTGATTCGTTAGATGCTGCTAAATCACTTGAAATATTATCACTAGGCTTATCAAAGCTCTGAAAACCGTCGAACTCGTTGATACCAGGAGGGCTCTTTTCATCACTTGCTGCTTTGAAGTCGTCAAATTCGTCGTTGTCAGAATGGCATTTTTCGTTGTTAGCAGCTTTGAAGTCTGCAAATTCATCATCATCATCATTTGATTGCTCCTCATTGAGTGGAACAAAAACCGAAGGGCTGGCGCTTTGAAACAGACTTGATTCACAGTCTTGTTTATTTTCAAATGACTGAAAGTCGTCAAAGTTGGCTTCAAAAGATTCATCCTCATTTGCAGACTTATTGAAAAATAATCCCCCTTCCACATCAGGTAGGGATGGGGCACCTTCAAAAGATTCATCCTCATTTACAGGCTTATTGAAAAATAATCCCCCTTCCACATCTGGTAGGGAAGAGGCACCTTGAAAAGCTTCCAATGATTCATCTTCATTTACAGATTCATTCGTTAAAAGGCCACCTTTTCTATCGGAAATATCTGAAAACGATTCAACACCTTGAAAATCATCAAAATCTTCTTCAAAACTACCATTTTCTTCATTTGGAAAATAAGTTTCAAATTTGTCCTTTGGAGTTTCAATTTTAGTTTCACCATCATCGATTGGTTTCTGTACATTTTTGCAATCCCTTATAGAGCCATTGACACCAATTTCACCATAGCTAATAGAATCATCACAGATTGGGATGCTAAAGTCTGTACTTTGAAGGCTATCACCTGCACATGGAATGTTTACATCTTTAGAAGAGTCTGTTACGTCAATTTCATCACTAGGAGGCACAAATATTGAGTCATCAACATCAGAACAGTCGACATTTGAATGAATAGAATTTAAACCAATTCTTTCGTTTGACTTCTCAGAAAACAGTTTTCTTTTTGATCTGTCATTTTCTTTATAGGCATCACTGTTATTAATTTTGTCCTCTGGCACAAAACTATGACTAGTCTCAGAACAATCCCTGTTTTTCGCATTGAGTTCTTTGGTAAAAGTAGGGCAATCGTCCGCTACTTTGCTATCAGAATTGGAAACAATTTTGTCTTTGTTATCCCTTTTACTTGTAAAGACATTGCTGATATGGCTATTTTGATTCTGCTGAGAAAATTTTAAGTTGCAATTCTGGGTGGGAAGTTCAAAGGCATTCAAATCATTAATGCCATTTTCACCAGGTTTGATGAAATTTTTGTATTTTTCTCCTGCAACCGGACTATCGAAGGAAGAGTCAAATGCAATGTTAGCTGAAGTAAATGTTCCAAATTCTTCGTCATCATCATCAGGGCAATCGTCAAGGGGAGGAGGGCTTGACGAAAGCATTGGAATAAAATTGGAAGCCATCTTGACAGGAGTTAAAGGGATTTACAACATTTTTCTGCAAAAAAAAGATTTTAAATTGCTTACAAAAATTAAATTGATATGCAAGATAAATATTAGAACACATCATAATCCTAATACAATATTTAGTATTGTAGGGAATAGTAGTACTATACTACCACATAGTGCCAATACAATGCTTAGTAGGGTGGGCCGAAAAAAACTTTTTATTTTATTTCAGATCACTATAGTGCGGAAAAGTTGCCATTTGTAAAGACACGAAAAATGTACTAATTATTATTTTATTATTACTATATCTTCCGTTCACGCAAAGCCATCAAAGTTGGCAAAAATTGTCTAAAACCGTAATTTTTCATAATTTTTTTAAACACGATATATGTTTTTAATTGCTTTCCTATATCATATTGTATAATTAAAATTTACAAAAGGTTAAAACTTTGAAATTTAGCAGAAAAATACGATTTTTCCTAATGTTATACTACGTTGAATGGTCGGAAGATCTGACAGAAATGTATAATAATTTATTATTCCATATAGAATAGCATTTATTATTAATAAGTGCTATAATATATGGATTTTACATACTTTTAGCAGTTAATTCATTGATATAGGAACGTAACTAAAAGCATCTGTCGTGTTTTAAAAAAATTATAAAAATTTACAGTTTTTAACAATTTTTTGCCAACTTTGATGGCATTGCGCGAACGGAAGATATGGTAATAAGAAAATAATAATTAGTGCATTTTTCATGTCCTTCCCAATGGCAACTTTTCCGCACTATAGCGATCTGAAATAAAAAAAAAGTTTTTTTCGGTCCACCCTAATGCTTAGCAGGGCTAGAAAAATCTCAAAATTTTTACATGCCCTGTCGGGCATGTTAGTCTTAGAAATACATGCATGAATAAAACTTTTACATGCCCAAGCTCAGGCCGAGCGAAAGGGGAAGGAGGGGAAAGAAAGCTGTACCCAGGCATGAGTTTGGCAAGAATAACAAAAGCTGAAACTGAAATGCGTGATTGGACGCATACATTTTTTTTAAGCAGTTACATTGTGAAGTAACTAATTTCGATTTAAGATTAAAATTATAAATTTTCAAGAAGCAACGATTGGATATGTTGGGGATTTATTAAAACGCCAAATGTTTATTTAAATTAATTTATGGAAAGGTATTTTTGATAAAATTTTTACTTGCCCAATCGGGCATGTGAGGCGAAAAAATACATGCCCGATTGGAATTTTTACATGCCCCGGGCATGTCGGGCAATATAATTTTCGAGCCCTGATGCTTAGTATTCATCTTACCCTTTACCATTAATGGTAAATTGGTTGCAACGTGTTTATCCCTTATAACAGGGGTTCCCAACCTGTGGTACGCGTACCACTGGTGGTACGCAGGAATATTTCAGGTGGTACGCGTGAGAGATGTGAGCAACCTGAAGTTATCAATAGCATTTTATGATGCTATCAATAAATTTTTGGATCAGATTTTGCTGAGTTTAAACTATTTTTTATTTGTATGTTTTTAGAACTATGGGTAATAAACAAAACTGTTTATTAATTTTTTTATCTTTTTATTTTTCTTCTATTATAAGCATGTTATAAATAAACAAATATCTAACCATTAAATACGTAGTTTTCTCAGGAATTTTACCCAAAAAACTTTTGAACACTTTTAGAAGAGTAATTATTATTCGCTTATTAAAAAATTTAGGTCTGGTGGTACGCCAAAATTTTTTAAAAAGCCAAGTGGTACGCAGGTGCAAAAAGGTTGGGAACCCCTGCCTTATAACAAGAAACCCAGTAAAATTGATTTTAATTTTTTAACAAAAATCAAAAGGCATAATTGTTCTTAACTTTATATTCAGCTTTAATTTGAGTGATTCATAGTAGTTGAAGATTTTTAAAAATAGTTTTTAATGTGATAAATACTGAATAATTACTTGGGCATTTAAATAAATTTCTATCATTCTTATCTACATTGCTAAACAACAAGTCTATGTCATATTTTGGACTAGTGGGTGAAAGCACCCTTTAGGAGGTTTTTTAACCCTTTCAGTCCCAATAACAATCTGGCATCATTTTAGAAAAAAAAATTCTGATCATCTATAGCCATTTATTATATCAAAAAGCACATCATTCGATTCTTCAAAAAAAATTCTTTTTAGAAAATATTTTTTATTGATCCCAATAGATATCATACGTAATAAATACGTAATTTGTATTAATAAATTATAAATTTGGTAATTCATTGCACTATAACAGCTAAAACATTTTCTAAACTGCACCATTTTCTGAAATTACCTTAAACTGGGAAATGCAATTAAATAAAAGATTAATCTCCAAAACATTTCAAAAACTTTTGAACCGCCATTGAAACCTTATGGAAAGTTTGTTTGCCAACTATTGCTGTATTTTAAATTTAAGGCTAGAATTTCGTTTGTGAATAATAAAAGTTTGGGTCCAACACTCAGCTGTTACTCTTTTTTTAGGTAAATGAGCAAAAAACAGTTTTTGTGAAATTTGATTACATTTACTTATCTTTATTTGATATGTGATAAATAAAGAATGGGGTCAAATGAGATATAAGCAAAAATTATTAGAATTCTAAAGTTTAAAGCTCATTGTTTCTTTTTTTTTTTAGATACTTTTTTAAACATTGTTTTAATGAACAAATTGGGAATATTTTATAATTAACTCAAGACAATAACTGCACAAATATTATTTAATTTTTACAGAAGAATTATAGTTTTGCTATTAAAGCTAAAATATAATAAATATTTTTTTTATAATAACATAATAAAATTCTGAATAAACACAAACTGACATTTATAAACAAGAAAAAAAAAAGACATGCCTAATATGTTCCATCACATTCACTTGAACTTTTCAATGGTGTTTAACATTCTATTGCTGGAAACTTAATGGTTCTGTAAATAAAATATAGATATTAATGTATCACACTTCTTGAAACTGTAATATACTATACATGTACCAAATTAATTTAAACAATTTTTTAATGTAGGAAACTATATGTAATGTCATTGAATTATTTCAAAATTAAATCATTGTTTCGCTAAAAATCAGCCTAATTATGGGAAATCTCCAGTTAGGAATAACATTGATTCTTTCTGCTTTAATATTCATACAAGGTAACACAAATTTGTCCTTCTTGAAAAGAATCTCTTATCTGTATGAATTTTGAATAAAACGATAGCTTTAACATGCTAAACATAAGATGAATAACGAATTCGAAAAATTGTTTTGTTGCAGTTCAAAACTTTCGTAACATAGATCTATTTGATAGGATACTAAAATTATCACACAGTATATAATTGTACTAGCGTGTCTAAAGTGTAGTGTTACGTTTACATTTCAAAAAAATAATTAACCTATTAAAGAAATCCTTAGTTAATTATACATGAATTTTGGCTAAAGAGGAAACATACGATTGGGTGTAACCATGTTGGAAACCATAAAATCGCATAAAAATGGTTTTTCATAACTTAAAACTAATAGCGCAAACGGATAATCTCATACGAACTTAAGCTTTCTAACCGCAGTTTTTCAAAAAATAACTTAATTGATTATGTGCATATGTTTTATTCCAAATCGAAAAAATGACTGTAAGTTACACCCTAGGTTTTCGATGGAGTGGTTTATAATGAAAGATAGAGATCAAGAACCCTCCTTATTTAAAAATATACCTTAAATGGTATAATATAAATTGAAAATTGCTTGGTAAGAAAACCGAAACCTATTTATTTTAGAAGTAAACATACATACGTACGTAAGCAACATGTCATTCGTGCTTCGATCGGTGAATGCTCTTTCGCATCTTAGAAAAACCAATGACGTCAGAAAGACATAGGCGAATTGCAAAAATTGGGGCGCCATCTATCTCATCGATACTTAACTAGAGACCGATTTGAAAATGTTCGATTTAAATGAAATATATATCCCTTCCCCTCTCCAGTATTGGTTAATTTAAGAAAAATTTAACTGTGCAAAGATTTTTTAAGTAAAATATTTCTAAACTAAGTATTATATAAAATACTGGAATTTGTTTTCAATCAATAATTATTGTATTACATATTTAGAAAATATATATATCAAAATATAATGTAATGAAGGATTTTACTTAAAAGTACATTAAAAGTAATTTGAAGCATTTTACAAATTTCTCTTTGAAATCGATATTTTGTTTAATTCTTCCATTTATTTGGAATAAAATGAATAAAACAGTTTTGCATATACAAAAAATAATTTATTTTAGTTATTTAATTTCTTTTTTAAAAATAAGAAAAAAAAATTGTACTAAAAAAGTGAAGTTATAAAAGATTCATTAAATTTGAGTAGCATTGTGCCCGCATAGTGTAATACATTTTATTTCCTACAGCTAAATAAATTATTAAATGATTGAAAAGTCAGATAATTTTCAAGCAAAAAAGGTACACAAAACTTTAATTTAAAACAAATTTTATATTTTATTACAACGAAAATATTTTCATACGACGAGTATCGCTCTGGCAAAAATTTCTCTACCACTGCTGACATCAATTCAGATAGAGAACAATTACGATATTCATTCAAGTACCGATATTTTAGTTCTTCGTTTTGTCGTTCGATGCCATTATTGGAATTTATATGCATGTCACTGGGCTTGTAGGCCAATGCCCACCTTTTAATCTCGGGAAACCACGTTGTTTCAAAATAATCCTTCAAATTTGTAGAATCGTAATACTCACACGTATTTAGTTTTGTAATTGCATCCATTAATTCATTTTCCGCTCCGGCATTGGCTACCTCCCTCAAGCGAGCTTTTTTTATGTCTAATTACATGACACATACTGCATTTTATATAATATATGTATTATATACCATTTTATATAATTAATCATGAATATACATAAATAGTAACATTTTATATTTTTTTTTCACCAACTTCAAGCTTGATATATATCCAGATTATAAACTTAAATTTTAGCCTCATTGAAATTTTTTAGATTATTAAGTTTCATTTTAATTGTTACAAGGCCATCAATTTATTGTTATTCCATCCTTTTTTAAAGAAATTTTCTTTGTATCTTCATATTGTGCATATAATTATTTTATATTATTATTGTACTAACGAATCTACTGAAATATGTGTATTTTTCATGATCAGTTAATATTTTTTAATAAAGATCATGAAAATATTTTCGTTGTAATAAAATATAAAATTTGTTTTAAATTAAAGTTTTGTGTGCCTTTTTTGCTTGAAAATTATCTGACTTTTCAATCATTTAATAATTTATTTAGCTGTAGGAAATAAAATGTATTACACTATGCGGGCACAATTCTACTCAAATTTAATGAATCTTTTATAACTTCATTTTTTTAGTACAATTTCCATTTTCTTATTTTTAAAAAAGAAATTAAATAACTAAAATAAATTATTTTGTGTATATGCAAACTGTTTTATTCATTTTATTCCAAATAAATGGAAGAATTAAACAAAATATCAATTTCAAAGAGAAATTTGTAAAATGCTTCAAATTACTTTAATGTACTTTTAAGTAAAATCCTTCATTACATTATATTTTGATATATATATTTTCTAAATATGTAATACAATAATTATTGATTGAAAACAAATTCCAGTATTTTATATAATACTTAGTTTAGAAATACTTTACTTAAAAAATATTTGCACAGTTAAATTTTTCTTAAATTAACCAATACTGGAGAGGGGAAGGGATATATATTTCATTTAAATCGAACATTTTCAAATCGGTCTCTAGTTAAGTATCGATGAGATAGATGGCGCCCCAATTTTTGCAATTCGCCTATGTCTTTCTGACGTCAATGGTTTTTCTAAGATGCGAAGGAGCATTCACCGCTTCCGATCATGTTATCATTTCTCAATTCCGCAATGATTCAACTCGCAGTCACAGTGAAAGAGAAAAACTTTTTTCTTTTTTATCTCTGAGTTCTATGCTTTGAGTTGATGCTGATTATCTGGATTTATCTCAGAAAAATAACTTAATTATTAATAGTTTTGTGAAAATCACAGGATTCATACTTATTAAATAAGAGAAATGTACGGCCCCTTCTTGTCTACAAAAAACTACACAGACTCAAAAAATTTCGCAAAAAAATTCAAACAAACCAAACTTTTTTTGCGACGGACGTTTAAGAACGGTAGTCAAATGGTTTTAGTTTTACTCATATTTTAAGACAAAAAAATCTCTTTTCAGTTTTCACACTTTATTCAACTTTGCATAACAGTAGTTAAGGTACATAACATATATACCTCAGACAACTTTTTCTTTAATTTTTTAGATAGACTAGACTATTAAAACTTTATGCGAAAATCAGTCACATAAAAATACTTTACTGCAATAAAAAAAATATATTAATAAAATAATTAACAATTAATTCAATTAACTTAATTGTGCCCAATTGCGAACACCATAATGACATTTTAAATTGCTTGTTTTATATAATTTTCGAAGAAAAAAACAAATATCCAAACATGTTATCATGTACTAATTTAATTATGATAGTTTGAATGGAAAGCTTCAAAATACTAATTTTGTAATAATTTTTAAATGTCTGTAAAAACTTACAATTTGTTAGAATAGTTAAAAAGTACATGGCCCCATGCCTTGATTCATACTCTTTAAGATACACTTTAATTTTTGTTTTAATCGAAGCATATTAATTTGAGATATGTTCGGAGTTCAAGCATATTATGAAAAAAAAATTGTTACTCAGAAAATGAGTTTAAGGATTCCATTGGAAGATTCATGACAATAGATTTGTCTTTACAAGACTGCTTGTAAATCAAAAACAACAGTTTTACACAGTACAACAAATCTACTTGTACCATTTGAAGGATAATGAATAACATAATATTTTAATGCAAGAATATCAAAACACATATTTTGATAATTTTTTTCCTTTTTCTAAGGTACTACATAAATATCATAAGCCACTGTGGATAGGGAATCTGCTTCTAAAAATTGTACTAACATATAAAATTTTTGCCCCACAAATCAATTTATAATACCATCAGCAAATGTCCTTTTTGAAAAATGATGTGATAAACCCTTCACCAAAATTTTATTGAGAAAAGTACTATATGCCATTATCTTGTTTCTGATGAAGTAATTCCTTCCAGCTTTTATTCCTAAACTTCCTTCAAACAGTTCTCATGTACTCGTATAGACAGTGCTCTGCTCCCACTTAACATTGATTCACCAATCAAAGCTTGAGAAAGAATTTATTTCATTCAAAATCACATCTGTTGTCACTCAAGACCCGAAACATGCTCATTATGTATATTGTAGCAAAATATCAACACTGACCTCAGTGCTGATAATTGTATACAAGTTTAGGCACATTTTTTAAAAAAATAATTTACATTAAATTGATAGTCACACTCAACGTTTCAAAATCCTGCTCAATGGCAAATATACATTTTATCTCCCAAAGCATTAATATTTTGATGAAAATTACAAAAATTTTCTTTTAATTAAGGTTTTTAAACAATAACGATTGACAATGAATTAATTTTGCTAATGTCAAATTAATATGCAACTGTAAAGAAGTCAACCATCATAAATAGGATTTTATTACTGCCATAAAAAATGTAAACAGCATATAAATTAAATAAGTTTTATTGAATATTTTTGCATAAAAAAAGATACAACTGTATATATACAACTGAAAGCAATCCAATTAAATCTTTAACAGTTTTTGATTTAAACACATTTAAATTTCATCCAGGTCATAAGTCTCTTCAGGAAATTCCCCAACAATAATATCATGAGGTTTAACGAAACCTCCATACTTCGGTTCACAGTCGAAATACCTTTTACCGCCAACAGAACCATCATTCTTTCCAAGGGGTTCATCGTACTTAACCCCAACCCAGAATCCGGGTTTAAACTCAGTCTTCCCGACATACATTACAGTCCCCCTACGGTTCGGTTTACCAGAAACTCGAACTTCACATCTGTTGCCAACAATAATATTTTTAATCAGTTCCTCTTCTTCTTTTAGTTTCTTTTCTTCTAGAGCTGCCTTGGCGTCACCACCACTTTGGAGCTTCATTTTCTCCTTAAAAGCTCTGAGGGTGTCTTCTCGTTTAAGATACTCCTCTTCGGATAGTTCAAATTTTTTCACCTAAGAAAAAAAAGCATATTAAATTTTAAAAACATAATTTGAATCCTAATTGAACAACAATACATTAAGCCAAGTCAAAAGTAATAATACAAAAAGAAAAATGAAGTGGCAAAACTGTTAACTTTTCCAAATTTAATATCTCAAATATTTTTATAATTCAAAATTCAGCGGTGTATGGCTTGGAGGCATATAAATACACATAAATCCCAAATAACTTGGAATGGGTATAAGAGAATAGTCAGCAGTTGGTTGTCATAAGGGGATTGTTTCAGCATTTTCTTTAATACTTCCAAGTTACCATCTAGAATTTTAAGACAGGATAATAAAAAAACAGACATTCGCCTTCTATAAGTTTTTTTTCTTCTAAAGAAATATTCTGATTCCTAAGACATGGATAAATGAAATCTAACAAAGTTATAGCAACACTCAAGGAACCACAGTAATTAAGATGTTAAAAACATTGACACTTTAAAAGTACACGAAACAATTAAGCTTCTGTCAGCTAACTAAAAGGATAAGTTTTTTCACCATAATAGCTGATCTGCTTTCTTTTGAATAAACTCTAGAATCAAAATAAACTCTCAAAAGAAAGATAATGATCTTTTAAGACTGAATCAATGATGGTTTGAAGTGATTTTTCTTTATTGGATAATAAGTTGCAAGATCAAAATATTGAGGGAAATCACAAAATTTATCTATTCGGAAGTAAACGTCCAAAGCTGATTAGCTGATTTACTAGGTACAGATGTGGCAAATCACCAACCCTAAAACACCAAGTATACCTTGTCTTTCCAGAATGCGAGCCTTGATAGTATTTTCTTTCCCCATCCCTTCGCTTCGTTTTCTAGGAAACGGGGGAAGCATCGCTTTTCTAAACCTAAAGCGTTTGAGGTTCTGTTGTGAGGTTAACAATCCGAACAGTTCAAATCCAAGTAGGGTGGGGAAAAAACACACTCACACCGTGTCAAAGAAAACCACATGGGGGGATGGGAGAGGAAAATTCTTTCGAGGCTTGCATTCTGGATAGACAAGACAAGGTATAGCATTTATTATTTCTTAAATAAATTCTTGCAACCATGTAAAGGCAAGTTTGACATTATGAACAATCAATAACCAATATGTTTAAATTAAGGTAAGGTTAAAAAATCAAGTTACAAGCAAGTAACAACAAGGTCTATGGTAGAACACAAAGACTTTTATAGAAATAATAGAGTTGTTACTGAGGCCACTGAAACCATGTGATTACAACACAAGCTTCGAAAGCACTTTCCTCCCTTTCATGTTTTATTTCCAGGATACGATGTTAGTGTTGCTGTTTCCATTTTCCTCTGTGCTACTGAGGTTTGGTTTGACTTAGTTTAAATTAAATTAACGTAGCACTAGAGCTATTGCTGACAGGTGTCGTATTTTAGAACCACAGACAATTGACGAGCTGACACCAGAGTAGGCACCCAACACAACCTTTAAGGGCAACATCATACACAGTGTTGGGGCTTTGGAGCAGATTTAACACGCACCTTCTCTACACGGGGTAGTATTTGTCGGACATTTTGGCTGTACTGGCCGTTTATAGGTGAGCAGTTATTTTGGCGATGCCCTGACCCAAACCTGGGATACTTCTAGGTGAGCACCTAACTGACTGGGCTCCCTACTTAGGTTTGGAAAGCAATTACGATTACCCTTAAAGCAGTGCCTCAAACGAGGTAGGTTTCGAAACACAATGCTCATCATGTCATTTCCTGGGAAACCATAACAGAAGAGAGGGGAAGAAAGCGCTTTCAAAGCCCGTATTTTAATCAGATGGATTATTTATAAGTGTGGATGCAATAAACTTTCAAAAAATTACTTCAATCTACAATCAATGACAAAAAATTACCTTGGAAACATCTTCAAACTCTCCTGCTTGGTGGAATGTGTCGGTGACATGAAGAATCTTTGCACCTTCTAATGGATACGAACCCAAAATGGAATCATCGCCAACTAGTTTTGCTATAACTTCCTGCTTGTCATTGAGCAACTCTAATTCCATGGATCCAGATGAGGCACCAGTTAATAGCTCCAGCTTCTGTTTGAGTTCCCCAATTTTAATATCTTTCGGGAACCTCCGCTGGGTGCCAAAAGAGTTGATGCTACTCGTGACGAGTATGTCCAGTAGGTCGGGTTTGCTTTCGTCACCCATTTCTGCTTTAAACTGGAAAAAAATGAACATTAAGTACATCAAGTCTTAAAAAACAATCTATAATAATAAAAGAAAGAGTCTGTCTGTCTGTGGATCGCAAAACACCTACTTAGACTGCTTGAAAAAATTCGAAATTTTTAATATAGATTAATTTTGATACCTACGTGTGCACCTGAGGCTTAGTTTTTTCATATTTGATTGTGATTTTTAATTAATATAACTAGTTTCAAAAAAACGTCATCCACGTGGGATTGCGGGACCATAACAGAGCTTGAAAATACATGGACCGGGCCGAAACAGGGGCTTGACGCCATCCTCTATTAGTTTTATTGATTGAGTGTAGTTGAGATATGCGCTCGCCCTAAGGCTGCTTCATCCTCTATTAGTGTTTGCTTTTTTAAGTGTGCATGCTCCAACACGAATTTAATTTTGTTTTGATTTTGAGTGTATTTTCACAAGTAAGCATGCCTCTAAAAGGAAGCAATGCGAAGTTAACGGGCTCCCAGTAAGGCGGGACCATACTGCTAGTTTTTAATATAATGACCGGTCTAGATTTGGCGATTCGCGTTACGTTGCCAAGCAACGAAGATACCTAAATATGGTAAAATATTTCTTCATATTTCATAAAACACCATAGCAAGCCTATGTTAAATTTTTAGGCTCGCCAAACGTCGCCACTGAACAAACCGGCCATTATGTTATAGCAACAAGCAACAAACTTATACATCAATGCTTTTTTATAAAGGTCAAAACATTTTATACAATTTTTTTTAAGCATATAACATAACTCAATAATTTAAACTTTTAGTGACAGTGCAATTACTAGAAAATTTTACTATGAAACTGTAAACTTGCTACTACTCACTTTTGAAGTTTATCTAGTACAATCCGTTGAAAATTTAAGCTTAAGTTGATATAAGGGAAGTTTTTAAAAGCAGGACTTTATAGGTAAATGTTTTAATCAATTTCAAATAACCATAGAAACCTTTAAAACACAATAGATAACAGACGCACTAGTTTAGGAAAATTTGGGATAGGCGGCAGACGACAAAAAAAAAGTATTTGTTTCAAAGGCGGATACAGTTAATAATACCTTAGATTAATA
The DNA here is from genome assembly GCA_023701765.1 of Hylyphantes graminicola. Classification (NCBI taxonomy): domain Eukaryota; kingdom Metazoa; phylum Arthropoda; class Arachnida; order Araneae; family Linyphiidae; genus Hylyphantes; species Hylyphantes graminicola. The sequence continues at coordinate 44,213,774 of CM043121.1, forward strand.
ATACTTTGAATACACGTGTTATATATGTCAAGGAATATATAAAACAATTTATTTATGTTAATCAATGTACTAGAATACAAATTGATGATCAGACCTATGGGTGAAACAAAAAAAGTCCCATTAACAATTAAAATATTTAGCTGCATCGAAGCCTATGGAATGTAGCATATATGAAATTTAACTTTTCAATTATTGAGTGGCAATTTCATGATTAGTTTACAAATTTTGATTTTTTTTTCTGCGTGTGTTCCGAATTCATTGTTTATAAATTTATTTTTCGGTTTTTGATGAGTATTTTTGATTGGTTTGATGATCAAAGTTGTCTGTATCATAGATATGCATTCTAGAAACTTTTATAGCATAATATAAATAGTTTCTCATTTGTATTTTAACATTTTCCTTCAAAACACTAACAGTGATGAACTCAATTTCTTTGGGTACAAACCCGTTTAATTTTAAATCAAACACTGAAATAATTGAAACAAAAGTACCCAATGGCGATTTTACAGTAAGTTTATACAGCTTAATTTGTAATGATATGATTTGTTATTCTAGAACAACTTATTATTCATTAAGATGAACTGAACGTGTTAACCAAAATATACGTTTATTTAACGTTGAGACTTGTTATTAAAAACTTTATAGGGATACAAAAAAACCAAAATGCTCTCTGTCTGAATGTGATTCAATAGTTGACAACCGATTTTCTGCCAAACTTCTTAAATAAAACAAGTAGGGATGCACCGAATACCAAATTTGGCCGAACAACGAATATTCGGCTTAAGTCTTAGCCGAATACAGATAATGGTTGAATCACACAATCATTCAATAATTTTAATACAATTTAGCTATTAAATTTTTAATTAAAGAAATACCCAAGTCTTTTAGAATGTGTAAGAAACTTGGTAAAAACACAACACGAAAACACAAGCTTGCAGAAGTATGAAAACAAAAACTGAAGTACGAATCCCATGTAGAATGAAAATTAGAAAAAAAATAATGAAACCATGCCTTACAATTTTGTTAAACAATTTTTATTTTATCTTTTAGTGAAAAATTACAATTGTGAAATATATATAGTAACTATTGTTTTTTTAAGCCCACTCACTATTACTGTTCCCTTAAAGAGACATGTTTATATAATACAACTTGAGTAAAGCTTGATGTACCATTATAAATAACTGAAACTTAAGAATCAGAAAAGAAGGGAATACCTGTTTGGGAAATGTTTCGACATTTTAGAAGATGATAACATGAAGATTTTTTTTTAAAAATTAAATATCGCTATTTGGCCGTATAGTGAAGCGATTCGGCCAAACCGAATATTCGGCTAATGTGGCCAAAACAGAATAGTAATTGAATTTTCAGTGCACCCATAAAAACAAGAATCTTAACCCTGTGATAAAAAAAATAACTAGGTAGCTTTTTTTAAAGTGCTGTTGGTTTACAATATTGTCAATGTTATGTATGAATTTGTGTGGTTCAATCGCTTAGCGAAAATTATAATTTTTTTTCAAGCTAGTTATTGCTTCTCTTCTAGTGTTCAATTTGAAGGTCCCTGAATTGTTAGGAACCAGTAACTAAAAATTGTGTAATGATAACACTGCACTAAATCTATTTTAACAAGAATCATAGGCATAAAATACATATTTTGGTTAATCAAAAGCACTTTTTGTATTCTTGAAAATGTGTTTAGAGCAGATTTTTATGTAGGTTTTAACCTTTCATTAATGAATCTTTTGAAACTATCTGAGTGACAGAATAGTCACTCTGTTTCTTCTAAAATGTGCTTCTTGTATTGGAAAAATATGTTATTAAATTTTTTATAAAATTCATATAATACAAAAAAATAGTTTTTTTTCCCCAACCTATATGCAATGGACAATTCCCACATTTTTTTAATATTTTTTTTATTCGATGCAGGATGTCGGAAAAAAAATATTAGTCCAAACAAAAAAAATTCCGATGCGTATTTATTTTTTTATTCAATTTCAAAGTCGAGCTTTCGAGAAGCGCACGAAAATCACTCAAAAGCGCACAGAAACGCTGTGACGTCAGTTTTTACAAAACTCATTGACATATTCTGATCAACTCTGGTTGATATTGACATTTGTGTGAAACTGAAACTGTGAAGTATGCGATACAATTAGTTTCGTTTGTTAAAACTATTTGAACATGTCATATCGGTATTGCATAGTTGCTGAGTGCCATAATACTACAGTTACTATCCCAGAAAAGATTTTTTTTATATTCCAAGTAATTGTCCTGAAAGGAGAAAACAATGGATAAAGGCTATAACGTGATCTTGTTTCTCCTAAATCGTAAGCTGTAGACAACTTGCTTTGCAGAAAGTATAGATAATAGCTCATTGTGTGTGTAAAAGTTTAGAAACAAAAGAGTTTTTATTTTTAGTTTTCAGCTACTTTTCTTTAATGTTTGAGTTATTAATTGCATAACTGTTTGTTGTTCAAAAAGTTATAGTAAAAAGCGACAGTGTAAATATCTAAATAATAGATGGCAGCGCGAGTGCTTTGGAATCAATGTTCTAAATACATAAAGTAATTAATTAATAGCTTATATTTAGTTATTTTTGGATTTTTCAATTGGAATTAAATTGAAAAAAAGAATGTATAAATGGTACATGCATTTGAGTTGTTAAATAAAATTATAACTTTGATACAATGATTTTACAAAACTTCAATTGTGTTAGATAATAACGCAGTTTTTGGGCAAGTTGTTGCTCTGCGCTTTAAAAAAGCCTGGTTCCATCGAAATAAATTGAAGAAAAAAGACAATTAGAACACAAAAATAATAGTAAATAAAGAATAAAAATCCGAACGTTTAAGAAATAAAATAAATTTAATAAGAAATCAATTGTAAACTCTAGATAGGTCGTCTGCACGCCGTTGTAAACTTTAGTAAACAAACCTACGAACATAAATGGTGACGTAAGTTTTGAAGTGTTTTTAAAAAATACGGGAACTGTCCATTGTTGAAAGCTTGTTTTTTTTTTAAATATTTACTCATTATTTTTTTCAGATGGGTAATTTGGCAGAGCCACAAGAAATGCAGGTAAATTAAATATTATTATTTAGTTGGTTTCCTTTATCCTGTAGCGTTTTTATTATGACTTAAAACTTACTTGGAAATTGTTTTAATTTATTGTTGAATGGTTCTTCTTTGTAGGAAATTATCCCTGGTCTCTTTCTTGGGCCCTTCAGTGCTGCTAGCAAAGCAAATGTAAGTGCAATGGAATGTAGAATACTTTTAGAAAACTTATAAATAATGGAAAATTTTATATTTCTTTATTAATTGAACAGGATTGTTTCACGGGGGATCTGGCGATAGCTCTGCAGTCTTGTTAATTCCTTTTCTTGAATTACTTTTGTTTTGGTTGAGGTGGTTTGTTGGTAGACATATATTCAGGTTAGTGTGCTTGGTCAGCATACTAACATGATTACCTCTACCAACTAACCAAAACAAAATTAATTCAAGAGAAAGGAAAACAAGACTGTGGTGCTATTGCCAGATCCTCTGCAAAACATCCCCAGTATGTTTGGCAATATCATAGTTCTTTGATTATGTTTGGTCATAATGGAATCACCAAGCTTGGTGCATACTACCTAGATTTACTATATTTTATCTAAATGTGGGTTTGACTATATTTCATCTAGAAGTGCCACTTGAGACATAAAAAAAAATGGAAATTTTGAAAACAAATCTTAATTTAGGAGCTTATTGTATAAATATAAATTAAATTCAGGAATTATGAGTAAAAAACCAAACATCTTTTTTTTTAATACACTGTTTCAATATCTAAATTATTCTTATAAATATTCCGATTTTAGAAACATAATTTACTATAATAGGAAATATTCCTTTATTATTTTTTATAGTTGGGTGCTCTTCTTGATGCTGGGATTACACATATTGTGTGTGTAAGACAAGAAGTTGAAGCTTCCTTTATTCAGCCTACTTTTCCAGATAAATTCAAGTAAGCATATCGATGTTTTCCAAAATAAATGTTTGTGTATGGTTAATACAGTAAAAAGGCATTCTGTGTGCAGCAATTATGTATTGAAATTCAATTTATTACGGGAGAGGTTCAAAAACCAGTATAACTTGGAGGTTTCATGGTTTTTGTAAATTTCTGGTTATAGATATAAATTCACTACCACATAAGGTTTGTTTTTTAATGTAAAGTAAAAGTAGCATTAATTCCAATAAAATAGTAAAATACCTATACCTAAAAATACCTATTGATTGTTTAAAAAAATGTAGCTTTTGCACAAGACCTATAGATTAAAGAAACATATATTTTTCTTTTCTTTCCTTTGCAGTCGGAAGAAAAGTTTTTGTAGTAGCAGAAATTTGATGATAATTTCACTATTTTCAAATCTTTAAGCCTGTTCAATATTAGGCAGCTTGTTAGTCTGTGACATATTTTACATAATCGTGCTTGAAAATTCTATGCATTAAATCTCATGAAAATTATTCTTTAGATACATTGTCATCAATCTCGGAGATTCACTTACATCAAATATCATTCCCATTCTACCACAGGTAACATAAATATTTTAAAATTTAATAATGATTGAGTTACTTTTTCTGTTTTGGGAACAAATCTCCAAGAAGATAGATAAACAATGAAATTTTGTTATTTTATCAAGGCTGGATCCAATTTTTACAGGAAGCCATTTAAAAAATAATACTGTTTTTAAGAACTTCCCTATTCCAACTGTAGCCATTCTGGGTAATAAGACAAAAAATGATTGTTTACATCTTTTTCAAGAGTTTTTTCAAACAAATAATAATATTTATTTACTGTTATTTTGTGTTAGATATTATCAATGTACTGAAAATGTTTCTTATTCCTTTACTATGTGCCTTGATTTCATTTGCAAACTGTGTAAAAGTAGTTATATTATGCATTAGAAATTATGTGTACAAGTTTTAATGCAACATTTGCATTTCAGGTTAAATGTTTCATTGACAACTGTTTCAAGCTTGGGGGTAATTTAATATTTTATTTTTAGTTTATTTCTTGAGTGTTATTCCTTAATAATAATTTTGTCATGAAGAAATGCTTTCTTACAATTCAAACTTTAGGCTTTCACAATTTATTATAAATAGAACCTAAAACTATAGTATAAAAGCTATTGTATAGCGCATGACAAATCGATAGATAAGGAGATATTTTAAAGCAAATGGAAGGGATTCTCGCTATTGTCTTTCAAATCTCAAAGTTTCACATCTTTTCTTTCTTTTTTTTTTTTTTTTTTTTGAGGGAGGGGGATTGAAAACTACCCATACATATTGTGTTCATCCATTACCTGATTCTAACAACAATCAAAAATTTACTACAGTCGAACCCCGCTATTGCGAACACTCAACGGACTTACTCAGGAGATCGTTATAACCGAGGGATCGCTACATCCAAATTCGAAAAAATTTATAATTTACAAGCATGCTACGTTTTTTTTACTTAAGCAATCACATATCACGAAATTCCCATCAATTATAATAATTTAATTAGCTTAATATAATGAAGGCCCATTAGAATTAAAAATAACAATAAAAATTCAACTTACTCATAAATTTATTTATCACTTGTTCCGAAAATAGGACGTAATCTTAGGTTGGAAAGATTTTGATTTTAAATACATTTCAGCAATTTTCTTATCCACGATTTCAAATGAGTCCAATACACATTTATCTATATTTTCTGTAGCAAAAAAGTTGTTTAAAACGTTAACAGCTGCCTTTGCGTCAGCAATTGAAGGACCTGGAGTTACATCATCTTCTTGTTCTTCGATGTCCGAAGAAGGATCTACAATAATGGAGTTGCTCTGTTCTTTGATAGATGTTACGATATCTTCTTCACTTATTTCACCGGATGTCACAACTTCGTCATCGCAGCATTCGAAGTGTTCAATCTCGCTTTCGGAAAAGGCATTCACTCCGTGTTTATCCAGCCATTTGGAGAGTGGCAGATTGTCATCATCATCGTCGCTTTCATCTCCTTCCTGTGGTGTTTTCTCAAGGCCTGCTCGACGAAAGCAATTTCTGATGGTAGAGTCAGTTACCATCCTCCAAGATTTTTCTAGTAAAACAATTGCATCAAGGAGGGAAATGTCGCAATCAGTGTTATTGTCGTAACATTCTAAAATGCGCAAGATAAGCTGCTTCCGGTAGATGCATTTTAGACTCCGGATCACTCCCTGGTCCATCGGCTGCAAAACGGACGTCGTGTTTGGAGGAAGAAAGACTAACTTAATCCATTGAATGTTCTTGGGCTCAATGTGGGCAGTACAATTGTCTATCAACAACACAATTTTCCGTTTCTTTTGCGACAGTTCTTTATCCCATTGTCGAAGGAATTCCTGGAAGAGTTCCGATGTCATCCAAGCCTTTTTGTTGGCCTTGTAAACTACAGGCAGTTTTTTTGCATTCTTGAAGCATCTTGGCTTTTGGGATTTTCCAATCACTGCCAATTTTCGTTTATCCGTGCCATTCATATTTGCACACACAAGAACTGTAATTCTTACTTTGGATAGTTTCCCACCAACACATTTTTCTCCTTTCAGCTTCAAAGTTTGGTTTGGTGTCATCTTATAAAACAAACCTGCTTCATCCGCGTTGAATATATCCTTCTCTTCATAATTGCGGATGATGTCAGGCCAGACATTTTCCATCCAGTAGGTAACGTCAGAAGTGCAGACACCAGCGGCTTCCCCCACAATTTTGCCACAGTTGATATTGTTACGCTTTTTAAACCTGTCCAACCATCCATTTGAACACACAAAGCCTTTTTCATCAAAAAGTTCAGCAAATTCATTGGCCTTAGCTTGGAGAATGGCCCCCGTTATGGGTAAATTCCTATTTCTCTGCATGGTAAACCACTTAAACAGAGCATCATCCACGTTTTCTCGTTCAGCTTTCCGTAATTTTTTAGATCCATTTCTATTCTTCTCGTATGCTGAGTTAATAGACTCGCGATTCTTCCAAATCGTTGCAACAGTTGATTTTTTGAGCGAAAATTCTTTGCAAACTGAAGATTGGCTCTCCCCGCTTTCTAATTTTCGAATAAATTTAATTTTGTCTTCGATAGAAAAAGCTTTTCTCTTGCCTGTACTAGCCATGGTGATTTCGTTATTGCTTGACACAGAATTCAGTCAATTGAAGCCAAAAATGCTGAGGACACCACGTGACTGCGTCGTTTGTCCAGAACCAGTTGAACCACACCTTCCCATAAATATCCCCCTCCTTTTCGTAGAATAAGCTATTCTTTTGGCAATAGAGCAGAAGTATGAAAGTGGTCTAGCATGTGTACTTTGTCCAGTTATCCAGAAACATTTGTTGAATAGCGACTTCAGACATAGATGCCCCAATAAAGGGGCTACCACTCCCCTTTACCTTCTTAGCCATATGAGGGGAATTTGACAAAGGGACAAAAGACGTGAATTGTGTCTATGCTAGTGTATTTCGGAGAAAAAAAGGTGCGTATGTATGGTAGGTCGGTTTGCTTAGGATCAAGGGTAAATGAATGTCACTGGGGAAAAAATTGGTACCGATAATGAGAAGAAATTTTTGAAAATTTGGGATCGCTATACCCGATTCTCCGACTTTTGATGATCGTTATAAGCATTTCAAAATGCATTAATGGTATAGGGTTTTGGTCGGGATCATGTGAAAGGATCGCTAAAACCGGGGGATCGTTATATCCCGGGATCGCTATAGCGGGGTTCGACTGTATATTACTTTGATATGCAATACACAGGGGGGGGGGGGATATTTTTAGCAAGTTCTTTCAAATAACAATTGCTGTTTGAGATATCCTAACTAATAAAAAAATTAATTGTACATGGCCCAATCCCCCATTTTTGCTCCCCCATTTTCTTTAGTTTCCTTTCTGATTCTTTGATTTTTCAAATGCATTCCTTATATTGATTAGAACTGCATTTTATTAATAAAAAAAGAATAGCCTTGTTTCCAAGGCTTATGTTTACTTTTGATGTATTTTTTTCTTTATATTTTTAAAACAGCAAACATGTTACTTAATAACTGTGCAACTAATTATTAAACTATTCTTACACTTAAAAAAAAGACAAGCCTTAAATTTTGTACTAAATCACTATTTGATTTCTTTATTTTAGGAAAAGTGCTGGTACATGGTAACTCTGGCATCTCTAGGAGGTAATTATTGATTTCAGTTTTTATTGGATGTAAATTGATATGCTTTGTTTTACTTTTTGTAGTATCTAATTTTCCTCATATTTTTCAGTGCCACTCTAGTCATTGCTTATATCATGGAAACAAGGGTTATGCCATATAAGTATGCACCTTTTGACCTTATAAGACAATTGTATTAAACAAATTCAGATCAGAATGGTCATTTCATTGTAATCAACCTAACATTTAAAAAAATTAAGACTTCTTTGAGCTTCTTATCCATAAAAACTGATTGATTTTTGTGAAGTTATGATAATATGAAAGCAATAAATACACTATCAATGAAGTAAAATAATCAATTAAAAAACAAATTTTAATGCAGAGATCAATGTAACAAATAAAGAACCTCAGTAAAATATACTTTTGTTTTTAAAGCGATTTCTTTGCAAATAATTACTCAATAAATTAAAATTACTATTTTTGTGAAGAACAAGTATCCTGTTGATAAATATGACATGTCAATTTAAATGCTACTCATTAGAGGAAGTTATTTTAGCTTCAGATTTATATGAATATGGATTGACATAGAATTCTTTCTTTTTATCTTGTTTAAAACTAATTTGTTTTGTTTCAGCGATGCTTTCTTATTTGTGCAAAATAAAAGGAATTGCATAAATCCGAGTGACGTATTCATGCAGCAATTAAAAGTAAGCTTGAAGCGATTTAATGTTATTGAGGTTAAATAGTGTTTGTTCTTAATTTAAATCAATATTTTAATGTTTTGTTATTTCTTGTAAATTTCATAATCTTATATCAATCTCAATATAATTTTTTTACAGGAATACGAACCTATTTACAAGGCATTAAGAACCCATTTGAGTGGCCATTCATCCAAAGTAACTGGTAATAATGCATAAGTGCTTTGGTTTTTAATTCAATTGAAAACTTGATTTCCTTTTTGCTGAACTCAAATGACATACTTAAAAATTAGGAGAAAGTTGTATCTAAAAATTTTAATTTTTTGAATTTGTATATGCTTACTTACCAACAGAGATTTTCAAACTTTTTTTTTAATTCATAACAGGCTTGTTAATTCAGTTTATCTTTATGCTATGGGCTATACACTTTTCGCAAATTTTTAAAAAAATATATGAAAAACCTTTTCTTTAAAAAAAAACCTCGGTGCAACTGGCCATTAGTGAGCCAAGGTTGCCTTGCACATTTCAGCTTACTTGACCAAGGGCTCTGAGGTGCTAGGCATATGCCCCTGTTAGGTGATCAACCTCACATGAAATACCTAGTTTAGTTACAAAGCTTGCTTGGTCCTCACTTTATTGACCCACTTAAAGGATGAGTCAGCTTCGCCCAAATTGATCCCCTGACCTGTAGCATGGCAATTGCAAAGCACTACACTAGGCCTCGACAAACTTTTTCTTAGTGTGTTTTCTGAAATGCAATATGTAATCATGGGTATCATATTACTTAAAGTCATTTTTAATTCTGTACTTTTATTCTATAAAATGAGTATAAATTTTTTATAGCATGAAAACTCTTGCAATCCAAGTAATAGTAAAATCTTTTTTCTCTGTAACAGATAGAATAAAAAGGAGCTACAGTGAAGTTGAAGGTGTTTTACCTACCAACAACAGAATGGACGTGTGTGAAGATGTATAAATGTTTCTAAAGCACATGGAATGAAATGTAACAAAACATTTTAAAGAGCTTTAAACAATCTTCCAATTTTAACATTCTCTTCAAAACAATTATATTTCATTTGTTTTTTGTATGAAGCTTTAAATAATGAACATAACAGGGCATTTTAAGATATTGTATTGAGCTTATTTTTGTTTATTTGTGATTACTAAAGCTTTTTTTTTATTCGTCTGAGATACAAAACGTTGTTAAGGTGTGTTAGATTTTAACATTGTCATTTCATTTCCCGATTTCCTATTAAATCATGCCCTCGTATGTTTCATACTTGCTCAATTAGATTAATCAGTGACCCTTTTTTTTTTATTCATTTAAAAAAAGTCAGTTTAAATCTTTTAAATGCTCTTTTTGTATTTTCCTTCTAGTGTATAATTATAAATAATTATACTTCTGTTTTAGTTCCATTACAACTAATAATTGTGAAAGGTTCACATACGTTTTCTATTTGTTTACAATTGTTGTATTAAGAGTTATTTTTATCTGTGCATTTTACAACAAAAAAAAGGCTTTCTATTTTTGCTGTTGTTGTCACAACAGCAAAAATAGAAATCATCAAAAATAGACTTCATCAGACATTTGAAGGTTTTACCACAATGTGGTAAAACCTTCAATTGTCTGATGAAGCCTAACATGGAATTATCTGATGAATTGTCTGATGACTTCAAAAGATTGTTAACCCAGAGAAAATCAATAACCAAAAGGGACATAACCAAGAAGAAAGACACAGCTTATTTCAAATTTTATATTAATTAATTTAATTTTCTATTTTTAAGTTATAACAGGGTTCGTTCGCATGAAATTTGTGTACAATCTCCCGATATCCACCCCCACCCTTCCGAAAAAATTGACGACATGAATCATTTTTCTCCTTTCTCAGTCAGTTTTCTCTGGTACTTTATCAGGATGTCTACCGGTCAAAAAAGTCATATAATTAAAACAAAGGTCACGAAAATTAAAAAATCGCCAAGAAAGGTGATTTTTCCCCCACAAAAGAGGGGGGGTGGCCCTTTACACCAAAGCCTCAAATTTTCCACAACAATTTGACCCTTTGTTTCCTTCATTCTCCACCTAAGTCACTAGACCAATAGTACAATAATAAACACATAGTCAAGTTTATTTCGTGATACCTCCTGTATTTACATTGCTGCACTCCTGAATTTCACTATCATAGATGGAGTACGAACCCTATTATAATAATTGGAACAATCTGTCTAGTTGTGGTAAATATGCTCATGTAATATAAACCCATTTTGATGTCTGTATTTGTAATGTATAATGTCCTTTCTTGATTCAGTTAACCAGTTTTGTTCTGAGATATCTCGAGAGCTTCTGTAGTACGGAGTTTAAAATGTTTTAACAAAAGAGCACATACTATTGACAATTTTATCTAATATGTTTAATTTTTCTACAATAGGTTTAAGTAATTTCCCTGGTTTTAATAAGTGAATTGTCACTTTTTTATACCTTCGCCAGATCTTAACTCCGAGAATGTTTTTTTATCATTTGGCAAAAGCGTTGTTTATATCCGATAAAGATTTATTTAGCTGGTTTCGTCTTTATATTGGATCTTCCTACATCCATATTGTGTTCATTTGGAATTTACATTTTATTTATTTTACATTCATTCATAATCTCATTTGTCATCATTGAGTCAGTAAGGAGTTCCTGATTTTTTTAAAAGCTATATTGTCCTTATAGCTTAGTCAGTTTTTTATATTAAACTGGATGAGTTTTTTTTTTGCAATTTGCATTTAATGTTTTAGTTTTGGATGTAGTGTTTCCGTGTTTTTTATCCAATACTTGCCAACATAATGCAAAACAGACAATTATTTTGTTTATTGGTTTCGATGAAACATTAAAGTTTTGTTTTAGTTAGTTATAATTGGATAATATACAATAAATTTATATTTAAAATTGCGACATACATAGAAAATGCAATCTATTTTTATGATATTGCACTCAATAGGATTTTAGACATTGATTTTAACATTCATATTAACTTTTTTAAAAGTTCTTTTTATGTTAAATATATGCATCTGGTTTCACTTTATATCCATGACATTTAAATGACCTTTGTATAAGATTTTTAAATTTTACACCGCATAATTTTAGTGCTATTCCATGTTTACTAAGAAAGTTATGTGCCAAAGTTTGATCTTGTTTGTCTAAATGTATATAATGTGTATTTTTGTATATTTGTTTTGATGGACCAGTTTTTTTAACTTTGTCAATTTATCTGTTTTTACATTCCAAAGCGAAATAAATAATTTCTACAATTTAAAATGTCTTTCTTTCTGTCATTTGTTGTTTACCTTAAGAAGTGACTACAGTCCAGTGTCCACTGGTTGGAGTTTTAAGTATAAAAGAAAATTGATTAAATTAAAAAAAAATATTGATGTATACCTTTTGTTTTTTATTAAAAATATCGATTGTGCCATAAATAATGGGAATAAATCATCGTTTGGAGGAAATAAGATCAAAATTTGATTCATCATTGAAGGACACAAAGTGATACCCTTATAAAACAGTTTTTGCATTAGTGAAATAAGCTAAGAAAATTTTGCAAATCATGGATCATAATTCACCTTCCATCTTTCTCAACATTGTGAGAACTGTTTTTGTAATGTTATCCAACTGGAAAATAAACACAAGGAAATAGAGAGTAATGGTTATGTTTTGTAAAGAATTTTTTATATTTGGATTTTTTAAAAGCTAAGAAGGTTAAAGAGTTACATTTCTATATTAATCAATGGTCATTGAATATTTACATCAAAGCAATAAACCATAAAAAAAAAAACAATTATTTAATTCTATCTCTGAAATCAAATGCTTCCGTACCAGGCTCAAAATGTATTTGATTTTCAATATATATGCCTCGTTTGTTATTTAATTGAAAAGGCTTTTTTACTTGTAAAATTAGTCTTTAATGATGCAACTTCTAGGTCTTCCAATGCATCAATAGATTGCCCATTTGGTGCTTAAGGTTAAATTTCAAAACTAGTTTAGTGTTTAAAAGCAAAATCATTGTTAAGTTGTCTTGGAATGTAGGACCTACGAAATAAGAGTTGGTCGTCGAAGATCATTGGGAGAGTGTTTGTGGGTATGAGATTTGCTGGATTTTAATCCATGAGAAAATTCTAAGCTTCATATTAAAAAAAAAAAATCTCACTCAAGAATCCTTATATCCTCCTCAATATATTCTGTGTCCGTGCCCGGGTGTTTTAAACGGCGCGGCGTCTTCTGGAAAGGCACATTATTGCATAAATTCGCGCTATAGCCCAGTGTGCTGAAGCTAAATCGTTAAAAATTACGAGATCTACCGCCAAGATGAATTCAAGCCTTGCGATTATAAAATTATTAAAAAAAAATTTACTTGGTTATCTTAATGGGTTTGTTTCAACACTTGTCAAAGAAAACAACCAATGAAATATCAGTTCAGAGCGCGTGATGTTCTAAAAACAGCAACATTGAGCTTGTTACAACACTTTGTCAAAGAAAACAAAACAACCAATAACATCGCATTATTTAGATCGTGACATCATAAGAAATATTTCCATTAAAATTTTGGACGAATTTTTTTTATGAGACCTTGATTTGTTGTCAGGTGCTCATTGTGCAGATATACAGAATGTTGCTTTTGAGAATGGGAAACCAAACTGTGCAGTAGAATGACCGAAATAAAACCAAGCTGTGTAAAGAAAAACAGCACATTATTTTTTGTTTACAGTTTCAAAATCGGATCTGTTTGGCGATGTGTTGCTTTGCAGACGAAAACTGATCATAATTGTAGATTAATTTGTCTTTTCATAGTCTGAAAACAATGTTTGAAAGAAGCAACATATCAGACCACATTCGAAAATTTGATGCTTATCCTAAGACTTTGGAAGATTTTAGAGTTAAAACGTTTTCTGGGGCAGCCGGTAAGGATTCGGTTTCTTTTTTCTTGCTTTATATTTGGAATTTTTAAGGGCTCCAGATAATAGAACGTTTTTGAATTATATCTATAAAAAGACAAACACGCATTATAAACATTTATAAATTTAAAATTAAGGTAACTAAAGGAAGCTTTTGATGTTTTATTTTATTTCAGTTACAATTGTGAGTGCTGTCATCATTACACTACTTTTCATTTCGGAGTTGAATTACTATTTAACCCCAGAACTGACAGAGGAACTGTTTGTTGATGTATCCCGAAGTGAGAAACTGAAGATCAACATAGATGTCACATTTCCAAAAGTCATGTGCGATTGTATGTAGCTGTTATTTTTCATTTACTTACCTATGCATCCTTTTTGATATGATAGTATTGAACAGCATCATAATAACTTTTATATTAAATGTAGTGTGAATTAATTCGAAGTTGGGTGTCAGAGATCATACAATTATGCTATTCTATATATCACAATTATGTCATGCAAGCAAGTTCAACCCATTTTCATTTGTTGCACACAATATTAAATAATATGCCTAAAAGAAAATTCCTTGCCAGGTTCAGTTTTTTTTCCTTCTCTGAACTTTATTACAGAAGGTCTATCCAGAATGCGAGCCTCGAAAGCATTTTCCTCCCCCATCCCCTCATGTGGTTTTCTTCGAAACGGTGTGAGGGTCATGATTTCGGTTTTCTCCCACCCTACTTGGGTACATATGAACTGTTCAGATTGTTAACCTCACAACAGAACGTCAAACGCATTATGTTTAGAAAAGCGATGCTCCCTCCATTTCCTAGAAAACCAAGAGAAGGGATGGGAGAAGAAAATCTTTTCGAGGCTTGCATAGTAAATAGACAGACTATAAATGTGCTTGCATGAGAACAATGGGCTATAATGTCCAGTTTTGATTTATGTTATGTTGTCAAGCAAGGAAAATATCCCAATATGGTAAATATTCACTTCATATTTGAAACAACTTGATTGGTATAGCTTAGCAACCTTACTTTAAATTTTCAAGCTTGCAGAAAGTCAGCATTGAGGAAATCAGTCATTATATCATTGTAGTGTCATTATATCATAGTGTGTACTGTTTTTTAGTTTATTGTAAATTGTTATGGATAGTTGAGTTTTTTTTTAAAAAAATCATTTTGTGTACTAACAATATATTTTTTTGGTGTTTTATTTTTGTCTCACTATTAAATTTTAATAGAGGCTTCGTGGTAGTGCTTCGCATTGCCACCCCAAAGGTCCAGGGATCGAGTCCCGGATTGGGCGATTTTGATTCTGCCTTTCATCTCTTCAGTGGGTTGGCAAAATGAGTATCAAGCATGTTTGGAAACTAAACTCTGGGGGTTCTGTGTGAGGCTGACCATTTTACCGGGACATATGCCTTGCACCAAAGAACCCTTGGTCATGTAAGCTGGAATGGGCACAGCAGGCCTTGTCCCGCTAATAGGCTGTTGTGCCGAGGAGTTTATTTTCTTTTTATTGCATTCTAATTCATAAATGTATTTATTGAATTCATTCTTTTAATTAAAATTTTTTTTTCAGTTTTATCCATTGATGCAATGGATGTGTCCGGCGAACAACAGATTAATTTAGATCACAATATATACAAGCATAGACTAGATGAAAAGGGAATACCTCTTGAAAAACTTCCTGAAAAAGAAAGTAAGTTTACTCCATATATATTAGAGAAATATCTAGAGCTGGATTAAGTAGTGTATAGTGGGGCCTGTAGGCATTGTGTCTTGTAATAGGATCTCTCCCATACAAATCAGCACCATCCCTATATGTTTTATATGAGTAGATCTCAATAATAATATAAAAAATCTTGGTTTGAAAGGGTAACATACAATTTTCACTTACAAATTGAAATTTGACAGAAAGAAGTTCAAATGTTATTCTTTATAAAGCCTAATATCGTTAAGTCAAGCACAAAATATGTAACTTAGAGAAATTCAAGGATGTCCAGGAAACATTGTAAGTATAAGTCCTGTTACTGTGCCCCCTTAACCTGCAAAACAACATTAATAAGAACTTAAGAAATCATAATGATGCCATAAATTAGTTGACAATAACAGCAGTTTATGCTTTTGTATAGAAATTCTGATACATTAATTTCGACTATACATAGTTTACCATGTCGGGATCCGTTGTTGGCATTCAAAAATATGAATTTAAATTTAATTTTTTTCCCTCTAAATTTTTTTGCATGCAATTTTTAGACCAGGGATTTAATATATTCAAAATTTGGTATCCTATAAGTTTGATAATAAATATTTGAAATTTAATAAAGTTTTCAGTATAATAATACTGTATAAATATATATTATTTGTTTGCAGAGGTTGGATCATCTGAAGTTTTAAATGTGGTAAGTAAGCTTTTTTTAAAAACATTTATTATATTTGTTTAAATTTTAAGACAAACCTACAACTATATTCTAGGTGTATTTATAAGATGTTGTTTGCTTAAAAAGTCTCCTTTTCATTGTGAGACAGTGTTTGATTACAGTTATACTAGCTCCTTAAATTTCTTTTTGAATTTTTCAATTGCAGACAATTCCACCTACATTGGATCCCAATCGCTGTGAAAGTTGTTATGGTGCTGAGATTCCACCTAGAAAGTAATTATTTTATTATAATTGTAATTTTATTTAATATTAAAAGAATTGAGTAATTTAAAATTGTTAAAAATTTAGTAAAATTTATAAAGTTCTAAAAATTATCTGTTGTTAGAAATCCTGACAGTTAGGTGACAGGTTTATTTCTATATTCCTCATAGAGTTAAAAAAAATAGCAAAAGAATATGTCAATAACAATACAACAGAAAAATAGCTAAACAGCTATTCTGAGTTTTATGTTTTATTGAATTGTATAACTCCTTTTTAATAGTATTTGTACAGTCAATTAGCTGCATTTGAAAGTCTTAAAAACAAGCAAATTACTTAGGGTTACCAGGTAAAAAAAGTTTAAAAAAAAACAGGACACTTTTAAAATGGAGACAAAACCTTATTATTAGCACATTAAACATTATTACATTATATTATTTAAACATTATTATTATCATAATTTTGCTACAGAATCAATTTGTCATAATAAGTTCTTGTCTTTAGATAAATAGTCATAAAACTTGATACAGGTCATTGTTAGGTTAACTTTGACTGAATTTTCACAAATACGGACATTTAGGGATTTTTTAAAAATAAATACGGACGCCAGGACAGAGCCTCTAAATACGGACTTCCTGCTGAATGTGAACGTCTGGTAACCCTAAAATTACTTTTACCCTTTGGAATTTTCTCTCAATCTTTTGTATAGTACATCTTATTAATTACATGCAATTTAAGTTTCAGGAGCAAAAGTTTTTCCTAATTACATAAGTACTGATTGGCTTAATGTTTTAGACTTGCAAGAGAACGGATATTTAATAAAGTACAAACGCGTCTTATATTTCCGTTACATGATTCAAGCTTTTCTTTTCAGCTGTTGTAACACATGTGAAGATGTGCAGAATGCTTATCGTATGAAAGGATGGGCAGCTCCGGATTTGGAAAGCATCGAACAGTGCAAAAGAGAGGGTTGGTCGAAAAAGATGGAGTCTGTCGACAAAGAGGGTTGCCAGATATTTGGTTATCTTGAGGTGAATAGGGTATGTGTAACATTAAGTACTTTAATGGTTGATTCCACGAAAATGTGCCATGGACATCATTTTTTAAATTTCAACTTTTTTATATTAAACAAAATCTGCTCGGCAAAAGTTCTTGACATTTTATTTTCTCTTTTTATACCTCAAAATAAACAGTTCGTAAAAAATTCAAAAATTAAATTTAAAATTTGAGTGAAATATAGAACATCAAACTTTGTCATGTCCGTCACATTTGCCATGTCCGTCACGCTAATAAATATTTTATAATATTTTACTATTTATAAATTTCTTAATTTTTTTTTTGGTTGGCTCATCAGAATCTTATATTGATTCCAAAAAAATTCTAGACTTGAAATGCATACCAGTTAAGAGCAAATGTTAATAATATAAGGTCACTCAAAATCTGTGTCTCAATTTTGTCATGTCCGTCAAGGTATGTTTTAAACCAATTAATTTTAAGTATTTTCTCTTGAATAAAAATTTCAGTGTTTTTTGTAATCAAGACCTTTATTTGCATCACCCCATGGCAATTTTTTAACAGTCAATCAACATTTAGTACTTTTTAGAGCCAAGAAAGTTGTCTTATGTCATGTCTGTCACGATGGAATTAGCCTAATATGTGTGTTATATGCATAAAAGTTTCCTATTCTAAGACAGGTTTATCAAAGGAAGCGTTTGACCATAATTTGCCTAAACGTAACATTGGTTAATTGTTTGTACTAGCAACATAAATAGAATGGACTGCTTATTCAATAGTCCAGCAACTTCTAAAAAGGTCCTCAACATGAAAATTACCCAATCCCTAATTAAATTAGAAAAGTTGCTATGTATGGCAACTTATTGCTACTGTTTCATTAGTCCTATGCCAACTGTTGCCAGACCTGAAAATCATATAAGAGTAGTAGGCTGGCAAACTGAAATGGTGACTCACATATGTTCCCAAGCCACATGGGTTTCTAGTAACCAACCGGCAGCCACTTGGTGTTTTTTTTAAAGTTTTTGCGGACAATTTTTTACCTATAGTTCTTATTTTTCTCTTCTGGCTTTCTTTAATCATAAATATTTGATTACATTCGTTCAATCTCTGTGCAGGAGAACAACTATAGATGTTGGATTACTGTTAATTCTGCAATTTTTTTTTTTACATTTTTAATCTTATATTATAACAATGCTCTAAAAACTTAATTCTTTATATTTTATTTTAAATAATTATTAATAAAAGTCCACGTATAAAAGCAAAGCAATAATCTGATATCTATAACGAATATTTAAAAAAAACTTATGCATTATAAAGAAAAAACTTAAAGTATATCAAAAATATATTGAGCATGCAGATGTACAGCAAAATAACTGTACAAAGACAATTCTTTGTCCAAATAGATGCGATAAGCTGTCAAAAACAGCAAAATTTTTGGGTGAAAAAGTGATTCATCTTTGTTTTTGTTTCTTTCCCAACTTCTATTTTATTATACCACTGGATTGTTGGCTCACGCATATGTTCAAGTCGTTGTGGGAAAACTCGCCAAATGGTCCCAACTCCATGACTCTCGCAAAAATTTACCCGAATTACAAGACTATGCGGGGGTCCCTTTTAGGTTTACCAATGTACAGTCCATTCTATTTAATGTAATGTGTGATGAGAAATATTATATCAGTGTAAAAAATTAAATCTTTTATTACAATATACAACTGAACCAATTGTCATCTTTTGAATATTAATTACCCATAACTAAAGAATAAAATTGAAAGTTTGGCATGGAAATCTTATGACTTATGACAGTGCACAGTGCAGTTGGTTTGGGCATAAGACACAGTTTTTCCGACTATTTCACTTTTGTTTAATGCTAAGCATCTATATCTTATTTGAATCCTCAAAGTTATGTATTTTTAATTTCCCTGCATCCTATTATAAATTCAAATTCATTTTTTGCACATAGCATGCCCTGCAATTAAGCTTAGTCATCTTAAATAGACTGTTAAGGAATTTTATCCATTGAATGTTGGTCAACTTCTTGTGTGCTTAGTTTGCCCAAGACCATTGAACTTTGCATTGTTTAATATTATGAATATGTCACTCCATTGGGGTTCACTTGGTGGTGTTGGTGGTCAAGTGGAGGATTGAAATTACTTCAGGGAGTATTGCTGTGGTGTTATGAAATTTTGTATATTTTAAGTAGTGTATGTTCAGTCCCAACTCTGTTTTATTGTCTTATGGCATCTCTTTAAAAAAATTTTTTGGATGTGTATTAAGTCAAACAAAGTTTTATTTTAATTCTTTATTAAATATTATTTCTTTCTCATTTAAAACTCAACTTAATTGTAAAAACTGAAACCTGATTGCATTTCTTTTTGTTTGTAGGTTGCTGGAAACTTTCATATTGCTCCTGGCAAGACTTTTACACAACATCATGTGCATGGTAAGTTTATGGCTGTTTTGTACAAAGTTTATAGGAAATTTGTGTCTTCATACTGATGCTTTAATTTTATTGAAAAATATGTATTATGTTTTTTTAAAGATCATCATTAATATTGAAAACTGTACTTGCTTTTAGTTTTTGTATTAAAATATTTAACAACGATTTTTTTATCCTTTGGTTTACATCCTTGATTTCAACTAAATAAATAGTTTCAACACATTTTTTGTATGTTCGGGATTAAAAAACATTTATTATTAAAAAACATAATATTTAAAACAGCTTTGCTGTTCAGTTAAATTGTAATTTGATAACTTAATTAATTTCATTTCTTATCTATTTTTTTAGTCCATGATCTTCAACCATTTGCTTCTAGTCAAGTAAGTTTCTATTCTAGTTAATACCTGTAAGTTTCATGTGTCTTTTATTGTTATAAGTATAAATTTAATGACCAACAGTTAATTTTATGTAAGTGTTAATTTAAATAAGAAGTGTCATATTTAATTAAAATGAGCTTGGAAATGTTTTAGTGGAATAATTGAGTATGAAGTTGTATGGAAAGAACAAAATATTATCAGTATTTTCATTATGTTTTTAAAAAGACCCTTTGAACTGTTAACTTAACATTAATGCCATACCAGCGGGTGACCGAGCTCTGCTCGGAGAAAACAGGTATCGAAGCTAACTCGAAGATTTAAATTTTCAATTGTGATTTATCAAAACAATCCATACCATAAGAAAATTTATGAAACCATTGGTGAAAAGATAACCGGTTAAAGTTAATGTGACCAGACTTTCAAAATCAAAAAGTGGGACACTCCCTCACCCCCCCCCCCCCCCCCCGGTGTATTTTTTAAGAGTATTTTTTTAAGCACATAATAGTCCCTTCACACAATTACACACTCGGTATAAGAAAGATAAGGAAGGCGCGTTCAAAGAAACCATACTCCACCAAATTGTTGATGACTTTAGCTTCATTTAACAATTTCTAAAGACGTCATAGCGTTTTACAACGATTATTCATAAAAAAAAGTCTATTTTATTTACAATTTCCTCGTTTTTTGGGACTTTGCGGGACTTTTACAAAAAAGCGGGACTGTCCAGCCAAAAGCGGGACGTCTGGTCACATTAGTTAAAGTGCACCATTGTAAACAAAGTTAGAGTTTGGAAAGGGAACTATTCTATACAAAGGTAAAGTTTTAAAAGTCATAGGAAATTAAATGTAATTGATAATTGGCGTTTCGTTGAAAAGCAACGAAAATGTCGAAATGTGGTAAACATTCCATTTCATACTTCATTCAACTCGATAGGTATAGCAACCATAGGTTAAATTTTCAAGATCGCCAAAAATCGCCAATGAACAGAATAGAACTAAAATCGTCTGCTGATTGGAACTAAAAAAATATTCATGTTACCATTTCTGTGAAACTCAATAAAGTTTAAAGCAAGGTTGAATTTATTTAAATTTGAAAAATTAAAATCTTAACTAAACATTTATAGCTTAAGCAGAGGCTTATAGCTTTAGCAGATGGCATCACGAAAGTAGCAATTATGGCGAACTAATGAAGTTTGAAAATATCCTATCTGTAACTCCGAACTGCTTGACCGTAGCGCTTCAAAACCTGTGCCAATCGATTCGTCGTGGCCAAAAACCCCAGACCCCTAAGTTTACCGGAGTTTTTAATTCTGGGGCGATTTTCGACTTGGGTCCAATTCCTCGTATTATAGTATAAGATTTGCATAATGTGGGGGGCACAGTTGGACTACACTAGTTATCCATTGGCAGAACATAAGTAATATTTAGATTAGATAAATATTGGTTGATAAAACTCAAATTTTTTTTAAATAGTCAACAAAATAATTGCACAAAGTTAATTAATCAAAAATAAATCACAAAGTTAATTAATCAAATTTAAAACAAAAATAATAATGTATAATGGAACAGTAAATTAACCCTTTCAGTCCCAATGACGATATGGCATCATTTTAGAAATTTTTTTCTGATCCCCTATAGTCATTTATGATATCAAAAAGCACATAATTCGATTCTTCAAACTTTTTTCTATTTTTAGAAAATATATTTTATTAATCAAAATGGATGTCAGCCCTATTATTTTTTTAAAAAACATTATCAGAAACATGATGATGCCAAATGGCAACACTGGGACTGAAAGGATTAAAGATATAGATGAGCTTGGTTTTGAACCAGTAACCTGTCCTCCGATGCTCTTTTGAGTCAAACAATGTGTTTATATTAGGGAAAAAAGCCAACTGGCCAACAAATCGGGAATATACTTGAAATACTCTTTTCTAAATAAAACACACCAATTGGGGAGGTCCAGTGGCTTAGTTGACAGCTCCACAGATCCGTTTATCGAATCCCAGATTGGGCAGGTTCACTCATCCTTTCATTGTAGTGGTGAAATATCATGAGTAGCAAGCATGTTTAGGAACTAGATATCCCACTATGGACTGTCGAGTTTAGTAGTAAATAATTAGTGCAAATTACAGCATGGTATGACTTTTTAAAACAACTTTCATGCGCACCTACCTAAAATAGTTGTCAGGTGTTAACATTGAACTAGAAGGGAAACTGGAGTGAAGTGTCAGCGAGCTGAAAACCCATTCATACCCTTATAAGCGAACAGGGCATAAAAGGACTATTTTTCCTACACTTGTATGCAATGCTTGTATGAGACCCCTTTATCATATTGACTTGGGCTATTAAATGTATTTTAAAATTTTTAGTTCGAAAGAAATTAACTTTCTTTAACTTTAAATTCCAACTATAAAAAAAAAAAACACGTGGACCACTAACTAAGAACCAGCGAAGACGAACGGAACCCAATAGCAAAATCGGCAAGTTCCTATGTATTTTGCCCCGTTCGTTTCTGCTGCAGTGCTGTGTATTCCTACGCGTTTCGTTATTGAACCGGCTCGTTTGCTGCCCTGTTCAGTGAATCAAACACCTCACTCCACTCCTCAATAAAACCATTTAATTCCCATTTGTTTTTGTGTTTCATGTTATTAATGCACACATTGTTATTGTAAACTGGTTTATTTTACAGACATTATGTAAATAATAAGTAATTTTTGTGTACAGAGGACACCTTCTTAACCAGATTAAATGGGACCGAGGGCAAGCTAGTTAATACGTGAAAATGTACGTGAAAATTTTGTTAGACTGTAGAAGTGAAATAAATTAATGTTTAGATGTACATTTATTTGCATATTTATACATTAATGTTTTCCTTATAAATAACTACACAAGTTAAATAATAGAATATTTTATTCAATCTAATAAAAACATAAAAACTTACATACCCTTATAAGAGCATTAACCTTTTTTGTGTGTGGAAAAAAAAGAAGTTTGGCAATTAAACGTATTGCCTAGTTCCACCATTTTTTAAAAAATAATCACCACATTGACCCAATATTGATAACTAAACAAGTGGCTTTTTAGCTATTTTTTACATTTAAGAATGAAAAAAATTGACCTGTTAAAGAGGAGACCGATTAAATGAAGTCTGGTTAAAAGGGTATCTACTGTGTGCATTTTGTATGTTTTTTTCAATAATTTTTTACTCCACAGTTCAATTTAACGCACAAAATAAATCACTTATCATTTGGAAAATCCATACCTGGGAAGCCTGATCCATTGGATGGAACAATGCAAGTTGCTGAGAAAGGTATTTAACTGAAATGTTAATAATTAATGTACTAAATCTTTTTATTTTATTTAGTGATCATTTTCTTTTAATAAATTCTAAATGATACTGAAAAAAATCTAACTTTTTAGTAATTCAAGAAAAAATGACCTGAGTAGACAAAACATTTGAAGCAAAAATATATTTTTTTTTCCTCATAGCTTGATAAATTTATTTCAAATAAATTTTCATGAAAAATTTTCCAAGTTCACAAGTATTTTAAATTTTTTCTGTTTTTCATTTTGACTAAACAAAATCCATGAATCAACAAACTGGATCAGTGCATGTAATTACTGTAATGAGTTTTTAATTTGCAATTAACAAGTTCGTTTTTTTAATTGTTATTTTAATAAATCATTAATAACCCTGCCCTCACACATCAGTAAAAATGAATACAATTTTAATTTAATCGGCAATTAACTATCACTAAAAAGCAGAAGAGAAAAGTAAAATTAATTTATACCTTTACAAGTAAGTGTAACACAACTTTTACGATGCTTTTTAAGTAAAAGCATATTTTACAGCAAAATAAAATGAAAAACAGTGGACAAAAAATAATTTTCTAAAATTTCATAACGGATTTTATAACAACATTAAATTTCATTATAAAAAAAAAAGGATAACAGGTTTTAAAAGCTTAAATTTCTTCCAACTCAAAAAAATTCGGTAAAGTTAGACGTATAAATAACTCCATTGATTACTACCGTAACCACACCACTGAGTGTGTCGGCTCAGTGGTCTAGGGGTATGATTCTCGCTTCGGGTGCGAGAGGTCCCGGGTTCAAATCCCGGCTGAGCCCAAGGTTATTATTTTGACTTCGAATAGTGAATTTTGCTGTGTATATCACAGGGTTTTTACCCCTTAATATACCCCCCCAACCCCCCCCCCCTAAAAATTGCCCCTAAATTTTTGGTTGGGTATTCTGTGTCTAACATAAACGGTATTTTAATTTAAAGTTAAAGTACTCCTATCTTTATTCTTATCTTTCTCATATGTGAATGTTTAGATTTATAAAATAATTAATTTGTAACTGGCTTTAAATCTTTAACTTATCTAGCTTAAATTCCTCCAATATTTTATTTATACTTATTTTAGTTAATATATACATTTTTTTCATTTAAAACCCGTAGAAATGTTAAAGGCCATTTTTTTTAAAGAACTTAATTTAAACTGTTTATTAAACATTTATTCGCACCCATACATATAAAAAACCTCACAAATTTAAATTTTGAAAACCACAATATTTTATTGAATAATATTTGCACAGCAAGTAAAAGTATATATGAATAAAATATTTTATTTAAGAAGTTTGAAAATGAAACGTCTTCTGAATTTTTTTTAGTCACTTAGTTTAAATGAAAATTATTATTTTTAATATTTTAAATTCAAGCTATATGTAAATAAAGCAGTAATTCCCCCCCCCCCCCCCCCTCCAATTGCATAGTTACTTGTAAATGCTTTTTTCGAATAGTCTTGGCGTCTTTTCAGTGCTGCCATCTATCTGAAATAAATGACAACATGTTTTGTTTCGAAATGTTTCTCAATTTTTTTTCAGGTGCAATGATGTTTCAATATTACGTAAAGATTGTCCCAACAATGTACGCACATGCAGACGGACAGGTGCAGTAGTTTTTTTTCTTCTTTTCTCTGTCATTTGATGATGCAACTCTATAAACTGAAATGTGGTTTATTACATAATTGTAATTGAATTTCCACGTGTTGCAGACATGAGGATTTTGTTTGGAGATTGATTTGAAATGTCATTGTAACATCAAAAATACATATCATAAATACATATATGATGTTAAAAAATGTCGTTTATTTTATTAGTTGCTTAATGTTTTTAATATATTATTATGCAAGAGAAGCGGTAATATTTTGTCAGTTTGTAAAAAATAATAAGGGTACAATATGTTGGAATATTCTTTAGGACCACAAAATTAGTAATTCCCCCCTTTTTTAATGTATTTAAATTTTTGTTAGTTTATGTCCCGATTTAGAATTATTGTGTACTATTTTATATCTCATTATAATTCGATAACACATACACATTCGTATACTTACAGATGTATGACAGATGTATACAATGCTAAACTTAATTTTTCTGAAGGGGCTAACCATTAACGTGGGTTCACTTTCTTGAAAAGATACAGAATTACAATTAATCACTTTTTGTGTGATTTAATAGACGAGCATGCATTATATTTTCTCGTGTTAATTTTTTTCATTTTGCAACATTCTTTTGTGAATTTAGTGATGTATCCAACAGAACTCCAATTATCCGAATTTCATAAAAAAAAATTCTAGCCGTCCATCTGTTATTATTTGTCTTTGTTTTCATGCCTAGCATTTTTGACGTCATTACAAGCGATCGCTAATAAATAGGGCGGGTATAAAAGTCTATTATCTGTTGCATATATATGTTTTAACTGTTGTTAAACATTCTTCAAAGTTTTAACACTGCTTACGATATCGCCCTTAACGGTTGCGTTGGTTGCCTACTCAGGTGTCGGCTCGTCACCTGACTGTGGTTCTATTTTACGACGCCCGTCGCTAATAGCCCTCGTGTAGTTCTAGTGCGACGATAATTCAAGCTAAACTAAAATTTTCATATGTTGCATATGTAAACTATTGTTAAACATGCTTCAATTCTTAACGCTGCGTACGATATCGCCCTGAGTTAGGTGGTTTCTCAGGTGTGGGCTCGCCACATGACTGTCGTTCTAATATACGACGGCCGTCACCAATAGCCCCTACTGTAGCTTTCTCCAATTAGACGAATATCTGATTATCCGATTGTCTCATTTGATTCGGAAAATTGGAGTTCTTCTGTATCTATATTTTTTATATGCATGTTTACTAAAAAAAAAATGTTTATTTAGACTTGGCATACGAATCAATTCGCTGTGACTAGGCATCAGAAACAAGTTTCTTCCGCACTGTTTGGTGACCAAGGGCTACCCGGGCTCTTCGTTATCTACGAATTGGCCCCGCTTATGGTCAAGTACGGAGAAAAGCAGAAGTATGCATTTTTATATCTCTGTAATATTTATTTTCTTGCAATTATAACGTGTATATCCCAACACTATATAATTAAACATTATTTTTGGAAACTATTGAATTGTTGAAGTTATCCTTAGAAACCATCTATTATCACGGTTGAAGATTATTCTGGATTTTTTTTTTACTAAAATGAATTTGTGGGTTGAAAACAAGGTCATATTATTACTAACTTAGTTTTTAGAATAGGTTTATTTGTTAATGATGTCATCCCTCTGACTAGTGAAAATACTACACTCCTTGCCAACATAACTTGGGTAAAAACAAATAGTTAAAAAGCAGAGGGAAAAGCGCCGATTGGTTCGCTAGTTGGAAACTCTTGTAAGGTAGTATTTACATACAAATTGATCTAGATATAATTTAACCAAAATACACTTTTCATTCTGATAAAATTGCCAAATTTTCTCAAATAATATTCAAATCTGTAAGACCTTAACCGAAATTAATCTTTTAAACATGTTTTCTGGATGGATTGACAAATAATTTATGCGCAGCAGCATCTTCTCCATAGCATATTTCTATTTACCCAACCTAGGTTGGCAAGGAGTGTACAGGTCAAAATTCAGCAAAGTAGTATAAAGCTGGTTCGTCATTCTTAATTCATATTTTACTTGCTTTGATCCCAGAGTTATTGAATGCTATTACAAAAATGAAGTTATTTCATCACTTGACATGACAAACTGAAACTATATCATTTCATTTGGGATTTTAAAAGAAATGCTTATTTTTTTAGGTCATTTTTTCACTTTTTAACAAGTGTTTGTGCTATAGTTGGTGGTGTATTTACTGGTAAGTTTAAATTGTTGTTTGTTAGAAATTTCCTATTAAATTTTTTTTAAACAAATTACCAAAATCTAAACATCTATTTTTTTGCAGTTGCAGGCATGATAGATGCTGCCATCTACTACTCTTCTCGTATGGTACAGAAAATAGAACTAGGCAAGGCCAGTTGATATTTACTACAAAGCTAGTTTCTTTTTGTGTGCATATGAAAAAGTTTTTGGTATCATTCTATGCTTCCATTCCAATCACAAGATATTTATTCGGATCTGTTATTTATTTTTAAGCACGTTTGAGTTTGTTCACAATCACAAGTCATATTTCAGGATATGGAACCTCCACAGGTATTTTGTAATGTCATTTGAAATTTTATATTGATGAATTTATTTTTGTATTTACAGTTATTTTAACTGAAATCTGGATTTGTGCAAAAAGGAAATACTCAAATCATTCTCTTTTATGAATTGCGTGCAATTGATTGTAAATGAAACCGTTAGTGTACAAGTACTCAATGTATTAGTTATAAAAACTTTATCTTTACAAAATTGCTATTATAAAAGTACTTTAAGGTAGCATGTAAATTATTTTGTCGAATCACTTGGAAACCTTTTCAAAAATACTAATTAATGAATGTGAAAATGTTGCATAAAGTTTTATTAGTTCAAAAAATACGACTTGTTTTATCTCGTCCATCACATTTTATTGAACATGTCTAAACAATGAAATATGAAAAATACACAATGCAATGAAGTTGTATCAAAATAGTAAGCTTTAACAAATTCCACGAACATAACCAAGATAATGCTCAATATTAATAAACAGAAGTTAATTTCATTTGCTAAAGTATTTAGATTTTATTTTTCAAAAAGTAAACATGTTTGATAATAAATAATTGCTGTATAAATGTAGATAAACAATAAAAACTTATTTGAGAATCCCTATTTGTTATATATGCCTCCATTCTTAAGACAATGCAAGTGATATGTGTTGTATTAATACGATTGAAGCAATGAGCAAATATGAAATTAGGTTTTTTACAATACAAAACAAATACATTCATTTATTTGATTTAACTAACATTTAAGTTTGGCATTCTATCAACCTTTTCAAAAAGGTCATCAAAGAAAGACTTCATATACAGGAAACATACAAGAAAGTGAAATTCAAGAGCTATGACTTGTATCTATACAAAATTAATAAAAATATAACATTTCTTAAGTCATTCATTTAAGTTTGCTTTTACCTAGACACCATTCTATTTAAAAATACACAACACATGATTTTAAATATCATTGCATAGATTAGTCTAAGACCTATAGTTACATCAAATTCTTATCACCAATAAATGATTGCTAAATACATCGACAATATTTTACATTTTTAACCAAAGTTATAAGCACAAATAAATTCAGAATGATAAATTTTGCTACTCTAAAGGCAAGACAGATTTTAAAACCTGTAAGTAAATTAAATAGATTGAATGGAAAATCAATTCTAAACGTATACAAGTTATTTAGTAAGATTTAAAATAAATATTTTTTTCATCCATACCATAATAAGTCAACAGCAAACTAACGTAGACTTCTCTTTTAAACATGTTTTTTTGCTTTAAAAGCTAATTATGAATATAAACAAGATAGTAGAAAACTTTAAAATGTTTTTAAACAACTAGATTGAAAAATTAGTTACATTGTTATAAAATACATTTTGCAGTGTGGTTATTTATGCAGATTTTTCAGATTACACAGTAGCATTATAGGTATTGTGCACAGCGATTACTAAATTCAAGTTAAAAATGTTGAGAATAATTACAAGACTGTTTCTATTTTGAACCGAGGAACAAAGTACCATTCTACAGGAAATAAAACCATCTTTCCAGTGAGTTTGCAACTACCTGAGAAAGTGTAGGACAAGAAAAACAGATAACAAGTCAACATTACCGAAAAAGACAATTACATTTAATTAATTTTTCAATTAGGATTTATGTTATTCTCTCATACAAAGAGGTTGGTATGTCCCAATTAGCTAAAAAAACTGTACAACTTAATTTAAATTACAATTCAATGCAACTGAAATGCAAAACATCTGGCTGGCAGTGTAATGGCATTGTCCTCCTGTAATCCAAAAGTCTGCCACAGAAGTATAATACATCCCGCTGAATTTAGAAGGATTCGAAATAGTTCCAAATTATTTTGAAAGGCAATAGATAGCATCCTACGCCCATACAAAATTAACTATCACAGCGTAAAAAATATTTCAACTTGAGAACAAAAACACCATCAACTGAAACAAATCCTTGCAACAATCAAATTGCTCAAAACTCTTTTAAGACATAAGACTAAATATATGAGAACAAAAACAGTGATCTTAAAACTGTTCAACCAAAACAAACATCCTCTGAAGGACAAAGATGCATGAAGAATAGCTGCCATGTCTTTGATGATAAGGGATGAATCAGGGTTGCCACTTTTCAGAAATTACTTAAGTCAGGTAAAATAAATCCCATAGTAAGCTTTTCTTATGTTCAAATTTTGTTTTAAAAAGGGGGTACGTTTGAAAACTTTAATTTGTATTAGATATATTTTCTGTGAAGAATGTTTAATTTTAAAGATTAGGACACTGTACGGTAAACCGTCCAGCACAATTATTCTAAATACTGAATGTTACATTTTATTTCCAGCATTTCCTATTATAATTTAAACCAGGGGTTCCCAACCGGTAGTACGCGTACCACTGGTGGTACGTGGGAATATTTCAGGTGGTACGTGTGAGTGACATAAATTAACTTCTGAATCGGATTTTGCTGAGTTAGTACTATTTTTATTTGCATGATTTTATACCTATAGAAAATAAACAAAACTGTAAATTAATACCATTTTAATCTTTTGTATTTCTCCTTTATTTTAAGCACGTTATAAATAAATACCTAACTATTAAATACGCGAATTTTTTCCGAGAATTTTACTGGGAAAAAACATTAAGCACTTTCAGAAGAGTGAATATTATACGTTTATTAAAATATTCAGATCTGGTGGTACGCCAAAATTTCCGAAAACGTCAAGTGGTACGAAGATGCAAAAAGGTTGGGAACCCCTGATTTAAACAATCTGTGTACGTAGCAACCCTGATGAGTCAACGAAATCACACACACGAAGTGACTATATCCAGACACACGTCAGAGCTGTCCGGCACCATTTGATCATCGTCTTCTGGCACCTCCTCAAAGAACTTGGCAGACCTGAACCAAGGATGGTCCAGGACCTCTTCTGCCGTGAGCCTTTCCGAAGGATCCATACGCAGCAGGCTCCTGATCAGGCATTTTGCCTTGGAGGACAGATGTTCTGGAAGGTTGTAGCAGCCTCGCCTGATCTTGCTGAAGAGGCCACTGGGCTCTGTGTCGTGGAAGGGGTAACGACCCACCAGCATTGTGTACAGCATGACCCCCAGGCTCCAGCAATCGGCTGCACGACCAGAGTAGTTGCTGGTCGGGCTCAAGATTTCTGGGCTGACGTAGGCAGGGCAGCCATGCTTGTCGTTCAGCCAGTCATCGTCTTCTTCCAAGACAACAGCGTCATCAAGAGTTTCTAGTTTTAATTGTGTCCTAAAAACAAAATAAAGATGATTAGTTTTGGTTTACAATTTTAATGGCTTAATGTTCAATTGTAACTAATTGTGATATAATATAAATTTTTTTTATTAGGCGTGAAACCTTGAGCACTGGAGATTTTAAAGAATGTGTAGCCTAAATGTCAAGTAATGTAATTGCAAATCATAAAACAGGCCCTTTAACAATTTAAAGTTATCATTGCTAATGCTATATGAGACAAATTCATTCCCATTTTCTAAAAGTTTGTATATCATGTCAAATGCCTTTAACTTATATATTTTTCTTTAAAAAAACTAAGGATACTCTTTGGAAATCAATACAAATTAGCATTAGCATAATAATAAAAAAGGACTATCATCTTTTTTTTTTTCCATTTTTACCGAAACGTCTAAAGTGCAATCCACATCTGCGCGGAGTGCAGAAATTATCAATTACACAAGACCAAAAATATACATAGTGTAACAGAATATCGGAACACTTTAGAACTAGCTGGAAGCGGCTGGCATATCAGATATCGCCCTCCCCATACCGTAGTGATGGGGAACACAAGTTGCGAAACTTCGAATGTGTTGCAATACGAAATCGTGCATACACACATTCACAATGTACATAATCATTTTACCAAAGGAACCAGATAAAGAGATATTTTTTAGGAAACGTTGTGGGAGAAAGTTATTACGCAAGTTTTTTAATGCATTCCTGTTTCGTTAATAGGGTGCATTATTTATGATCTTTTTAGACATCAGCAACTTTCACTTTCTGTTATTTCACACACACACAAAACCCGTCAGAAATAAATCGTTAAAACAAAACATTCTACATTTCTATTTTAAAATCCGATTACGTGTATAAGCTAAAAATCGGCGAGGATTTCTTGTCTTGTTGAATCGTAAAATTCGAAAATATTTCCAAGTAAATCGATCATGTTTCATTATTATTATTGGTAGTTGAATGTTACTCTTTGGATAAAGTAGGAAAAAAACTGTGTTTTATTCGCGGAACCACTTGTGACGAACGAAATCGTGAAAAAATAGTTAGGGATTCCCTTAATTCGCTAATACATGAAAAACATGTCATTTGTTCTGCATCCCTAAAATTTCACTGGCAAGTAGCCATCGAAGCCAGCTCATCCATTACGCACAAGCTGAATTTTTAAAATAAGTCTTCCGCACAACGTCACGAAGCGGCAGGTGTGCACAGACCTTATACGACTCAGAATTCCACGATACCAACGTCCGATTGCTGCGTACTAAAGGAATTTTCATTGCCGAATGACGATTTGCAACTAACAAATTTTGATTAATGGATTTTTAAACCCGACTCTGCATTATTTCGGTGTGTGGAATAAATTAAATTGCCTTGTTTAAACCCACCATTATTTTTGCATATCCGTGCCCCTTCAGTGTCATTAACTATACGTGTCCGTCACGAAGTAATTATTTCTTCTAGTCACTCAAGTTTAGTTTCGCTATTCAGTTACTAAAGGTGTAGGAATAGTTAGATAGTCAATAACATAACATAAATGTGTAAATGATTAGCAAATGAACCTGTAAGATATAACTTTTGAAACTAAGATATAACTTTCGAAACTGACAATTTAGTATCAAGGAAAGTGGACGTTCTGCATTTTATAGTCTGTCAGGGCGGAAGACAAACATGATCGATGTCAACAACAACCAAGCAGCAAAATAAAACCAATCGAAACCTATGACAATCATTTCCTGCACAGCTGGCGGGATATCGAAAATCCGCCCAACATGGTTCCTTTTGCGCGATCGGCCTGCAACAAGTCGCAATGGGTCTCGATCCGATTCCGAATCGCGGGCGAATTGCCGCAAACAAAGGCAAGCGCAGAAAGGTCGTTCGCAGCGACGACCTCAAAATGTGTGTGACCTGCCACATAGGAAAAACGCGGATCTATTAGGAACAAAACGGTAGGGAAATGAAACCGACACACAAGGCGTAAAATGGAGAAAAGATTTCCGCAATGTTTGCCAACTAGCACGCCTTGTCGATTTCTTGTTGAAATAAAAGAAAAATACACAGTTTTTTGGAATGAATTACAAAGAAATCGGTAGTAAAACAAGTTATTGAAACTAAAGGGATTGAAAATTGGAGAAGCAGTTAAAATTCTAATGCTACATTCAAATCGTCAACTACTTGAGTAGAATTCTTTTCCAGTGTGTAAAATTTACACTAAGTTTAAATTCCAAGTGATCTAAGCGCTAAGCTCATACAGTGTTTCAAAACAATTTTTTTCCATCTATATTTACGTATCTGAATATTTCTTATATTTTACGAATCTGAATTTTCAATTGAAAGTTCAGTTCCTATTTATGAAGAATTAAAAACTAATCTAAATCATTAGTACGAAATTATGCACATGATTTGAGAAACAATTGCATTGTTAAAAGTTATTCACCTGATTTTAATCTTTTTGTTAAAAAAAATAGGACAAGGTTTTCTAAAACATTGAAATATCCGAAAACTAAAAAAAAATTACATAAACTCGAACCCCAATCTTAAAAGTCATCACGAGTTCGCTAAACCACACATCCGTATAACCCCAACAAAATCGTTTTTTTTTTAAAAATGGCGCGCCAGCGTGCGAATTAAGTTTGGGGTGAAAGAAACGAAGGCCAAACTTAACTCTTTGTGCACGCGAAACAAAACAGCGACGAAATAAAGTTAAAAAAACTAAATAAGTTTCGTTTTTTATGTCTTCACACACGCACGAAAAAAGAAAAAACCGGTCTGAGCGGGTCGGATCTCTAAATTGAAGAGAGGATGTGTTAAAAGGGTTCAATGGAGAAAAATTCCTCTGCCGCATCCTTCTCCTCTCAAGCGGAGGATGCAATCGCCCGAGAAGGCTGAACAGGGAACTCGAGCGAAAACTCCTTTATAAGACACACGGTCTTTATTCGACACAAGACCGTGTGTCACATAAAGAAGGACGATTCTAAAAATGTCACAAAGGACGCCTCTACAAGTGTCCTTAAATAAAAATTAAAAATAGGAGCCCAACGTTTGTTCAAAAACTGGAGTGATGACCCATTCGAAAGGGTTGTTAAATATTGTACAAAATATACGCATTCAAAAATGCCAACTACTCTAATACTTTGTCTATTGAAAAGTCGCCGTACTGTCACCTATATTTAACCTTTCTCCACCATTTTACAACAAGAAAGTATAAATTATATTAAAACATCAAAAGCCCTGAAGTTCATTTACTTTTATTTCACCTAATAAAAATGCCTCGAACACGAAGGAAACACACCGCATGCCCCTTAGAAAAACATCTTCTATTTTAGAATAAGACCATTTCCCGGAAAATGCTCCGTAAACGGAAAGAACCGCGCATCGCATCTCCTTATAGAATATATCCTGCATATGACGCGTCAATCTCCAAGGAAACACACATTTTTTTGTTCCGTCTCTCTGGAGGATGGTATTTCTTTTGATTCTTTTTTTGAAATGAGAAAACTCAGATTCGGGCTAATTATAGCAGGCCTTGCGCGCACAAGGATTTCGAGCAGTCGGAGAAAGAAGCTCTATTCAGAAGAAAACCATGCAAAAATAAGCTAGGATCCTTATTTATAGAGGGTGATGGCGACAATTTTTTTTAGTATGGATGAATCATGTACTACATGCACTTCCCGAATCGGAAGGAAAAAATCAATCCCCGAGCAACAACCTCTCATGTGGATGTTGTTAAAAATAATATTGCCATGACAACATAACCTCATGAGAGATCGAATTTAGTATTAATTAGTTATTTTCAGGGTCTTAGTTTAGGTTTATATATAAATGAGCTAGATCGCGTGCTCTCTCCACGAAACAAATTGATACACGCCCTAAATGCAGTAAGGTATTTGATTTTTTGGTACAGTAACGGCGTTCAAATTGTTTTATACAAGAGATGCTAATATGGTTCAAAGACATAGTAAAACTATTGATACCCCCTCCTTATTTTGAAAGTTGTATAACCTCAAAGGCAAAGTTGTGGGTTAACGTACCTGGATCATTTTTGGATCTAACACATTGAAAAAATAAAATTTAAACTAGAGTGAAAGCCTGATTTTACGTCACCTTAAAAATCTGCGTTTTCTCCATATTTTACGTTTCTTCACCAGGCCCCAATGTTCTGTGATGTTACGTATACTGTGATGTTAATTTAAGCTGTATTCGTAAGTTTGTTATTTATGGAATTTTCCGCATTTTACATTTTCCCTAGAAATCAAAAAAGATTTTTTTTTCCTAAAATAAGCACTATTTTCCCTTTAGGCTTTTTTAAGCCAAACGCCAGGATTCGCAACTAAACGTGTAAAAAATAATCATAAAATGGTTCTTCTCGACTTTTAGTTTTTAACAATTTGATTTTTGCATCCTATATATTTCTTGTATTTTTTTACCGAGTCCCTTAAGAAAAATCAGGGTTTCACTGTAGTTCCTATTCAGCTTGTTCAAAAAATCCAACTAAAAAAAAAATAATCACTGCTTACTTTTGTGGATCCTTGAAGACGAATTTCCTGAGCTTGAGATCCCTTAAGACGATGCCGGAGGCGTGGCATGCCGCCACTGCAGACGCCACTTGCCTGAAGAGGGGCAATGCCTCTCTTTCAGGGAGGTTCCGCTTGTTCCGCACGTAGGAATGCAGGTCCCCGTAGCATCTCTGGAACACAATGTAGGTGCTGGACTTGCCCACAAGAACCTCCTCGACGGCGTTGATGTGGGGGTGGGAGTCGAGTCGGAAATGGCCTCGGAGCACATCGCGATACCTTTCGTTTGGCACTACCTGGAAAAAATCGCACAGTGTGAGGGGATTTTGGAAAATGAACACAATATCAGAGAAAAATAAACTGTTCATAATTATAACCTTTGAAGTGATGATATTTTTAGTTTACGTTGCTTGGAATATGTTACCCTGAATTTTAATTTCCCAAATTATTTTTTTTAGTAAGCACTTCTCCAATTATCATATAAGTTGAAAGATTAATTGTTTCTGGCAACAGAAATGCTGAATGAAAAACAGGAATAAGAGGTGGAAGGAACTTCATCACTTGAAATAAGCCTATAGTATTTCCAGAATTAAAAACTACCCCCCCCCCCTCGTCGATTATTTATTACTTTCGTTTTCATGCAGAATTCTTCAATCTATTAAAACTTTTTTATTGAACGAATTACGAAATTATAAGTACCGTCAGTGCGGGTAACTTTGGCCAAAATCATAGTTTTTTTCACAAAAGAAGAAAAATTAAACTTCAAAAACGATTTAAACACTTAAAAATCCTTATGCATTCTAAGTATTGTACATTTAGGAAAAATTTTCAGGCATTTTTGTTACATTTTATAAATTAATAAAAAAATGGTATTAATTAAAAAAAAAAAGACACTGTTAGGAGCCGGGCGGGTAACTTTGGCCACCCAAAAAATACATAAGAAACATACTTTTTAACATCCTTAAAAGCTGCGTTAACGATTTAAATAGCAATATTAAAACTTAAAACCCAAAAATAACAAAGTTATAAGACATATAGTTATTTAAAATGGTATATAACTTAACATTTACATTGCAGTGCATCGTGGAATGGCATTACACGTTAAATACCAGTATTGTTTGTCGCTTAAAAGAAAGAAAAATAAACTTCTATTTTAATAAGGAAAAAAGAACTTTTTTGAAGCAAGATTTAATAACAAATATATTTGTAAAAAGCAAACGATTTTATTATAAAAGGTGAAAAATAATATATTTATAATTAGGAATTTGAAAATGTTTACCTTTCGACATTTGCGATTTTGAGTGGAATACGTATCTTGCATTCTATCTTTATCTTTTTAATGTTTAAAATCCATGAGATTTTTAAAAAAATATCTAAAAAATGAGTAATCATAAAAGTAAGAATTTTTTCAAAAATACTTAAACTTAATACACTTTTACATAAATTTTTTAAAGTGCAAAGTTCCATAAAGAAATATTTACATCTATGGCCAAAGTTACCCGCATTCATCGGCAAAAGCTTCCCAATTACAAATATTTAAATACAGCATAAAAAGTAGTCAACTTAGAATAAAATAAATGGTGTAATATTCTTCCTCATTAATAAAAGAATCGAATAGAGTGTTTATTTAAATATTTTCAATATTTTTTTAAGTGTTCCAGACAAAAGTTGGAAGAGATAGATTTTTGTCATTTTATGCTCGTAAGAATGAAAACAGCATTTGTAGTATTGCCAGATTTAGAATGAGATTTTTTTTACATGAAATGAAAGGCGATATTTCCACCTTTCCAAAAATGTAAAACAATTTAAGATGAGATCATTTTATGAAGAGAAATTAAGAAACAAATCTTTTTCCGACGCGTGGCCAAAGTTACCCTCCGTGGCCAAAGATACCCGCTTTGACGGTACTTTTATTTTTCCATAAAATTATCGTCTGTTTTTGTGTACTTTTTACTAAAACATTCACAATCTAAATTACATTCTACTTTTATTTGGCAACAGCAATCTTATAACAAATTAAAACTTTTAAGAATTTTTTTTGAAAAACAAGATAACATGTAATTTACTACAATCTCCAACATATTCAAATTAGGCAGATTAGGTAAGTTTATTGCTTAGTAATTTTTCTAAGTAAAAATAATGTTAAATGGTGAACCTTTTGTTCGAAACGCATTTACTGCTACGCGATATTTTAAGACTTGGTTGAGAATTGAAATTATTTTTTGTTGCGTTTTATTGAAAGATGACTCCTAAATTAAAAGTGAGAAATGTTGCAATAATCCTAAGACGGAAAGGCAACAAAGAAAGATGCGATTTCCGGCTTCAGCGGACGAAGGGAGAAAAGAAAAAATAGAAAAAGAACAGTGAAATCAACTACTGCGTGACGAAAAGTTAACTTTCGCACTCGGCAAAACTTCAAGAAGCCAGAACTGGAACAAGGGCAAGCGCTAGATATCCGAATAATATTTTTTCATTTAACGGAAAATGTTAATTTTTCCTAAATAATTGCAGCTGCGGATTGTTTTAAAACACAATGCTACCAATTAAGTACGAAAAGCACAAATTGCATTAAAAATTCTACAATTCGTACTTCTAAGTCAACAAAATTAGATGACTACGAAAATGATTCATTTATCATTCTGAAAACTTCGCTTCCAAGCATATCTATACAGTATTTTATAGTGTTATTTTTTATTCAAAAAAAAAAGGAAAAAAGGAAACGGGGGTTGGTGTTGAGAGGGATGATATTGAGACCTCACATTCCCGGATCCTGTGCATCGGAATCCCTTCAGGATATATAATAAGAGGGGTGTGTTGAGTCGTGACTCATCCTGTTCCCCCCTTGAGAATAGACCCATTATATGAGTAGGATGCAGGGGAAAGAGCAGCTGCATTCCGATACACCAGGATGAATCATTCCTCCCCATATATCAGCCCTTGTTTCCCAATTCCATTACACACAGTAAGGTACTTAACTAACTCTGTAGCTGCATGGGTTCAGATGAATGCATAGTTCAGAGTATGGTACCCGAAACAGTAGGTACTAATACAGTATTAATAAAAAAAATATTAATTCAATAAGTAACCTTTTTTTCAGTGTAACCGATTATATTTGATATGTAATTTACCAACAACTTTTCGTACTATAGCACAAGGAAGTGTCAAATTACACCCTGATACAATAGATGTAGTAATTGATGCAAACAAGGGGGTGGTGGGGGGTTTAAATAATGCATTCGGTTTGGATATATTTCTTTTACTTTTAAAAGGGTAAGATGCGGTTGACTTGTTTAAATTAACAAAACCACAAAAAAAGAGAACTATATTTTTAAACAATGAAAGTCAAAGGTAAATTTTCTGGATAGAAATGATTTCAGATTGGCATTTAAATCACAAATTAAGAGATAGCACACCATTATCTTATCTTTCATAGGTGAATCTCAGTTTCAGTTGGTAGAATTTATTTCAGAAGAATGCATATTGATTAGTAACCTATTTTAACATGATTTGATTAATTTTATAGGGATACTATCAAAAAGGGGCTTCTAGATTTTGTTACAGGGTTCAAATTGTGCAAATTTCTAAAATAATTTTACAAAAATTAACAGAGCAAAATTATCTTGTGAAAAATTAGTCACACGAGAATTTGATATAAAAAATCTATGTTTAAACAACGTGTACAATACTATCATTAATAAAGAAATAACCATACACGACATTAATGTAGTTATTGTGTCAAATTATCAATTATAGCGTGCTATAGTTAAATCTATATTTTTAATAAATAATTGTATTATGCAAGAAACTGATCATCAATAAACCTTCATTCAAATGATGTTTGCAGGTAATACATGTTATATTATTATTGACTTTTTAAGTGGCAAAACTTAATTATCTTGTTAGCTTCATAAAACAAGTTATTTTTTAAATATTAGAATGAGAGATTTAGTCCTGGCTGGATAAAGGTGCCTCAGATTTTGATAATATTAGTAATAAGTTCAAATGAAGAGTAGTCTTCCCACTCAACCTCCTAAAAGAACTGCTGCAATATTAAATATAGGTAGATAGAAATGTTATGGTTTTGAAACAAGCAGTTGAAGCCGAAGCTACTTTTTTCTCATTATTATAGAAAAATTACTACAAGATAAAAGGCAAGATAGCAGTTAACTCTAGCATTATTTAACTAACCCAAGCCAAAATTAAAATTATATGCTAATGATAACACCATTTCAGTTTAAAAAAACTACTAGGTATTTCTTTATATTGACAGCAGTTGTTGCTTGCTCACAATTTCTTGTAATAGTTGAGAGAGAAAAAACTGTCATAGTTATTCTACCAATTGCAAAGCAAAGAGAATGTTTTAGGTTAAATAATTTCAGTGGTCTGATACTGGTCACTGCTGTCAACATAGAGAAGGAAGTACAATACCTTATCTAGCCAGAATGCGAGCTTCAAAAATACTTTCCTCCGCCATTCCTTTGATTGGTTTTCTAGAAAACGGGGGGAAGCATCGCTTTTCTAAACCTAACACATTTGAGGTTCTGTTGTGGCGTTAACAATCCGTACAGTTCAAACCCAAGTAGAGTAGGGAAAAAACACATTCACGCCGTTTCGAAGAAAACCAAGCGAAGGGATGGGGAAAGAAAGTCCTTTCAAAGCTCGCATTCTGGCTAGACAAGGTATAGTAAGACAAAAGCGTGCTTACCTTGCATACATATTCTTGCTGACTTTCAATATGAATACAACGTCTGAGGATGCTGCCTTCCAGTCGATTGAGTAAAAGATACTTATCGGCTACCTTAGTGGCAGTAAGAGGTTCTTTGCTATTAGGAAATGTTGGAGGTGTAGCTGGTTGTAAGTTCGGGCTGAGGCAACCCCCCACAGTCCCCACCTTCGATTCAAAGTTCGTTTGTGCTTGTTTGTGAACGACATCTCGTATATCGAGTCGCAAGTTCGTCTTGGCTTGTCGTGTGGCAAGATTCATCGAGGTACTTCGATTTATTCCAAATGGTACGAATGAATATGGGACACAAATATTCCACTTCACAAGGGATGATGATTGTGGCAGTCACAGGACACACTTGGTCGATTTAATGAAGACTAGGAAATATCACAATAAGAGAGTAATCCAAGTTGCTGTGTTCACCTCAGCCTCTAATGTCGAAATACCTGAAAGAAAGATATAACAAGCCTTAGATAACGAAATAATTTTAATGAAAAATTGGTTTACAGTTAACACTTGCAGGCCCAAATTAACCACATCCTAATTAATTAGGTACAATTCAGCTACACATTTCAAATAATTAGTTGTGTAAAATATATTCAAAGTACATTTTAATAACTTTATCTAATTTAAATTAAGCTTTATTGAAATTGACATACCACTTGTCGTCAATAATGTCGTTGGCATTATGAAAATACGCATTGAAAATAACTTTACCACCATATAAGTAGCAAAAATAAACTATACAACGATAAAGTGAAACGTACCCGCAGATTTAAAGGAAAAGCTTTTATGTAGGAAAAGAAACAGACGCGTTTATTATTGTTCCTATTTCCTTTTAAACAAGGTAAATTTATATTAAATAAAAACTTATAATAATATTTCAACATGAATAATACGAATAATTCATTACAGCATTTCACGATATTTAAAAAAATTGTTACGATTGTCAAATGGAGAAATGTCAAAGACCGATGCAACGCTATCGATCTGGTTCAGAAAGCAGAGAAACGCCAGAGTTTCACACGTATTAAAAACACATACCCAACCAAATTTAGATCGGAATCAATCAACATACAAAACTTTTCATAAAATAAACGGCATAGATATTCAACAATTAAATTTTTAATTATAATAATATAAATGGACATAACATAAACAGTGACAATGATAAGTGACCTTTGGAGAGCCACGTCCGTTTTAAAATACCACTTACCCGATAAAACGTACAATTCCATGAGATAAAATATCTTAACACGAGTTCGGTACTTCTATGTTTAGAAGTTGATCGTAATGTTTAGATGGACTGCTTCAGTCTAGGGACAGGCCGTTGGTTCTGGCCAACCCTAGTCAGAAGCCAGTACAGATATCACCGCACGACAACGCTGGTGCCTCCATTGTGCAACGATCGACAGACTGCGCATTTCAGTTCAGCCACAGCGCGAAATTGCATTCGCGAGAGTCAACAACCGGCATTACGGACATCCGCCCTTAGTTCGGACGTCTTTAATTCATAAAAAGGCACACCTAACCACTAATATACAATATTAAAATACTTGACAAAATATAATATTTAATTCAAATTGGTGGTTAAGAGTTTTATAAGAGAGGAATTATCAAAATTGTTTGGGACTATTTTCCTGCCGCGGAGGGATATTTTTACGAAGAGGCGGTTTCGAAAAGTGGAAATCATTGAAGGATTTTTCGTGGGTGACGCAAGCGGATGGAGTACGCAGATACGAGAATTAAAGCCTTATGTCGTCATCCATAATTCCCACAATGAAAAGATAGGATTTCTTTCGATATATTTGTGCATCTACTGCGATTGCGGTAGGATGGTATTCGGAAAATTTTATGTAGAAATAAATGTCCTTCTTGCGACAGCATTAAATAAAACGAAAAAAAATTCCGAATTAATTAATTTAATTTTAACGTTTAAGAGAAGGGGAGATACCAATCTGAAAAATAGTTTAATTACTTTATAAACAATTGAAATGTGGTTTTTAGTTTTTACTTTATAAATTAAATTAAAGTAAAAAAACAACTTTTAAGTCAAATAAAACTCTAAGTAAAATAGATAAATGGTTTTTCTAACTGCTCATTTTAATCAGGCTTTTTTGTACTGTTTTTGATAAGGCTTTTTTTAAAAAACTTATTTAATTCTTAAAAAGTAATTTGATTTACTAAGTATCCGAAGTAAATCAAGTTTTTTTTTCACGAAAATTTTGCAATTACGTTTTTCAAACAACAGAAGAAACGCCACTTGCCCGCTATCGCTTGCTATGAATATTATATTCAAAGTTTTAATAAAATAAATTAAAACAAACTCTAAATAATTTAGGATATAAATGTACAGCAATTTTAAATTATGAACTTTAATGAAATAATGATCATTTATGTGGCAAAAACTTTTTTTGCCAATAATAAATTAATTCAATAAATTAAGTAATGATTATGGTGTAAAATGGTGGCAGGAAACAACATTAGTTCAAAATTTCAAATAAAATAAAATTTATTTTAAGCAATTTATAAATCATAAATGTATTGCTAAGAAAACTGCATATGAAAGACTAAATTTGTACGCTTGTAAAATGTTCTGTCAAAATATGAATTTAAGATA
Source organism: Hylyphantes graminicola (assembly GCA_023701765.1). NCBI lineage: Eukaryota > Metazoa > Arthropoda > Arachnida > Araneae > Linyphiidae > Hylyphantes > Hylyphantes graminicola. The sequence goes on from CM043121.1 coordinate 44,256,644, forward strand.
AAATTATAATTCTAAATTTGTTAAAAATATTTACAAATGCAAAATGTAAAAGCAATATTAAAGTATTTCCTATTTAATGCTTGTTGAACGGGATACATATTCCATAACATTTAGCCTAAGTAATTAATGTGATTAAAAGATGCATTGAATTTTTTTCTCCTATGTACTGTGATTTCATGTTTATGGTGTTAATGCATATTACAAATGAAAAACACAGCATAATATTTTTTTTGTACAACTAAAGCAAATTAAAAAGATACACTTTCAGCAAGCGAAAAAACTCCAACAAGGTATCCCTCGAACGTAATAATTTTTACACAATTCAATATTCAAGGATCCTAGGTAAATTTTTTGGAATTACGACAATTTCAGAAGTTGCATTCGTTGTGATTGATGCAACAAATGAGTCAATCAAAATCGGCCTCCAAAACATTTCCCTCTGACAATCTCGCGTAAACAGATGAAATTCGCGCCTGAATGTCATTTCCGGTTGAGTTGGCTTCACGGCAACAGGAAACCTGCGTCGCCGCTAAAGCAACTTGCTATTCAAGCTAATTCTAATTTTTTTCTCCCTCCCTTTCTTCAAAGTGAGAAATTACATTGGAAACCTGCATCATTGTTGCTAGAAAACTGCCTCAATATTAAATAATCATTTATTTCATTAAATGCCCGCTTATTTCAAGGGCAAAAGACTTTACACAGTATCCTTATTTTTTTAAAATTAATTTTGATTGATAATTAAAAAAAAAGCGATTTGTTACTTTTAAGCATTTTAAGACTTGATAAAAAATTCATCTAGAAAATTCGTTGATTTTATGTTTTTTTTTATTTTGCTTGTGGTTTTTTTTTTAACCCAGCAAAAAATACTGGAATAGATTTCGCTGAGGACATGAACAAAGCACTTTAGAAATGGTACCATATTAAGGTTACACTTATTCTTGAAATGTAAGCATATGAAAGTAAATGTTGCAATCTTATCTTTAAACGCTCAGAATAAAATACTGTTTATTTTTGTTTGTTCTTGTGCAACGCGAAACATAACTTTAGATCCAGTTTTACCACTGAACACTTCGCTTATCAGATAACTCGTTTGCTAAACGCAAAGTGGAAAGTGCCAGAAAATTAAACACAATTGATATTATTTCCAAAAATACTCTTTCGTCAAGACACCAAAATAGCATAAGTTTTTTTTTCTTAAATGGTAATTTCAATCAAACATTTGCTCTATAAAAACTCCGCACTAAATACACATATTAAAAATCAGCTTTTTTTAAGCAGCAGAAACTCTACCATGATATTAACTAAAAATAATTTGAATAAAAACTATCAATGAAGCTTGGACCAAATTTGACCTTAGTGCACAGCATCCACAATCGACGCTCATTGAAGTAATTGATTTATGATATAAATTATAAATAAGACAATTCTACAGCTTTTTTATGCAGTTGTCTAAAAAATTTAAAATTTGAATGTCACCTAATAATAATTTAATTACAGAGAAGTAAAAGTTTCAGAAGACGAAATTAATGTTACGAATGAATTTTGTGTAAAAATAGTAAATTTTAAAAAATAACCGTGATTTAAATTGTGGTCAAAGGAAAGGCATAGCATTTATTTTACCAGACTTTCCAAACTCCGTAAATTTTTTACAACTATATTAAAATAGTTGTTTCATATTTTAAATATCTAACTCTTTTAAATGTTAAGTAGTTATTAAACTCTAACGGAGTAAAGTATGCCAAAACAATTTTTGAATACACAATAATTTTTTTTATCAATTCAAACTTAGAGTATCATTTAAACCTTTAAAATAGTTATTAATCCGTTAATGTTGTCTGATACCAATTGTAAAACTTTCTTTATTTATTAGCACAAAAATTTAAGTGTAAGTATCCCGTAAAAACATTCGAAATTAAAGTTTAAACTTTCCTCATTTTGTAGCAAAAAAAAAAAATTGTAATATCGGTAAAAAATTTTGGTATAAAGGTTAAGTATAAAATTACAGTTAAAATTAACAAGCAAAGCCTTTGAACAAAAGAGTTTTAAACTAATTAAAATTATTGCAAACATTATTTTAAGTAACAAAATAATCTTAATTAAAATTATTTGAAATCATACCTCCAATCTTAAGCAGAAAACTAGATACAACTCGAAAAGTATTTTAAAATTGACATTTAAATAAATGTTAACTTCAGTAAAACAAACATCACCAAGCAGAGAAATTCTAATAATGAACAAAACTTACAGATTTTCCATGAAATTTTATACTTCTAACTTGCACCACGGCAAAAATCTTAAAATAATATGAAACTCTATGAAAATTTATGTCCAATAATTTAATTGAAGGAATTTCTACATATCATTAATATGCGCGTGTAAAATTGCATAAATTATAAAAATTATGCAAATTTTAATGAATGCTTGAATATGATTGGGCAAAGTAAATGTTTTTTTTACAATTGCCACCACCATTTACTGTTTAAACTGCAAATTAAAAATCAAAGTAAAAAATATCACGATTATATTTTATTAATGTATGACGTATTTGTTTTTTTAAATGCACTTTTGCTTGATTATTTTGTTACGGTTCGTTTAAATAAATTTAATTTGTCTAAGAGAATTTGGCAACAAGTAAAATTAAGATTGAATGGAATAAAGTTTTTTATTTCTAAGTAGCTTTAAGCGACATTAATACATATATTTCTGTACAAATTTGTTTTCTTCTGAAGTATGTTATTCTTGAGGTAAATTTTATTCTATTCTTTCGAATTAGACTTATTCTTTGAAAAAAAAATCATTAACTTTTCTAATACAATCAGTATTAGTTTAATAATTTACATTTAATAATTAGCATGGATAAGATTTACTGTAGATCCCCTTTGGATTTTTTAACATTTGGCGATACATTTTTATTAAGCCTAAACGTAAGTTATTTTAGCAAGTATTCTATCTAACAAAATTAATCTTGAAGTAAACGATCCGTCGATAATTTTTAATGTACATTTAAAAATTAATAAATACCGTCAAAGCGGGTATCTTTGGCCACGGAGGGTAACTTTGGCCACGCGTCGGAAAAAGATTTGTTTCTTAATTTCTCTTCATAAAATGATCTCATCTTAAATTGCTTTACATTTTTGGAAAGGTGGAAATATCGCCTTTTATTTCATGTAAAAAAAATCTCATTCTAAATCTGGCAATGCTACAAATGCTGTTTTCATTCTTACGAGCATAAAATGACAAAAATCTATCTCTTCCAACTTTTGTCTGGAACACTTAAAAAAATATTGAAAATATTTAAATAAAACACACTATTCGATTCTTTTATTAATGAGGAAGAATATTACACCATTTATTTTATTCTAAGTTGACTACTTTTTATGCTGTATTTAAATATTTGTAATTGGGAAGCTTTTGCCGATGAATGCGGGTAACTTTGGCCACATATGTAAATATTTCTTTATGGAACTTGGCACTTTAAAAAATGTATGTAAAAGTGTATTAAGTTTAACTATTTTTGAAAAAATTCTTACTTTTATGATTACTCATTTTTTAGATATTATTTTTTTAAATCTCATGATTTTAAACATTAAAAAGATAAAGATAGAATGCAAGATACGTATTCCACTCAAAATCGCAAATGTCGAAAGGTAAACATTTTCAAATACCTAATTATAAATATATTATTTTTCACCTTTTATAATAAAAATCGTTTGCTTTTTACAAATATTTTGTTATTAAATCTTGCTTCAAAAAAGTTCTTTTTTCCTTATTAAAATAGAAGTTTATTTTTTTTTCTTTTAAGCGACAAACAATACTGTATTCAACGTGTAATGCCATTCCATGATGCACTGCAATGTAAATGTTAAGTTATATACCATTTTAAATAACTATATGTCTTATAACTTTGTTATTTTTGTGTTTAACGTTTTAATATTGCTATTTAAATCGTTAACACAGCTTTTAAGGATGTTAAAAAGTATGTTTCTTATGTATTTCTTGGGTGGCCAAAGTTACCCGCCCGGCTCCTAACAGTGTCTTATTTTTTTAAATTAATACCAATTTTTTATTAATTTATAAAATGTAACAAAAATGCCTGAAAATTATTCCTGAATGTACAATACTTAGAATGCATAAGGATTTTTAAGTGTTTAGATCGTTTTTGAAGGTAAAATTTTCTTCTTTTGTGAAAAAAACTGTGATTTTGGCCAAAGTTACCCGCACTGACGGTAGTGGTTTTTGGAAGTTGATATATAAGTTAATCAAAAATTAAAAATTACTTTCTTTGACTTATGGTTGTTTTCAATTTTAAAATAGTTTTTCTTTTAAAATATTAGCCAATTAGTTTAAATGAGTAAATGAATAAAACATTTAAAAAAAAAAAAAAAAGGCTACGAAATATTAGTTTTAGAATACCAATAAAATAGAAATTATTATTACTTTGTAATTGATTAAACTATTATATTTACCATTATTGGTGTCATTTATTTTTGAAATTTATCAAAATGTGTGAACAATGGTAATAGTTTTATAATTTATCTGCTATTTTACACATTTTCATATTTAAATACTTGTAAATTTTGTTAAAGTTTTTGTCCAATTAATTTGATACATATATTAATGAAACATTTTTTTTTGTATAAAATTGAAATACCAAGTTTTTAGATTTCGAAGTGTTTCGCTTATAAAATAAAATACTTCGTCAAAAACTTTATTTAAATTCAGTTAAACTTGTTATTGAGAACCTGATCCTCATAGAATACTTATTTAAAAACATATAATACCACCAAGAAACCAAATATTATCTGCATCCTAAATAAATCTATAGAATGTCGAAATGTAAGCATTTTCAAATTGCTAATTACGGATATATTATTTTTTCTCTTTTATAATAAAATCTTTTGCTTTTAATAAAGATATTTGTTTTTAAATCTTGCTTGTAAAATTAAGCTATTTTCCCTTATTAAAATTGAAGCTTACTTTTCTTTTAAGCTACAATTTATAGTGGTATTCATAATGTAATGTCATTCTAGGGTGCACTGTAATGTAAATGTTAAGTTTATATACCATTTTTAGTAACTATGTACCTTATAACTTTGTTATTTTTATGTTTAAACCTTTTAATATTACTATTTAATTCTGTAACACAGCCTTTAACGATGTTAAATTTATTGTTTATTTTTCTTACGTTCGTTTTTACGTATTTTCTTACGTATACCTTACGTTTATTTTTCTTAGTATTTAATTTATAAAATTTAACAAATATGCTTTGAAAATATTCCTAAAAGTACAATACTTAGATTGCATAATGATTTTTAATTGTTTAAATCGGTTTTGTAGTTTAAGGGGTCATAGGAGTCTCAAAAATGTGCAAAGAAGGTACTACAAAGCATAGTTTGATCTTTCATGTAATTTTTTAACTACTCAATGTACAAGTATAATTTTTTTATATGTAATTCTATAAGATTTATTTATTATAAAACAAATTTTAAAATTTATGAAACTGAAATAAAAGATATTAAACATAAAGCTATTTTAACACATTGGGATTAAGCTTGCGCAGCAAATTCTGAGGTCAAAATTGAAAAAATGACCAAGAAAATGACTTTATATTGAACAAACATGAACAAACAAAGACTTATTCTCAGCTCAATTTTAATTGGAAATTATTTTAAGAACTTTTTTCTAAAAAAATTAATAAAAATTTTAAAATTTTGATTAAATTTTTTTTTAAAAAAATTTCTTATTAAAATTGAGCTGATAATTTAGTTATAAGTCTTTGTTTGTACATATTTGTACAATATCAAGTCATTTTCTTGGTCATTTTTTCAATTTTGACCTCAAAATTTGCCGCGCAAGCCTAGTCCCAATGTGTTCAAATAGCTTTATGTTTAATATCATTTACTTTAGTTTTGGCTAAAGTTTCATAAATTTTAAAATTTGTTTTATATTAAATAAATCTTATAGAAATACATATAAAAAATTATATTTATATATTGAGTAGTTAAAAAAATTGCATGAAAGATCAAACTATGCTTTGTAGTTCCTTTTTTGCACATTTTTAAGACTCCTATGATCCCTTAATTTGTCTTCTTTCGTAAAAAAAACCACACCTGTGGTTTTGGATCAAAGTTACCCGCATTGACGGTACGTAATACGACACTACAATTTGCATCATTATAATTATCTTTGAAGTCATTATTAGTAGTATATTGCATGTATAGAAAAATGTTTTATATCACGAAACTATTCCACATTTATTTAGAAATATGGAATTAAAAAAATATTTTCTGAATTAATATTTTGATATGATGTCTTCATGTACGGAAATAGTGTTAATTACATGTTAATTCCCATTTTATTTTGAAGTATTATTGTTTTTAAGTGCATTCTACAATCTATGTACACGAAATGTTCTTTATATTTTATAAACAATATTAACACCTTGCGAACGGCTATATAATAGGATTCCATCAACAAATATTCGTAATTTTATTTAAAAATTGATATGCATTATTTTAATAATGAGTGTAATCATACGAAGACAATATTTACTTATGCTTTCATTAAAGTAGTTTCTAGAGAATTTTCAATTTTTCATCTTTCGCCTGGACCTTCTAACATCCCTAACGATTTTATTACTTAATAAAAAAAAAACTATAAAAGAAATTCGTGAGACAGACTCGATCGTTTCTCGAATGTTAAGCAGCCTCATTGCTACAACCAAACCCTACCTTATGAAACAAGAAGGGTGACGTAATAAAGCTACCCTTAATAGGATTTTGTAACGAATTATATCATCATAAGTTATTATCAGTTAAATGGCTTTCGTCAATGGATTAAGTATCTTTGAAGTATCTGCTCTTCTGGAATTTGTGAGAGCAGCATAGATGTACAGAAGTCGTTTGTTTTAGTTTTAATAAAAATTATAATATTTTTGAGTAATTTAACCGAGCAGTGAAACATAATTTAATTATGAAATAATTCGCTTTGCATTTTGTTTGTACAGAGATTTTAAAATTTATAGATACTGCTATACTTGTTAGTAACTTATTGCGATAATGGTGGACAATTTTATTTTAATTTGGATTTCGATACAACATCACTTAAAAATTTTAAAAGTTTCAGGGTATTTTGTGAAAGCTTCAAGTAATGGTATAAGAAAAATATTATATATATTTTTTAAAAAATATGTATCCAAAAACATAAAAGATCACAAAAATGCATACCAGCATGAAATTTGACTAGTTATATAACTTGTATTTTATCGGGTAAAAAAGGGGTTGAAAACATTAAAAACACTGCAAATGTCAAAAAAATAAACCTTTTGCAAACAAAATCTAAGGAAAAATGCATAACTGAAAAACTCACGTAATTTCATTTATGAAACTATATTACAAGCTTATGTGCAATCTAGGATTTAAAATTCTACACTTTAAATGTTAATGTTTACGTTTATCGGCATAGCTCGTTATTGAATTTCGTTTTTTTTTTCCTGTGATGCATACGAGAAAAAAAAATCTTAAAATGTTTACTTGGCATTAAGGTTGTTCCAAAAAGAATATTTTTAGTTTTATACATACGAAAAAAGGGGATATTATCAATTGTTATATGCTGCACGTAAATAAATTTCAACTTACAATAAAAACGACTTTAAGTCATAGTGGTTAGAAAATCGGCGGGATTTCCATATAGAAGTTATAGCATGTTTAAAAGTTATGGTATAAATTGTTGGTAATGTCGTCTTTTTCTCAAATATAATTCGTTATGCCATAACAGCGTAGTATACTAGATTCAATTTTTAAAATATTAGCAATCTTCGCTAACAATTTTTAATATATTCCAACTAACACCTTGCATAAATGATTCTTTAAATTAGTTTCCATTCACAAATTCTTCCCACTGAAAGTAAATTTAGTTGTTTTCATAGTTATGTCCTAATTTTTGTGGTTTGAAACAGAGTTATTTACACTAGGTCAGCAATAGAATTTAAAAGTCATTGCTGTATTATTTAAATTAGTTTCATAGACAGATTCCCAAATTTGTTTTTAATTTATCCTATTGCAACAGATAAAAGTTCAGAGATATAGAGGAACAATTTCAGATTAACAGACCTTCGGAATTACTTCTGATGGGGCTATTATTGCATAATGTTGGGTAGAAAAAATTTCTCACTCGTTTATGGCGCCCCTTCGAAACTTTTTTTGCGCAATTTCTTGGGGGCCCAATATAAAGTCATTTGATTTCTACAACAAGGATCATTTCCTCTTTGTTTCAAAAATCTTGGGCAAGACGGAAGTGACAGGAGTGTGTTGAACCACACAAGATCTGTGAGAACCGAAAAACGCCCTTTGTGTGATAAATCGCCATTTTTTTTTTCTGCTGAAAGTTCTAAATGTCGAAAACCTTTTTTTTTCGGCTTGAACTTTCCCCCCTCCCCCCTCCTGGCTCCTGTATCTATTTCTAGCAATAATTCTTATCAGCGCAATGCGGTCTAAAAGGTCATCGTTCCAAAAGTAGAAAAAATAATAAATGAGATTTGAACCAAAATCAGTTCGATGAAAAGAACAAAAATAAAAAGGATCTCCTCGTTGCCGAAAGCACGTGAAATCGAAAACTTGAGCCAGTTGCGCCATTCGTCCATATCGTCTGCTCTATTCTATGCGGGTCAAGAAAGAGAAGCAGGAGTTGCACAACTCGGCCCCACTTTCCGATAACGGACGATCGAAGCCGACACTTCGAACAATGATTCCGTTCTTTATTATTTTTAATGTTAATTGCCCTATGATCTTGCAGACGTTTCAATTAAGTTACATTTCGTAAGGGCGGGTATGCCATGAGCGGCACACCATTTTTTTTCTCTTTTAATGTCTTAGCGAGTAAGTAGTGTTGAAAGTCTTCCTAAATTGCGTCAGGGCGTTTTCTAATGTTGAAGTGTGGTAAGTTGAACAGTTGACCGCTGGAAAAAAAAAGTTCAGTTGGGAAATTTTGCATCTGTTTTAGAAAAAGTTTGACAAGGAGTTTTATTTAACGTGTCTGCAAAATGTTATAAAAGCCTCTCCCGAAAGTACAGGAGAAATCTCCAGAAAGTTTCCAAATGTACAGAAGTAAAGCATGCCTGATTCATATGACACTTTAAAAAACAACTTAAAAGTACATCAAATTATGCATTTTTTAAATGTCTTTTTTAGCCTACTTTTCTTTTTTTTTTAATTCGAAGAATTAAAAAAAATGAAAAAGTAGGTATTGACATGCGGTCGATGTCCGTCCGTCCGTCCGTCTGTCCGTCTGTCCGTCCGTACCCCCCTTCCAAAATCAGTTCTAGCAATCCGATCTTAAAAATTCTTTTTTTATTAGAAAGGTATAACCTCAGACACCCAACTTTCATACTTTTTGTCCGTCTGTCTGTACGATAGGACGGACATAAATCTACTATTTGTCGACGAATTTCCCATTGAATTAGCATTGAAATTCAATTTCGAGTCATTTAAATCGCTGAATTTAACTACAAATGCTACGGACAAGTGATATACGCCAAAAAATTCAGCGTATCCAAATGAGAATATATCGAAAATTTCAGAAAAGAATTCGAATTCTAAGTACTTCAATTATTTAAAAAAACTTCAACATTTAATGCTCATTTAAAAAGCATAGGAAGCCATTTTATTAGAAATAAATTACCATTGCCATGGCAACAATCGCTTGAGAAACTTTAATTCTTTTAGACAATGAATTAAAATAAATTTATTTTTGCGACATCGATCAGTTTGAAATGACGTTAAATATATATTTCACTTCGAGATTCCGTATGTTGGTACGAAATGTTTTCATTCTATTTAAAAGCGAGAACTGTTACATATTTATTCTTTGAAATATAAATTTTTGCAAACGATTTAAGTAATAATTATTTAATTTTCGAAATAAAATAAATGAAATTAGCCGAATTTATAGCAGGTAAATGTTTAATATAGAATTAATGCTGGGTTTGGCGCCTTTTTACCTGTGGAAGTGGGTTAAGTGACAGATTATGTTTCAAACCTACTTGTTAATTTACATTTCCTATTTTAAGTAAATTTTGAAGTAGTTTTTTGGTTTTTGGTTTGCAAAAAATTTAATATTTATTTATAAGTGCAAATAATCATGCGGACGATAAGTAATATTTATTTTATTGGCGATAAAAAGTTAATGAAAATAATTGATTGAGAAGTTGAAATTATAGCTGGATGCTGTGTTTAGTGAAATTTATTCTAATGTATATAAATTTAATGTAGAAACGGTTGTGGATTTCACTTACTGTAACGAACCTTGTTTTTTCAAGATAAGAATTTTAGTAAGTATTTAAGTAACAGGAAAGTAGGCTATTTTAGTTCTTTTAGAACTTCTTGTTAATTGTTTTTATTCTAATCTCACAGAAGTCATAGTTGTTTTATGAAGTCTTAAAAAGTCTTTTTGAATTATACTATAATATACAAATATGTATTATTATTGCAAAAATGTCTGTAACTTTATTCGTTCTTAACTTTTTAAAATTATTTTTAGTGAGGCTCAATTAATAGTGATAAATTAATATGAGTTTATAAAAAAAATGGAGGTTTGAAATGCAATAAAGAAACTTTAAAATAATATTTTTGTAAGCAACTATCTTCACTTTAATTACTAAATAAAACTAGTTTCGAGTTTTAATTTTTATTAAACTGAAAAGGGGAAACATATTGAGTAAATTTATTAACTAAGCGTAAACAAGGATTTTCTACACGCAACGCAAAAAATTAACAGAATTCAATCTCTAAAAGCTTCGTTGTGGATTTAAGGATTCTCCGGAAATTTTTAAGCTTTTTCTCATTCATAGTTTGAAAAGAACCGCATCAAGGTGTACCCTAAACATTGGACAAAGACCCCAAATGCCCTTCCGTTTATCTGGCCATGGCCATATTTCAAAATACGAAATGATTTTGTACACTTGAGACATTCTCTTTGCCGATTCCCATTAAAAGAGCGTTGGCGTTAAATAAAAATCACGATCACAAAATAAAATACTTGAAAAAACTTCTAAAAAGGGACGGTGCCATCGCAAAGATAGCATTTTCCAAAGATTAATAAAAGATATAAAATTGAGGGAGGGATTTCTGTAATTGCGAGTTCGCCTATCCAACGTGTCGCAAGCCAAGAAAGCCAGTTCACCTCTTCTTTTTGACAAAGCTGTAAACGGTATTTTTTGGATAATAAAATGTGTTTTTCATTTCTTTACTATAGAGCCAGGGCGGTTACATTAAAAAATACAAGTTTTAGCTAGCAATTTCCGTTTTATAGACACAAATTTTACATTAAGCAACAAAATTAAATTTTTGTAAAGTCAAAAATACAAATCTATCAGCAAATCAAAATGCATAGTTTGATTGCTTTCTCAAGTATGAAATTGTCTATAGTTTCATGGCTTGCATAAAAATTTTGCACTAAATGAAGATGTGTCTGATGTGGTGTTAAATGTAAATTTGCAGTAGTTTTTGCAGCCAAACAATATGAGCTAATAAAAAATTCACGTTTCTATCTCTATGCAGTACATATGTAGTATGATAATGGGAATGTTTCAACTGATGTAAGATGCAACGCTCTTGTTTTCATTTTTACTTGGGCTACATTTCATTGGTTGCTTTGGCTTCACTCTCAAAATTAATAATATAGATGAAAAGAATTTTTCTTTCTATGCAAGCTTTTTTTTAGCAAATGTTTTGAACAACCAACAACACAGCAAGAAGTTGGCATTTAAAGCATTTAATAAGTAAAATATTCTTAGAAAACTCATTTTCGAATACAAAAACATAAGTAATTCCTGACAACAAATGAAGAAAAAAAACATTGGAGCTGACCATCTACGCGACGCGAAATTTTCCCATTTCTGAACAGCCGAATTACATTTTTTTTTTTAAATTAAAGTACTTAAGATTCATACCTAATTCTTATTTTCAAAACCTTTTTTACACAAATTGTTAGTTACATTGCTATCGAACCAATGTCTCATGGTGTCCTCAGTGTGGCAACGAGAAAACGCCTTGGCGAGCGTTGGAAAAGTCCCGTTGCGCCAGAACCCAAGTGTGGAAAGTTGACCGCCAGAGATTGCGAAAACCTCTTTTTGCTCCTCGAGATGATGTGTTGGGATTGAGAGAGTCTTCAGTTGCAAAAGAAGACACAATTAGGCGTGTTTTAATGTAAGGGGGTGGAAATTGGACAGTTTTAAAAGCATTTGTCAAGGGAATGAGGCATTGTTCTGGGTGAAAATTACATTTGTTGGGTAATTGCAGCAGAAAAGGGAGTTTCTGTAACACTAGTTTCGGCAATAGAAGGGCTTATTATCCACGTACATTCACATTAAATGAATAGTATCACTGTTCTTTGATTTAGAAACAAGGATTTATGTGGAAAAAGTTATGTATTGTCATTTAATGTGAATATATTATGGTGCGTCTGCTATTTTCATTGTGAATTTCATGAGCGAACTTTTATTTTCATGGAGTTTAACGTATGCGTTTTTTTGGGCTGAATAAACATAATTTTATTTAAAGACATGGTGATTTTCTAATGCTTTGCGTTTTGAAGTACAATTTCTTAAATTTAAAGGAAGAAAACACTTGTCCTGTTTTTTTTATTACGTAATGCACGCAGATTTTTTTTTTTTTTTTGCAGAAGTTAATTTTCTGAAAAACTTATAAATACAATTAAAACATTTTCTTATATTAAATGAAATAGTATGTATTAAGAAATTGCTGCTTTAAATTGGAAAATTATTATCACTTTATTCTTTGTTTATTTAGTCTCAACATTTCAAAATAAATCCTTACTTTATATTAAAAGAAAAAGATGACAAAAAATGATATAAAGACTTCGTTAAAATGCATATTTATTGGTTTTCAAATGAATCAATTTTTGAATATAAGGGATCCTCAGTTCTTCATGTGAAAATCCGTAAAACTTGAGTGTGAAATGTGGGGAAAGGTATTCAATCGGAAATCAAGTCTCAAGCAACACAAAATTCTCCAAATAGGAGAGAAACCAGGCAAATGTGAAAAGTTTCAGTGACAAATCCACACTTAGCAGGAACAAGATAATTCACTTGAGATAGGATTGTTTTTTTTTTTTTTGGGGTAAAAATGGGAAATGCCACTTCACTGCTCTTTGATTTAACTTTACTACTAATATTGTGAATGAAGTCTGTGTGGTCTTATAATAATTTATGCAAATGTTGTCTGCTTTTGTGCAGAATCTTTTTCTTTTAAATCTAAAATTTTGCTTATGTGTATTATTTATATTTAAAGTCCATTCCCTTAATAAACTAGAATTGCACTTTCAATGATCAGTTTTATTATTTTTGTTGCTTTATTATAATTTCCTTATTTTTACTTAATCATGACAAATGACAGTGAATGCGCCCTCTAGAAGAGAGAGTGTAGGCTTTATAGCCCATTTTTACTTAATCATACTTGTGTGTAAAAAAGGAGAAATGCCACTTCACTGCTCTTTGATTTAAATTTACTTCTAATGTTTTTTACTGAAATTTATGTGGTTTTATAAAGTTTTAATGTTGTTTACATATGTGAGGGTTCCTTTCTTATACATATTTCTTGCTTATAATAATTATTTATATTCAGGGGTTTTTCCCCTCTATAAATTAGAAAAGTTCTTTCAGTGCTTTTTTTAGATATTGTTTTTGGATATCACAGATATCAAAGATAATTTTAAAAACCACGATTAGCAACCACGATAATATCCTTCTACATTTTATTTATTAAGTTAGTGGTACTTTAAAAAGGACAGTTTCTGAGCAATTTGCCAATGAAATGTTAAATGTCAACCCTTGGGAAAATTTTCTTTACACTCATATGAACCGCATTCAGTGTACAATTTTTTGTATGTTCCGTGTAAGCAGACGAAGTTTACCTGCAGCCGACTATAGAATGAAAGTTTTTCCTTTTCGCATCTGTCACTTGTGAGAATCACATTCCCTCCTCCTAAGAGCTAAAATGCTCTATTAGAATTCTAACGATATATTGCTACTACTTTTCAACTCTTTTTCAACCAATCTTTTTCCATTATTAATATCTTACATATTTTCTCCTCGGTGTATTCCAGATGAAATGGTTAAGGGGACGCATTACCTAAAATTTAGAGCTGCCCAGAAAATGATTAAACATGCTAGAACTCTGTGATATAAATATATTGCAAAAAAAGAAGGTATCATTTATAATGATAGAGGTTTATTGAAAATAATATGGTGGTTTTGCAAATTTTTTTTTTTGAAATTTTCTGTTGATTTTTTAAATATTAATTTTTTTTAGCTTATGAATGGTTAAAAGCCTAAGGCTTTTAAGTTAATAAATGTAGAGCTCCAATTTTTTTTCCTGTATTAAGGCGTATACCATAAACAAAAGTTGGTATGGGATAAGGTCTAGTGGGATTAGAATTTTTAAAAATCGTTATAAAGTTTAAAATTTAGAAAAAAATCTTATTTTTTGGCTATTTTTACACATAAATCTGCATAACTATTTTTGTTCAACTGGTAGCTCAATATCCATACCAACTTTTATTAACAGATGTTGTATGGGAACATTTTGAAAAAAAATCCATTAAAAAATTCATTAAATTGTAGGAGGAGGAGTATTTTGAAAAATCTTTATTATTTTTGATATTTTTAATATTTTGAAAAAACTAACTTTTCAATATTAATAATTTTTTTGTATATGCTTATTGAATGTTAGTTCTTTATAAAAATAGTTTAATTTGAACGCTAGCGATAAAAATACTGAATTTAAATTTTTAGGTAATGCGTCCCCTTAAGCTGCTCTTTCTGCAAATATGTTAGCCCATTTGAGAGCAATGTGAAAATCCACATGTTATCCCCCACAGGAGAGAAGCCTTTTGATTGTGAAATGTGTGGAAAGGCATTCAGCCAGAATGCAAACCTAAGGAAGCACCAAATCCTCCACACAGGGGAGAAGCCTTTTGAGTGTGAAATGGGTAGGAAAAATTTCAGCGTTTGATCCATACTTAGCAGGCACAAGTTAATTCACTTGATATAGGATTGAATTTTATGTGAAAAAGAGCAGACGTGACTTTAATTTACTACGAATGCTTCTTTAGATGGAAGTTATGTGGTTTTATAATAATTTGTGAATTTGTGTCTACTGTGTAGGATCCTTTTTTTACACATAAAATTTTCTTATATATGCCATTATTGCTATCTTATATATTTTCTAATAGGTATATTCCAAAAGAAGTTGTTCAACTGTTCTTTCTGCAAATATGTTAGCCCAATGCAGAACAATGTGAAAATGCACATGTTATCCCACACAGGAGAGAAGCCTTTTGAATGTGAAACATGTGGAAGGGCATTCACTCAGAAATCGAGCCTCAAGCAACACTTGATTCTCCACACAGGAGAGAAGCCTTTTGAGTGTGAAATGTGTGGAAAGACATTCAACCAGAAAGTAAACCTAAAGCAACACCTAATTCTCCACACGGGAGAAAAGCCCTTTAAGTGTGAAATGTGTGGAAAGGCATTCACTCGGAAATCGATCCTCAAGCAGCACTTGATTCTCCACACAGGAGAGAAGCCTTTTGAGTGTGAAATGTGTGGAAAGGCATTTTACCAGAAAGTAAACCTAAAGCAACACTTGATTCTCCACACAGGGGAGAAGCCTTTTGAATGTGAAGCATGTGGAAGGGCATTCACTCAGAAATCGTGCCTCAAGCAACACTTGATTCTCCACACAGGAGAGAAGCCTTTTGAGTGTGATATGTGTGGGAAGGCATTCAATTATAAATCAAACCTCAAACAACACTTGATTCGCCACACAGTAGAGAAGCCTTTTGAGTGTGAAATGTGTGGAAAGGCATTTAACCAGAAAGTAAACCTAAAGCAACACCTAATTCTCCACACTGGAAAAAAGCCCTTTAAGTGTGAAATGTGTGAAAAGGCATTCACTCAGAAATCGATCCTCAAGCAACACTTGATTCTCCACACAGGAGAGAAGCCTTTTGAATGTGAAGCATGTGGAAAGGCATTCACTCAGAAATCGAGCCTCAAGCAACACTTGATTCTCCACACGGGAGAAAAGCCCTTTAAGTGTGAAATGTGTGGAAAGGCATTCACTCAGAAATCGATCCTCAAGCAACACTTGATTCTCCACACAGGAGAGAAGCCTTTTGAATGTGAAGCATGTGGAAAGGCATTCACTCAGAAATCGAGCCTCAAGCAACACTTGATTCTCCACACGGGAGAAAAGCCCTTTAAGTGTGAAATGTGTGGAAAGGCATTTAACCAGAAAGTAAACCTAAAGCAACACTTGATTCTCCACACAGGGGAGAAGCCTTTTGAATGTGAAGCATGTGGAAGGGCATTCACTCAGAAATCGAGCCTCAAGCAACACTTGATTCTCCACACGGGAGAAAAGCCCTTTAAGTGTGAAATGTGTGGAAAGGCATTTAACCAGAAAGTAAACCTAAAGCAACACTTGATTCTCCACACAGGGGAGAAGCCTTTTGAATGTGAAGCATGTGGAAGGGCATTCACTCAGAAATCGAGCCTAAAGCAACACTTGATTCTCCACACAGGAGAGAAGCCAGACAAATGTGAAAAGTTTCAGTGACAGATCCACACTTAGCAGGCACAAGTTAAATTCACTTGCGATAGGATTGATTTTTGCTTAAAACGGGGAAATGCCACTTCACTGCTGTTTGACTTAACTTTACTACTAATACTTTTGTATGACGTCTGTGTGGTTTTATAATAATTTGTGTATATGAGTTCTACTTATGTGTAGGATCTTTTTTATATGAAACTTCCTTATATGCATTATTGATATTAAAGGTTTTTCCCACTCATAAATTATAATTGCTCTTTCAATGATTTGTTTTGTTTTACATATTGTTTTTGTGGCTTTATTATAATTTGTGGGCTTTATAGCCTGTGGATTATTCAACTTCATGCAAACAGTATAAAAATATGCATTTACATATAATTTCGCCTTACATTCGGTACATTCGGATTGTAGTGAATCTTATAGCATACGTAATAGTTTAATAAAGAGTTAATAACTTGACTTTAGAACTAATCAATCGAACTAAGGTAAGCTCAGGGCAGATTTAAATTTTTTGTTATTATCCTCACAATCTTAATACCATCTTGAAAGAGAAAGAATTTGACCCCAGAAAAAGTCTTTGCGAGAATAATTTTTATTTTATTCTAATTTATGGTGAAATAAAACCAATTAAATTAATATTTAAAACCCTAAAACATCTTACAATTTTTTAGTAGTTTTCATACATTTTAATAGTATACAAATAACTGTCACGTGTACGACCACTTTTGAATGCTAGTGCATAGTTTCTTTATAAAAGATGTGAAATTTTCCTCCAGAGTCAATTTATAAACTTTTCTTGCTTTGTTTTAAGCAGACGAAGGAAGTTTTAATTCGTAGAGAAAGAGAGCATGTAGGATGTAGACGTGTATCGTAGTCTATAAAATTTTAAGGAATTTTCTGTCACAAAATGCGGATTGCTTTTTGCTGTCTTCAGCATGGTGCCTCCAAAAGCCAAATGGTAAGTCCTGCTCTGGCTACACATTAATTAGTTTTACCAAACAAGAGAGGAAGCAGAGACACTGATATTATCAGACTTAAGGAAACAACGATACACCTCCAAAAATTGTAAACTTCAACACATAGACATCAAAATCACAGAGGTTCCGGTAACTCAAAGAGGGGGTCATAAGAGGTCAAGCTCGGGATCAGTGCCGCGTGTACTGACCGGACAGACAGACGGACCAAGTCACGCTTCCGGAAGTGAACACAATAGCCTGCCAAGCGTACGATCCCCTTCCTCGTAATCTCAAGAAGAAATCGTGCCCTACTTGTAATATGTACCCATTTGTCCATCTTGGATTATAAGGGAAATGAATCGAGGTTCATAGAAAGGGACTCGACGACGTTTTATTGAAATTGAGTGATAAGTGTGAATTTGGGCCACATAGTTCATTTTATATACTTAACCCCTTCAGTCCCAAAAATTTACTACACTACAGAAACTTCTGATATTCACAAAATAAGCTTAATTTAGGTCATATATACGTGTTCCATAAGAAAAAAATTCATTTTAATTTTTTATATGGTTTTTGAAATAATGAAAAAAAAATTTTAACTGTGGAAAACAACAAAATAAAAAAATATATATTACCTAAAAACACTTCGAGTTAGATATTTTAAGGTATCTGACCATCTATCTATAATAATAAAAGAAAGAGTCTGTCGGTCTGTCTGTCTGTCTGTGTGTATGTCTGTGGATCACAAAAGACCTACTTAGACTGCTCTAAAAAATTCGAAATTTTTAATATAGATTCCTTTTAATACCTACGTGTGCACCTGAGGCTTAGTTTTTTCATATTTGATTGTGATTTTTAATTAATATAATTAGTTTAAAAAAAACGTCATCCACGTGGGAGTGCGGGACCATAACAGGGCTTGAAAATACATGGCCCGGGCCGAAACGGGGGCTTGCCACCATCCTCTATTAGTTTGATTGATTGAGTTTGGTTGAGATATGCACTCGCCCTAAGGATGCTTCATCCTCTATTAGTGTTTGCTTTTTTTAAGTTCGCATGCGCCAACACTAATTTAATTTTGAGTGTATTTTCACAAGTAAGCATGCCTCTAAAAGGAAGCAATGCGAAATTAACGGGTTCCCAGTGATTCGGGACCATACTGCTAGTATTATTAAAAAAAATTTAGTAATTATTTTAATTGAAATAGTTTAAATTGTGTTTTAAATATGTGGAACTGAAGTGAACTTATCAAAAATCAGGTGAAATGCTTGTTGGCTATTTTCTCAATTGAAAAAATAGTAGTTCTGACTTCTATTGAGATTAATGTAAAATATTGTCTAATAGAACAAAGTATGAAGAAACGAATGATGTGTGTTTGGATGTCAAAACGGGACATAAACATTTTGAAAAAAGTATTGAAAGTGATGATGCCAAATGGCATCACTGGGACTGAAAGGGTTAAACAACGAAATTGTTTTTCTATAAAAATGCATCTGAGTCAAAATTCAGGCTTGTTTCAGGTGACGTATTTTCTTCAAGCTTTCATTCATGTTTTCCTTCGATTGTTGTTCCATCTGGTGCTAGCTGTTCCACGCGACATTGATTCGCCAATCAGAACCCGAGAAAGAATTTATTTTCATTCAGCAATTCTGTTGCCGCTTAAGAACTGAAACATGCCTACTATGGATTGTCAGTTAGAAAATTGTAAATCCTTAATAGAAAATATAAAAACTTCGATGACAATGATGATATATTTTTCGCTCTTCTATTTTTGGAGAACGCACTTTTACCAAATTATTACCCACATAACTAGTAACTAAAAGTTTAAATTAGAATTAAAGAATTAAATACCATATTTGTCGATTTTATTCGTAATACTTATAAATTATTTATGGGAGCGGTCCTAGAGGACAGCTAATGTTTTTTAATTGAGACAATCATTTCCCCCTTGGCAATCAGGGACCTTCAATTCTAAGAAAAAACAAAACCAACAAACAGCAGTAGAGTTATTTTGACGTAATAAAATAAAAGTGTCTCGCAATATCACAGGCATTTCTTACAATTACAGGTTCAAATTAAGCAGTATCAAGTAAAGCAGACCATTTCTCAAAAGAAGATTTTGTCACTTAGTTCTTTTTAGATAAACATAATCCGAATGTAAGAGGGGCCCCACTAACAATGAGGGCCCAAGCCTCGATACTTGATTCCTTAAAAGTTTTTTTTTTATATAATGGAAGGAAGGTAGATTCGGTTTACTTAATTTTTTTTTGTTGCTGCCATAACTGCTTGGGGATGTAAGAAATGTAGAACTGGGTTCGTTTTTACTTGTTCATTAGAGTATCTGGAGAAGTATATATTTCTGTGCGCGCAATGATTTCCTTAAAAACAATATTTATTTCTAAATATTATTTTTAAGGAATTTTTAAAAACTTTTTTATTTCTTATTACTATAATGAAAAATCTTCGATTTTGGCATTTTTTTTCAAACACCGAGAACCACATGTAATTGAGAAAAGGGCCGCAGGTTGTCGATGGAGGAGTCCATTTTTAATGTAGTGTAGTGTAATCGTTTCCAGCTGCCTATTTCTAGCCTCCGCGCATTAGGAGCTTTGATACACCCAATAACGCCTCGTAATTTAGAGCCCGGGCCAAGTGACGAGGCGAGACTTTGGACTCCACAGATTTAACGAGCACGTCTGTCCCAGTGTACTCGGGCCCATCCGTCACGAGTTGGATTTTTCTACTCTTTCCAGTACAGATATCCGATTTATAGGATGACTGGCAGTAGGTGGGATTCGAACCCCCGCATTCCTGAGAAGGCTGAATCCTGAGGCGGATGCCTTAACCACTCGGCTACGGACGGGCCCCATTTTTAATATCTACACTTTAACTATTTTTTTTTCTCTAATGGGGTTGCAACATTGGCGTTCAAACCTTTTCAGACATGGTATATTCCCCGGAATTGAGAGTCATTTTTTGTGGCACCATCTAGGCGACTCTCGCTACCAATTTTGACGCTCAGATTACAGTGAACCTGAGCTCTCTGTGGATGTTAAAGTATGCCGAGATTTAATTTTGCCGAGAGAACCCAAGCCAAATGGACCCTCCAGGGATCTTTTACAAGCCACATAATCATATGACATGCGTGCCCAGAATTTTTCCATCCAGAAAATCCGACGACTCAGCCGGGGCACGAACCCGCGATCTTGGGCTTACGAGGCGGACACGTTTAACCTCTCAGCCACTGAGCCGCTACTTTAACTATTTAGGAAATAACCTATATTACAAACTAAGTGTTCTCCCAAACAAACGCAACAGTCACATCCCTGAACAACAAGGGAAGTAGAGGGGGATAATGTAGAAAAGGAAGGAGAGCAGTTTTTGTGTTAGTTGCTCAATGATTTCTCGAAGATGGAGGTCTTAAGTGAAAAAACTATCCATTTCCGCGTTTGCGATTTTGAATAAATTGAGTTTTAAGGTCGCTCTACGCCAGATGGCCATGCTTGACCGGGATTCTGGATTGTTGGTGTTTATTATGCAGATTTGAATGTGTTGTTTTTTAAAATGTATCATAAGCCACGTACTTGTTGAAAGTTTAATTTTGTGTGTTATGATTCAGGAAGGAGTATTGTTTCTGGTCACGAACTGGTTTAATCGTAATATTAAGCTTGGTTACCAAATACGCAAATAAATTTCAAATTTTTAGTGAGTAAATAGTTATTATCATAAATATATTTAATGAGACATATTCAATTAATATCATACTATATATTCATAAAAATATTCAACTTTTTGACATACTATAAAATTCGAATTGATTAGAATGTGTGACAAGATTAGACTGTGTTTAAATACTTTTGAAATTAAACTGTATTTAATTAATCCAGTTAATTACATAGGCAAATTTTGTTATATATTTGGGTGAATTTTGCGTAATCTTCAGCAAAGCTGTAAATAAGATATTTTTTTTTATGTAGAAAACCATCGTTGGAGCATTAAAAATATTTCAATGATTGGTACAACTCGTATTGCAAAGAAATTTATGGAGCTATGCAATAAATGCAACTATTCATATTAGGCCATTGAAAAAATGTATAGGATCATTGTATAAGATAAAGCGAAGTCTCTAGAACTCGGTTATTTTTCAAATTCGGCTATATTATTAAAAATAATTTTGAGTAAATGTTATTGTAGGTTATAGAAGTTCTTAGAAATCTGATCTTGGGTGAAAAGTAAAATTATTTTATGTGCTGGTGGAGTAAAAAAGACATTTATTTTAACTAAATCTATCGAACACATGTAAAATTTGCTGAAACAACCTAAATCAGACCTTTTTCTCTCAATATAGACATAATTTTCTTATACCTTAATGGAATTGAGATATCCAGTGATATTTTTAGTAATATCATATTTATGCCATTTTAACATTTAGGTAATGTAAAATATGTATTTATAAATAATCTGTTCTATACGGTTCATTTTCGGTAGTTTTGAGAACAAAATCTAACAGAGCGCATTCTACTGTCTATTCACCCAAAGCATATCTTAAACCTGCCGCGCAACCTCTAAAAAACAACCATACATTTTCCTCGAAAAATAAACACAGCCGGAAGACCAAAATACCTGCATCAATTCAACGAAGAATGACAAAACTTCAATTCCAATGGAAAGAAAATTGGCTACCTTTTCCGCGGTTCGGAAGAGCTCCATAACCGGAAATTTCCGACTTCCTCAATGTCAAATTACGCGGCGTATTTCCAGACACTTCTTTTTAACCACATCCACCATCCCCTTGCGAAATATGCAAATGTTACGAATCAGTTGTGTTATGAGACGCGCTTGTGGTTTTTCATCAACAGCAGTGGTTTCTAGTTCAAGTTCTCTTTAGGTGTAAGCACACACTTTAACTTTTTTTTTTGATATTACACTTAAAAATCCAATTTTTTTTTATATTTGATATAATTCATAAGTGCATGAGGGTACGTGCAAAAATATTTTTAAAAAATTGAAATGTTAATTCATAAATGAGCACTTATGCATTAATTAGCATGTTTTTTAAACACTCATAACTGAAGAACTAATTAACTTAGACCTATAAAATTGCCATGCAAATTAATCATCAATTTCTTCTTAAGAGCATGAACTTCAAACCAATTTTGTGTCTTTTTTAGTTTTTTAATTATAATTTTTTATAAAAAAAAATAACTTTGTTTATGAGGTTCATGCCCTCCCCCAATTTATTCCACAAGTAAATACACAATTCGTTTGACAAAATTTTAATTTTTACTCATGAGAAAAATGTTTTGAGAAAATTGAGTTTAAAGATTATAAAAGCTAGCTACCTTTCACGATTTGGGAGACTAGAAAAACATCGTTAACTTTTTATTGGAGTACCGGTACACACAAACTTTACATCATTTTAAAGAGGAAAAATTGGAGATTCTAATGGGACTGAAAAACAAAAAATGTCTAATTTGGTTATTTTTGGCCTTTTCAAGTTTTATTTTCTTGAGCGTCAGGTTGTTACTATAAATAATATAATATGCTTTTTGAGGTAACTTATTTACACAGCCTTCATTACAATCGGAAATGCCATTACCCATTTAATTTATTAATTAGAGTTAATTCTATATTCAATGAACACAATTGTAAATTTATGTTTTTTAGTTTAAGTATGTAGAATATTGTTTATATCTTAATGCACGTATTATAATGCTCAAGCCGCCCCGGTGGCTCAATCGTTAGGACTCTAGACTTTGGAGCTTCTGGGGTCGGGTTCGAATCCCGGTCAAGCATGGATGTTTGTGACCGTCAATAGATGTTGTTATTTGTCTATGTGTTATTCCTTTCTTTGTGACTGTAAAAATTCTTTCTGTGTATGTCCCATTTGACGAAAGCTTATAAGCGGTTCTCTGAACATCAAGCACACAAGCTGGAATATATATGTGCCATACCATACCATAACATACCATACCATACCATAATGCTCAAAATGTTTTTGCAAAACAATTGAAATCCGTAACTCACATGCACAAAAAATGAAATTCTCTTCAACTTTTACCTTTTTTTATTCCAAATAATCTGCATTTTTAATGCGTTTAAATGTGATATTTACAACTTTGAAACCTTGCAGAAGTTTTCTAAATTCGACCTTTCTACTTTCTTTAAAAAAAGTTTAGATGTTTCATTGACGAACAGTCTATGCGTAGTTCATTTAAAATGATAAAACAAAAGGAACTATTTATTATTTTTTCCCCATCCTAATCTATAGTTTTTTTTAATGTTCTCTTTAATGCGTCACAACTGTTAGCATGAAATATTGCCTGTGTAGTTTTGAATAATCGTTTCCATGAGGTGAAGCAATTTCTGTTTACCACACCAGGACGTGGTCATATTAACCATGAATATTGCATAGACCAAAGCAGTTTAGAGTTTCACCACTACTCATTTCGTATTCCAGCATTTTCAGAATTTTTTTAGTTGATTTTTTTTATTATAATAACCCATTATGCTTTCAAGAAATCTTTGCTTAAAATAGTTTTAATATAAAATATTTTACATATTTTTTTTACAATGAGTACAATAATATTATTATATACTGAAATTGTTGCTTTGATGATTATACATATATTATCAATTCAAATTTAAATTTTTTGGTTAGTTTACTTCATTAATATATAGTTAGGGTTTTATCCTGTGATTAGTTTTGCCAAATATGAAAAGCTACTGCTTCATAAAAAAAATAAAACATTTATTATTTATAATTTTTTTGCTGAAACTCTTGATAAATCACACCGTAATGACTACGAGTAATAGTGCTAATGAATTAATAACTGTACGAGTGGTTTCTTAACCCCCTAATGCATGAATTTTTATTTTCATTCCAAAAAAATATAAATGTATCTTTAATACTTATACATTATGGGAAAAATACTGAAAAAATTTAACTGCATTTGAATTGAAATAATTTCAATTTTTTAAATTTTTTCCAAATGACAAAAACCAACTACAAAATTCCAATTTTGATAATAATGACTAGAAAACTACTAAATATATTTCAAAATAACCCTCTTTACCTGTAATTAATTTTCAAAACAATTTATCTGTATTTAGTACTAATGTTATTATACTTTGAATACTGCCAAAAACATAATTTCACAACAGTAAATAACCTCACTCTCTAATTTTGAATACATTTTTACTACTGTCATCTTAGAGGATTATTAGTAACTAAAACTTCAAAATGGAATGTTATAGATGAAAAACAATTGTCGAGAGAGAGCTCGAATTTAATATAATAAAGTATATTATGTTACTTGTTGCTTACTACAAACGGCAACAGTATGCATTAGAGGGTTAATTTTCTATACATTCAGTAACATTACTGTAAATCCAGTTTGCCATTACTTTATCTTTTTTTAACTCTGGTATTAGTGTTACTATTATGTTGGTGCAACTGAATATATAAATATTTTGTACGTAATATGCATTTTGTCGTTGACTTCTCCTGGCAATTTCCTTACTAAAAATTTACCGGAAACTTATGTGAAGGAAAACAAATAAATTTTGAGAAGGAAATTTTCTTTTGAGACTCAAGGAGGAGGATACTGCACGCTTTCCTCTTTTGTATGTTAGATGACAGGAAAAAATTCGTCTGTGACATCTGTTCAAAGTAAAACATGTGTCACATTGCAGCACCTACCACTATATACAATCCCATATATATTTGTCCGTTTTTGTTTGACAAAATTGTTAATGAAAATAGTTTCACAATTCTATATCGATACAGTTAAATTTTAGTTGTTAATTATCAGTTTTTATTAAGTTGCTACCCTCGACCAACACTTTACATTAGATACTGCATGCAAGTGACTCGTCTTTCATTCCGTCAAGTAAGGGGGAATGCTGTTTTAATTAACCCTGTAATGCCTGAAAATTTCTTTTTTTCATTCCGAAAAAAATACATTTGTATATCTAATGCTCAAACATTATGGGAAAAATACAGAAAAGAATTAACTGCATTTAAATTTAAATGATTTCAACTTTTAAAATTTTTGCTTTATGGCAAAAACCAACACAAAATTCCAATATTGAAAATAATGATTGGAGAAAACTACTAAATATATTTTAAAAATAACCCTCTTGAACTATAGTTATTTTTTCAAAACAATTTAGTACTAATATTATTATACTTTGAATCTGTCAAAGACGTAATTTCACAACAGTTAAGAACTTCACTCTTTAATTTTGAATACACTTTCACTACTGTCATCTATGAGGGTTATTAGTAACTAAAACTTCAAAATGGAGTGTAGTAGATCAAAATAACACAGATTTGTCGAGAGGGAGCTCTACTTTAATAGAATAAAGTGGATTACGTTACTTGTTGCCATATGGCAACAGTATGCATTAGAGGGTTATGTAAACAATGACAGTTTATTTCGTGGGAAAAGTCAGTTAAAAATAACAGAAGAGAAAATCTCTGGCATAGATCCTTTAACTAATAATAAAAAAATATTACCATGAATACTTTTTCAAAAGCGTAGCCTCTTTTAATAAGTTGATGTGAATATTTCACCGGAATTATTTATTATAAAATAATTTTAAGGAATTCAATTGCGATACTTAGTAAATATTTGTAAACTCACGGTTTGAAGATTGCAAGTAAAACAATGACGCAAACCAAAAACATTTCCTCATTAACTTATTATTTGCTAAAATGAATAACATTTCTTTCCCAATACATTCATAACGCAAGAAAAGCGAAAACTCGTATATAAGTTTTGTTCGCCTGCCACTCACTTTTACAACCTTAAAAAATGACGCCACATGCAAGTGCGAATCGTCAAACTGTTGCTAAAGGCCAAATATCGTTGAAAAATTAGACCAATTAGTACATAAATATTGGGAATTGTAAGTAATTTAAATTACAAAGAAACGCGTTTAAAAAGTTTGGTGCACACTCTTAAAACAAAAGAGTGAATTCCACTCCAGTTGGAGAAGTGCATTTTCGGCACTGGAAAGGAGTGAATATTATCTCAGACTGAGTTAAAATCACTCATTTGGAGTAATCCTGTCGGAGGTTTAACACACAAAGGATCCACTCCAAAAGGAGAAGTGCATTTTCCAGACTGGAGAAGTGAAAATCAATCAGACTGAGTTAAAATCGCTCGTTCGTTTTAAGAGTGCAGGATTCCACTGGAGTCCTGTAAGTTTCTTGTTGCCACCACTACTTTTAGAATGGATTCACCACTTTTACTGTCAAAAAAAGTTATGGTTTTACCACAAAATTAGTTATTTCGAGCTAAAAATAGTTGCGGAAGCCAAAAATTTTAACAGTGAATGAGAGGCCCTTTAATTCATTTTATTAAAAAACAATTTTTTTAGTCATGAAATTTAAATTTGAGGATTTAATTTTTTTTAAGACAGTAGCATTAAAGGAGAGTGTTTGATAGGAAAAAAGAGCAAATTTAAATTCTATTGCAATCCCATGCTAATGGGATTTAGAATAGAATTTCCCATCTATTGCAATCTATTGCAAACAATCCCATTTGCTCTTTTGGGCATGGGATTGCAATTCTATTGCAATCCCATGCCCAAAAGAGCAAATTTAAATTCTATTGCAAATTTGCTACTACACCCTTCATATTATAAGTGTCATTTACACACTTATTTTACTTAAAGTACAAAAAACTAGTATTAGTTGCCATTATATCAAAGTAGCGATTTACCCGGAAAAAAGAAATAAACAGAAAAATTCATACTTTTTCGCATAGTTTTACGAGCCAAGAAAGGAAAAATTGGGAAATCGCGAAACCTGCGCTCTTCAATAAAACGCGGCTGGCTAAATAGAAAAATATGATGCAATGGCGACAATAATAGGAAATATTTCTTGTAAAGGAATTTTTTGTTTAACAAGGCAAAGTATCGTCATGGTACTTAAATCATAAAAGATAATTTATTTTTTTGTTGGTATCTTTTCATATTTTTCAAAAACATGAGGAAATCGAAATAATATTATAACATGAATCAATAAGACATTGAATGATATTTAAGGATTCGTATAGTTACACAATTTGTCGGAATTGCTTTTGTAAAAAATTGTAGTTATTAAAACTTTTGTGTGACACAATAATATCATTAAATTATCGAAGACAAGCGCTCATTAACAGTTTTCCGATATAGTAATATCAAAATTAGCAAATACGAACATTTTTCACAAATCCTCCCTGCTTAAATTTTACAGATAAATATAGAATTTCTCAGGTAATATGCAAAAAAGTTAGGTGTTTAAAAGTTAAATCTTATGTTAAGAATATTGTTGCATTAAAGTTACGTTTAAATTGAATCGTAATGCTGTAAAAAATTATTTGGTTGGCCAAATTGCAATATACAAGTTAAATATACATTGAGAGATTGCGAAATGCTTAAAATAATATAAATTTACATAACATTATTATTAATTATTCAGAATTAGTAATAAATTGTTAATAAATTACAAGTTAATAAAGTACAAATAATAATAAATAATAATAAATTACAACATTACAGTATGTGGCAAGAGACTGTTTTTTTTAAAAATTACTTATGCTTCGTGTATAAAAAATTAAAAATAAACATCTATGTCGTCAATAATTATCATAAAGAGAGAGCGCTTAAAAGGTGAGAATTTGTCAGTATTTAGAATAGAAATTGTTAAACTATTAAAGAATTTAGGAGCTGAATAATGAAGAAAAAATTCTAAAGATTTCCTTATTCAAATTAGGAATTGTGTAAATTTCTTCGGGTCTTCTTGGAGAGATTATATCTTCAAATTCACAAATATCTTTATTTGCGATCGATTATCTTTATCATCAATTCAAATTACCATTTTCAAAAGTCGCTAATGAACTCTACCTGGACTTTATAACCTAAGTTATACTATGGACAAAGTGAGTTTTGCAGCTACACTCCGTGCCAACCTAACTTGGGTAAAAACAAATAGTAAAAAAGCAGGGAGAAAAGCGCGATTGGTCCGTTAGTTGGAAACTCTTGTAAGGTAATATTTATATACAAAATGCAATTTAACCAAAATAACTTTTCATTCTGGTAAAATTGCGAAATTTCTCAAATAATATTCAAATCTGTTAGACCTTAATTGAAATTAATGTTTTAAACATGTTTTCTGGATGGATTCACAAATAACTTATTTAACTCTTTACATGCGCGGAAGGTTCTTCCCCATAGTATATTTCTCTTTACCCAACTTAGGTTGGCAAGGTGTGTAGTTATTGACGATTTTTTATAGGTAAATTACGTAACAATACGATACAAACATTTCATAACATGCATAAAGTTGAAAATACCTAACCATAATTTCAATAAAATCCAATTTGTATATTGAAGGATACGATAATGCATCAAGTGCAATAGCATAAAAGCTTTTATTGATTATCCATAAAAACAATCTTCTCTTGAGCAATTGTCGATCTGATTACATAGGATATAACTACTTCATACTTTCTGTCTAGTCACGCTCTGGGCAATGTATACACACCATCGATACTTTCTTACATAACTTTACAAGGTCGCTGTGAAACTATCAGATAAGCACAGCGTGCAATGTGCATGCCATATGTTGTAATAGAAACTAGGGGTGTGCAACACTACTCGACTTTCAATTTCCAACCAATAATTTAACCCTTTTCAGTCCCAGTGATGCCATTTGGCATAATCATGTTTCTGATCATAATTAAAAAAAATTAAAATATTGCTGACATCTATTGGGATTAATAAAAATATTTTCTAATTAGAAAAAGTTTGAAGAAACGAATTATGTTCTTTTTGATATCATAAATGGCTATAGACGACCAGGAAAAAATTTCTAAAATGATGATGCCAAATTGTCATTGGAACTGAAAGGGTTAAAGGTAATTATATACCCTACAAGCTGAGTTCAGCAATTAAGAAACCTAAAACGTTCTATGGCAGCTACCCTTTGTGCATGCGCGTTTTTCTAGAAATTTTTTAACGATTTCTGACTGATAAGCAACTCGTGTACAAAATTTGAAGTTCGTAGTTTTTTTTTAGTTCGAGCTGTAAAGTGGTTTCAGACAGACGGAACAATGTTGAAAAACCAATTTATTTACATATAGAATCAGCATCATTTAAAACTTATAGAAAACACAAAATATCAATTTCGGATTTTCGATTTGCAATGTATTGCAATACTTTCATTACATATTAGGTAACTTGAAAGTAAAAATACTAAACATTTGCTGAGAATTTGATCATTATCGATTGGTAACTCTTAACATTAATGACGAAAAAGAGCTATGTAATAGTATCATATTGGTGTGCATATATACCATTTCAATTATATTTCTATATATATTCAATGTTCTTCTCAGAAGCGTTCATTGAAAGAGCGCGCTGTCGATATTTGTTAAACTGTCAAAAAGAAGTAAGTTTGTAACAGAAACTATCACTTAGATCTGCTTCCACACAAAATCCAAGCTTTAAGAAAAAACATTAAGTTCTTTATTAAAATTTTAAACGTTACAATAAAACAAACTAATTGTCATCTATTATTACTTATCATTTGCTAAATTTATTCGTATTCTAATTCTAAGAACTATTTATCCCTATTGCTTAGAATGACTTTAAAAACCGTTTAGGAAACAAAAGACAATGAAAAAACTTAAAGGAATAATTGGTAATAAAACGTCATTATTCATCAATATATGCTTAAACGCAAATGAAAAATTACGCCAGCTTTTTAAAATAAAAAAAATAGAACGCTTTGTCCCTCTTTCTAAACAAATAATGCAAATAGATAAAATAATTTCATTGTAACTTCTATTATAAAGTCAATCCCAAACTTATTTATACATAAAAAATTCCTTTAAATCTTTATTTAATATGAATAAAGTTTCACCTCAAATACAATTGACCCCCTCAATTTTTAACGAGTTTTTGCTCTTTTTTTGCAAAAGTGTGCTGTGTTGTTAATTATCGACACTATTTAATGATAATTTTCCATTTATTCCAGCGCTCTCAGAAATGAATACTCAAAAACGACGAAATTTTCCTGAATTTTGACGATCCGTTTACTGGCAAATGCTCCGAGTTTTTCTTTCCTCAAAGTGAGGAAATTCGATTCGTCATTTTTACGAGGATTCGAATATCGTCTAATCTAAAGAAATATTTCGTCATTTTTGAACATTTGAGTACAACAATGAGATTCAGTTTCCCCAAAATCAAGATAAAAAATCGTCAAATCAAGATCGCTAAAGTGAGGATTCGCGTTTACTCAAAAGTCACGTGATAGTTTGACGAAATAATCCTCAAAATTAACGAAATGAGGCTTGAGGATTAATGAATCGTCATAAATGAAAGTGTTATTTCTGAGAGTGGGGGCTATATTGTTTATGATATCTGCTTGCTATATCAATGAACACGTTCTAGAACAACACAAGATATTTTTAAAGCAACTAACACACGTTTCCAACTCGTGAATTTGTTGCTTCAGATTTTGAAAGGGAAAATCTCCTTCCCAAAAAAGCATTCAACACAAATACAAATAACCGCGATAAAAGCGGTCAAATTTAATCTCACCCAACCAAATTTACACCATCGGGAACCGCTTTCCGCCTTATCAAACCTCACTCTCCAACGATGGTGCAACGCCTCGAAAACCCTAGTTGCTTGTTTGAGGGCGATAAAAAGCATGAGTTCGCGTACACTGTGGGCTCATGATAGATTGGTTGGTTGGTAGACATATTATATTTTCAGGCTTGACATATTATATGTGTGCTTGGTCGCAAGGACCCGCTTATAAACCATCGTCATGTAGGACAACACAAGACACACACATACACAAATGACAGATGCTGCCTTCTGTCGCCACCTCCACAATTTAGACATGTCCCTGAAGGGGAGGGAAATTTTCTCCAGGGACCTGTACCCGTGGGAAACTGCGCAATAACCGCCCACATGACTTTCGGACCCAACAGATTTAACGAGCACGTACTCCGCGTATACTCTACAAACACAAACATCCATGCCTCAACGGGATTCGAACCCGGACCCAGCAGCTCCAAAGGCCAACGTCTTAACCACTGTGCCACCGGATCGGCTCTCATGATAGAGATTGCGACGAGGACGTGATGCCCTCATTACTATAGCAAGCTGAGTTTGAAATTAAATCAATGGCCAAGAAACTAGTTGTAAAAGATATTGTGTACTCTAATAGACACCAAATAGCTGAGTCACAAATGAAATTAATAGTCAGAAAAAACTGTTTTACAGGAGCCTTCTCTCCAATGGATATCTACATTCAACCAAATTTACCACATAGTGTCATCATAGGAACTACGGCAGATACCACCGTAATAGTTTTGAAAGTTGGTAAAAATTATTAAGAACAATTATAGTCAATTTTTTATGGTCATGGACTGTACAAGACTATATAGCCCTTTAAACACGGTTACGCATGATCTGTAAATTATTAAAGGCTTTCGGACACTTCGATTACTACTTTTGAAATAAGATGAAACCATTTGTCTCTTTCGAAGTGTTAAGACTATTTATTCACCCTCCCTTTCCAAAGCCTTTATTTTTGCAGTGCCTTGTTGTAAATTATTGGTATTATATAAAAATAAATTTCATTCTATTTCAGGGGTATATTGCTTGTGATATCTGCTTGCTATACTAATGGTTATGTTATAGAACAAAAAAAAAATCTTTCGCTTCGAAAATCCTAGTTGCTTGTTTGAAGGTGATAAAAAGAATGAGTTCGGGTACACTGTGGGCTCGTGAGACAGATTTCAAAGGATGGAAGAGGACGCAATGCCATAATTGAGTTTGAAATTAAATTAATCCTCAAGAAAGTAGTTGTAAAGGGACCTATATACTAAGTATATACCTATATACTAAGTTAAATAGCCTACACTTCAATTCAATGGATGTCTATTCATCCAGATTTACCACATATTATCATAGCAACTGCAGCAGTTACCATAGGCATAAATGATTTCATAGACGGTGATATTATTTGCTAAGGTAAATAAATGTCTCTAAATTTGCCTTCTAATTGTGTCACAAATAAAATAAAAACAGGGATTTATAAAAAAACAGTTTTAGGTGAAACGGAAAACTAATCAAGTTATGAAAAATATTAAAGATAACATAGAGATAAAATTGGAAATGAATATTCATTTAACAACGTTTTATTCTGTATGTACTAATACAAATTTAGCTTTATAGTTGGCCTGTAAATGTTTGGTAAAGTAAGTATTAATTAGCGAAAAAAGTTGGGGAGAATATTAATATGTATGTAATCATTAGAAAAAAATGGGTCGTAGTTGCATGTGTAGGCTACTTAGAAGACTATAAAAACTAACCATATAACTTTTTTTCTCAAAATATTAATGAAATAAAGTTTTAAAAAATACAAGAAAAAACATGTTTGATTTTTGTTTTGTGAATGTCAGAGATACGTTTTCTTTGAAAAGGTTTTTATCAGGGTGCAAAGAACAAATTTCAAAAACTTCATTTATCTACGTGCATGCGAAAAGGCACGTATACCAAAAATTACGCGTTTTATTAGCAATATCCCGAATTTCACTTTCCTGTGGCCTTACACGATGTGTAATTGTGTAATCCGTGTTTCCCATATCTCATCCGAAATATTCCCTTAACGACAAAAAGAGTTACAATTTCAGTGCGTAATCTAGTTTGTCACTAAGCAACGAATAGGTTTGATATATTCTCTTAAGATATGTAATTGTGGTTTTCTTTCTCTTTACTTAATAATTTGTGTCAAATATTACGCATAATCTCTAAAAAGCATAGGTGATTGTGTATGTTTATTTTTTTCACTGCGCCTTTTCAGAATTTTACAATTTCTTTGACGTTGAAATGTTAAAAAGTTTATACGCAAACATATTTTTCATAAACGTCATAAATATACGCAATTTTAAATTTTTTGCTGCAATTTATTTGTTGAAATAGATAGTACACAAATAAAACGTTGTTAAATGAATTTTCATTTTCAATTTTATCTCTATGTTATCTTTAATATTTGTCATGACTTGATTAGCTTTCCGTTTCGCCTGAAACTGTTTTTTTATTTTGATAAATCCCTGTTTGCATTGCAAACCATTTAGAATTTACTTTTTATTAAAATTAACTTTCCTTCGGCATAACTTTCCCTTCGTTGCTGTGTTTATTTTTTTAAAATTTGATACAATAACAAACGAGAGTTTTATGTAAGTTAACGCTATTATCAGCCGCACTTGATGAAGCGTATGAAATAATTGAGATTCTACTATGTACTTAACCTAAGTATTTTTAAAAATTCTAATTTTGAATAATTAATGAGCATGAATAGAAATAAATTAAATTAACAAAAATAGTACAAATAGTAGTATAAATTTTACTGTTGTATAAACATCATTGCCAGCCAGGGTCGCCCCTTAGAAGTGTGCCAAAGTGGTATGCAGAGCCTATCTATGGCTCTTTGGAGGTAGCTTTGCGCTGACTTATGCAATGAAGAAACACGATGAAATTTAATTAAATTAATTTTCTTAAAATAAAATAATTTTAGTTAATAATTTTACCTATTCGAAAATTATAAATTTCTTCTTGTTGTGAATATTAGTACAAATGTGCAAGTACACAATGTACAAATGTCACTACAAGAAAATGCCGCAATATAGATACGTACGTTAATTATTTAAAGACACACCAAAACTATTTTTTTAATTAATAATTTTACCCTATACCCTATTCGAAAATTATAAATGTCTTCTTGTTGTAAAGATTAATACAAATGTGCAAGTACACAGTGTACAAATGTCACTACAAGCAAATGCAGCAATATAGATACGTACGTTAATTATTTAAAGACACACCAAAACTATTTTTTTTTTAAAAATCTAATCGTTCGTACAATTTTAGTCAGATCACTTATGATAGATGGCGTTTCTTATTTTACTTATTTTAAAATCTCGACCACTTAGACTAGGTCATTTATATTAATGCAATTTTTAGGTAATTTCACAACTTATTTTGCTGCTTGGATAATGTTAGATGTTTTCATGTTTTAGTTCATTCATCCTCGCATCTGCTAAAAGCCTCTAAGAGCATGTTTATTTACACATACATCAATGTTGGTAACAAGTTTAACTATTCAATTTGCATTTTTCGTTGCCGCTGATTCGCGTTTTTGTGTAGATAACCAAACTTTTATGGTAGAAAAAAGACTAATTTCTAAGTTGTAACATTAGACATCGTCTCTTTTTCTACCAATAAGTTCTTTTTTAGACACGTCTTAAAAACAGACAAACGAAAAAGCAGCATATTGCAAAACTCGGTTGTCAGATATTCTCAAGTTACTCAATAACAAACAGAAAACACTTTATGTAATACGCAGGGTGTCAAAATTCTTATATTAAGCAAGTGTCAAAATTCGTATTTCGATTTATAAAACAGATGATGCAACTAATGAAGTACAAACGAGTGGTTGCTACACTAAAATAGTATTTTTTCCTTTTTCTTTAGTCGTCAAAACAATGAGCTAGTGAAACTTTATCGCCCAAAAAAAAAACCCTCGAATAATTTTCCTTTTCATTACAGATTGCACGGCACAATAACTTATGTAAGACGCGAAAATTCCAATCTCTGGCAAATGAAACACGGATGGTGTAACTATATCTTTTAGTCGAGAATTAGCAGTTGCTAAACTAAAATAACAATTGAGCCACATCACAGCTTTCGCTAATAGCGATAAGTGTGGCGAATTTCTCCACCGATTCATCATGGCTTTGTTGTCTCTTCTGACACACTTTGAGAATCGAGTGTGGCTCGATTACCCACTTTCGTAACATTTGTAAAAGAATCGATTATTATTATTATAATCGTTTCCGGGATGAGTTTTTTTGTCACCTCGAGTCAGATCTTTAAAATCTTATTTAATGGATTAATGGATCGGTGTGGTGAAAACATTTCAATTGCTGCGGAAGTTATTAGGGATTGTATCTTTTAAACTCAATCGTAAGTTGTTTGAAAAGAGCAATTTTCTAACAACACTGTTAAAAAAAATGTAAAATTACATCACGAAAAATGTAAAATAACCACACATACTGCACTATATGTAAGGCAGATTGTGCTGATGTACTTGCAAACAACACAGATTATTGTACTTTTAAAAATTTATTTTGCAGTTTTCAAAACAACACCACAGAGTTTTGTAGATAGAAAAACATCTCAGTGTTGTATTTTTTTAATACTGCACACAAAGTATTAAGTTGCTAATAATCCGCTAGACGGCGCTTGCGATTCACGTCACCGTGTGTTGTGATGCAAAGTTGTCTGGAACGAGGATACGATACGAGGAACGATAACAAAAACAAGATGGAGGCTGTAAAAAGCCTAGTGGTCAGGATCTTGGACTCAAGATCGGAATGTTGAGAGTTCGAGATCCGGTGCCCCTGAAGACTTACCGAGTATATGCGGAGTACGTGCTAGTAAAATCTGTTGTGTCAGAAAGTCCTGTGGTCGGTTATTGCGCAGTTCACCATGGGTACAGGTTCCTGGAGAAAATTTCCCTCCCCTTCAGGGACATGCCTAAATTGTGGAGGTGGAGACAGATGGCAACATCTGTCATATGTCTTTGTGTGTGTCTTGTGTTTTCCTACTTGACGATGGTTTATAAGCGGGTCCTTGCGACCAAGCACACAAGCCTGAAAATATATGTCAACCAACCAACCAAAACAAGACGGTAAGTAATTTATTTTACTTAATAAAAATTGTAATAAAAAATTTATTAGTATTTAATAATGTATATTTCTTTTTTGTTTCTGTATGTGATTTTGATTGAACCAGTTCTAGTTCTTTGAAATATCAAATTTGTATATTGCGTTTGAATGGTTGATATCGTGTTATGAAACTTTAAGATAGATGACTGTTGTGGTATTGTCTACGTAGCTCAGTAACTTTTACCAGCATAAAAAATGTGCAAGTGCAAAAATTAGAGCAAATGTCTTTTTCTACAACATAGATATTCGTAATGTGACCAGGCGTCCAGATTTTGGCGGACAGTCTCGCTTTTTATTTCACTGTCCAGCCAAAACGTCTTGCTTTTTTGTTATAGTCCCGGAAAACAGGGAAAATAAATAAAATAGCTGCTGTGTTGTTGTTTATAATACTCTAATAGCTATTTTACAACATTTTAGTAAATAATCAGTGATAAAAACGTCAAGAAACCGTAACTATTAATTAGTTATGTTTTTGTTCTTTTCCAGTTATTAGTCTATTTATATAAATAATGTGCTATCGTTTAAATTTCGAAAAGATCATCTGAATATTTAAAAAAAAATTAAATATTACGTTTGATATTCTGTTAGCATTGATAAAATCTAATTTTGACTGCTTTAATTTTCGTCTAAAGAACGTTTTATCGTCTGCAACTTTCAAAATCATTGGCGTTCTAAATAA
Organism: Hylyphantes graminicola; assembly: GCA_023701765.1. Lineage (NCBI taxonomy): Eukaryota > Metazoa > Arthropoda > Arachnida > Araneae > Linyphiidae > Hylyphantes > Hylyphantes graminicola. The sequence continues at coordinate 44,293,710 of CM043121.1, forward strand.
TGAATGAAATATGATATTTTTAAAATGAAAATGGGTATTTATTCGAGTAAAAGCATTCATAATCGAGAAATATTATTTTTTTATTTAACATTTTATTGCAATTTACAATGCAGGTAGCATAAATTTGTTTGCATAGGATTTGTTTTAAATATATATATTTTTTTAAGTAATGGAAACAAAAAAAATTGAGAATTTTTAAATTTGATGTATTTTTTATTTCAAGTTTTCAATTATGCTTATGAATATTCTGTGATTGTGTATGATGTCAGAAAATGTTTACTATTACAAAAATCAAGTTATTTCTTGACATATAAAAATTTCTGAACATCAATTATTCCAAATTTTTAGTCTTTTTTTTAATTAAAAAAATAATAGACATTGGAAAGTCATGTATTGTGTGTTTTATAGATGGGGACAAATCCATACACAGCTATAATAATTTTTTCGGTACAGGACCCCCGTAACGTTTTTACAGATTTCATTTTAAAAAAAAACACTTTTTGGTGTAAACGTTTTCTTTTTTAAGTTGGTTATCTTTTGGCATAATTTGCTTATGCGAACATTTTTTCTTCTGTTCTGGAAGAGAATCATTTTAATATACGAGAGGCTACTTATTGCAAGAAATAATCTTTAATGCAAGTGAAAAATTAATTTTCAAGTATTCACAATTGTGGCATCAGGTTATGCCTTTCTGAATAATTTAAAGCTGGTATTCAACACAGTATAACGGAAAAAATAATATTGTTAAATTAATTTTTTTTTCTGCGTGTGTGGGTACATTAGTATATATACAAATGTGTCGCCACTTATTATTTAGTGTATTTTATATATTAGTGCATATGAGTGACTCCTTACTGTCGTCATTATATATGTATTTAAATTTTATAGGTTCTAGGCTTTTCTCAGATCCTGAAGTCCCCCTTTTTGTCGATGAACTTCACGGGTTTTGAATGATTATTGGAAGCAAAGAAATAAATTGTAGCACTTATGTAGCTGCACAAATGCCAGTGTTTAAATATATTACATGTTTTTGTTACTTTTTCTTAATACTTTTATTTATGTTTCTAGTATGAAAAGTTCTTGAAATAAAGGAATAAATTTGTGTTGAAATCTAGCATCTTAACAATACTTTAATTGAATAAATTTAACTGCTGGTAATAGTAATAACTGATTGTATTTTTGTTGATGAAATTCTTATTGGGTTTAATAAGAGTTTTGGGTTTTTTTACCCAATTTATTATAAACATTCGCATAAAAAATGCAATCTGTCATTACTGCAAGCCGTAAACAAAACTACATAATTTTTTTTTACAGATATCAACTTACTTCACTTATTTAAACCACAGAGCTTTTACTTGAAACATTTATTAAATAAACAAAGACTTGCAAATTATTATATGATTTCACCTGAATTTCTTTTCCTAATGATCCTACTCAGAAAAGTTAAATTTTAAGAAAGAAACAAAAATTCAAATGGAGCTTTCTTTGTTCAGGACCCTTAATACAAACTTCTGAAGTCAAGCATTGTTAAGTTTCTATAAAATACGAAAATTGAGACACCCTGTAAATAAGTTGCAAAGAAGCAGCAGGTAACTGTTAAGTAAACTGTTGTAACAAAGCATTAAAATGCATTTGCTGTAAAACAGCTAAACGACATGGTATAAAAAATAACAGCATTTGTATTAGAGAAGAAAAAAATTAAATGCAGCATTTATTTCCCAATAGTAGCTAACAGTTGTAAATACGTTTTTAAAAACTTTTTTTTTAGCAAATAGTTTCAAAAAGTTTTTAAAACGTGTTTGCAACTGTTAGTGCCATTAGGGTGAAAGCTGCTTGGCAGTTGATGCTGTAAAACAACAGCATATGATGCAAAACGAAAAAAAAAGTGAGGTTAAAATACAGCATGTGATGTCAAGCGGGAAAAAAATTGTTGGATTAAAATACAACAGTTGCTGTTAAATGATTTAACAGATATGCTGTAAAATAACTGCACGTGATGTTAAACGAAAAACTACACCCTGATGTTTTCCAAATTGCAGCACACTGTCGTGGCACAAATGTTACCCCGACAGTGTGCTGTTTTCTGGTCGATTTTTTTTAACAGTGAAGTTTTAACCTTTGTTTGACCTATTTGGTTTTTCTTTGAATTGTTTGTAAATGTAATTGAGCGCCATAACATGCCTGTGCTGTCAAATAAGTATGTTTTAGAGTTAAGAACGAACTGATGAACCTATAAATTTTGTGGTAAAAGCGAGTCACGCTTTATTTTTTTTTATCAATTTAGAATGGTAATTAGCAGTTTTAGATTATTAATCTCCTGTGTTGAAACATGTTAGGAGATTAGGTGGCCAGTAAATAGTAGGAACTAATTAAATGACTTTCACGCTCTTTCTTTTAAATACTCAACGATTACAGCCTACAAGAAAGTATATTAAAGAATGCGTGCTTCAGGGCAAAACTGGTCCTAATCCTTTTTATAAATACTGCCGTTGACTTGCCCAGGTCGGCATGGTCTCCTAATAGCTGCCAAACATAATTAAAAGACAATAATATGCAAACATTATCTAATGCTATCAGTGCCGGATTTAAAGACTATGGGCCCATAGGCACCTGACATATAAGCCCCCTCCCCCCCCCAACCATCTCGAAGTCATCTTGAAATTAATTTAGCAAATTTGCAGTGTGATTTTATAAATTTATAAAATCACACTGCGACTCGGCGAACTTTCTTCTGTGCAAAAGAACGAATGAACTCTCAGGGGAAACGGACCAGGGCTGCAATTTTTCGCAAATTTGGCAATTTTTGAGGCAGTCGGGCGACAGTTTTTCGGAGTTAGGCGATTTTCATTTTTTTTTATGTGGCGATTTTATCTTTTTAAGGGCCTCCTTCCTGACTAGGCTAATAGGCCCAGGCCTTATAGGCCTAGGCCGAAATCCAGCCCTGAAGGCTATATGAGGCAATGGTCAACAAAAGTCGGAAGAAGGAGAAGTAGGAACAAAAACGGAAGAATGAAGAAGGAAACATAAGAAAACATACTGATATTTATGGGCCCACATGGATAGTGTGAGCACTCCCCATATGAATCCCATAGAATGGCTCGTTCTTTTATTTAGGCTCTCTAGTATCCCAGAAGGAAAAGATTCCTTTATTTGTGGTTAAACCACATGGACCCCCTAGGGTACAAGTCCATTTTAAAACCGTAGCCCTCTAAACCAGCCCCTTTAAAAACCGTAGTGATGATTAAAGAATTGTACCATTCCATCCTAAGGCAAACTGTTCGTAAATATTATTTTAAATTATATAAAGGCCAACTGAAGTCGGAAAGGGAAGAAAAGGAGGAACAATGAGTGTGCGAGTAAAATGCAGTAATCGCAACAATGAGTTGTACCTTTTTGCTCTGAAATAATTAGTTTTTTCCAGTATGTTTTCTTATCGGTTAGGGTAATTGTGTGCTTGCAACAATGGTACAAGTCATTGTGGAAGTTACTGCAGTTTACTTGCCCAAGGCAGTATATGGACCCACTTGGATTGATAGTGTGGGCACTACCCATACGGGACCCAGATAGGTCCTTAGCAATTTCCTCTAAACCAGCCATTTAAAAAACCGTAGTGGTCATCCAAGAATTGTACTATTCCATTCCAAGACAAACTGTTGGTCAACATTATCTGGAATTATATAATAGCCAACCGAAGTTGGAAAAAGAAGAGAGGGAGGACGAAAACTAACTTAAAGACGAAGAAGGAAATGAAAGAAGAGATACTAATGCGGACCCACTTGGATTGATAGTGTAGGCACTACCCATATGGAGGCCAGATAGAAATGACTTTATATTTCGTCAAACCACATGGGCCCACCTTACCCCATGCAATCCCATTTCAAACCATAGTTTTCTAGACAACCCCTTTTAAAAACTCTAGTGGTCATCAAAGAATTGTACTATTAAATCCCCAGCCAAAAAATTGTTGGTAAACACTATCTTGAATTATATAATGGCCAACTAAAGTCGGAAAGGGAAGAGGTGGAGACACTAAAACTGAAGGACGAAGATTAAAACGGAAGAAGAGATACGGATATTTATGGGCCCACTTGGATTGATAGTGTTGGCACGCCCCATATGTAGCTCAGAAAAAAAAAACGATTCCCTTTTTTTGGATCAGACCACATGAACCCACCAGGGATACAGGTCCATTTTAAAACCTGAATTAGCCCTCTAAAGCCAGCCCTTTTAAAGCCCTAGTGGTAATCTAAGAATTATACTATTCCAACCCTAGAAAAAATGTTGGTAAACATTATCTGGAATTATATAATTGCCAACCAAAGTCGGAAAGGGAAAAGAAGGAGGAATGAAAACTAACTTACAGACGATGAAGGAAACGGAAGAAGCGATACCAATAGATTCACTCGGAGTGATAGTGTAGGAACTACAAATATGGAGCCCAGATAGAAATGACTTTATATTTGGTCAAACCACATGGGCCCACCTTACCCCATTTTAAAACGTAGCTTTCTGAACCACCCCTTTTAAAAATCGTAGTGGTCATGCAAGTATTACGTACTATTCAATAGCAAAACAAACTGTTGGTAAACATTATCTGAAATTATATAATGGCCACCCGAAGTCGGAAAGGGAAGAGAAGGAGGAACAAAGAGTGGAGGGATGAGGAAGGAAGTGGAAGAAGAGGTTACGACACGTCGATTTCCGAAGGGGGATGGATGAAGGGATGTGGCAAGTGAAACACGGGCTCCTTTGCAGAACGGCTGTTACTAGTACTGGTTACTTTTTAAGGGGTGTATCTTTGTTAATCCAATGGGGAAAAACTATTTCCTCTGTCATATTTTCCCCACTGTATTCAATATTTTTACAAACGTTTTTTTTTTTATAATAAATGTATATAACTCACAGGTCTCTATCTTCCCACTTTTTGAAATTGCTTAAGTATTAAATTATAATTAAAAAACTATTTAATTGAAAATTAAAAAAAATATTCGAACCAATTTCAGAAAGTGGGATTTTCGGGACTTGTAAGTCAGCTATATTTATTACATAAAAAAACCCGTTTGTAAAAATATTCAATACAACCAGAGAAATGTAACAGAGAAAATAGTTTTTCTCCATGCATTAACACATTCATTTTGCTTTGGAGACCCTTGGTCCAGCGCACCCATTTCCCCTTAACGCTTTTAAGTAGAGCAATTTTAGTTGTATATTCTATTTATAAGTTTGGTGCAGAATTCCACAGGAATCCTGGAGCTTTTCCAGCTGCCACCACTGTTTGGGGGATTGATTCACCTCATTTGCGGTGTATTAAAGTCATGATTTTACCACAAAATTACCGCCTCGGTGGCGTAAGAATGCTAGCCTTTGGAGCCGCTGGGGTCGGGTTTGAATCCTGGTCAGGCATGGATGTTTGTGACCGTAAGTAAATGTTGTTATTTGTCTATCTGTTTGTGCTGTCCTTTCTTTGTGTGTCTCTTGTGCTTTCTGTGTCTGTCCCACTTGACGAAAGCTTATAAGCGGTTCTCTAAACAAGCACACAAGCTGGAATATATATGTACCTACCATACCACAAAATTGGTAAATTCACTCTCCAAATAGTGTTGGCAGCTAGAAAGTTTCAATATTTCAATGCAATCTTGCACTGAAGTTTTTAACCGTGTACCTTCGAATTGAGGTTTTTTTTTTTGGTAGTAGTTTTATGATGTTTCAAAAATAGTTTCGAGGTAATAAAAATTTAGAAAACTTATAGATTATTCGCATTCTAGGGTACAAAAGAAAGGTATACAATGGTATATTGTGATATCCTAGTTAAGGATACAAAACTGTTTAAAAGTAAAAAAAAAATTGAAAGTTTGAAAGTTAGTCCAGTCTGCTATTCCTAACTTTTTAGGACTTAAAAAAATTTACAACCTAGAAAAGAATTGTATTTCCACACATTTGCATCTGTTACTCTACTTTTGTAACAAAAGGTTTTACAGGTGGAAATTTCTATTTCTGATTGAAGTTTCCTCTGCATTATTAATGCAACAACAAAAACATAAAAAAAATTTACTCGTGTTGCAAAGACAAAAAAAAAAAGTTTTTTTTATTACAAAATATTAATCATAGAGATTGTCTCATTCAACAAAATTACGAAAAACTCCAAGAACTGTATAAGTTATGGGAAATTATGTAAAATAGCTATTTTGAAATTAAGCGAAATTGGGTTATCAGTTTCAATGACTAAGAGCAAACATAAATTAGAAAATCATGAAATATCCATGAAAATTTGTCAACGTTGTTGCGCATATGAAAAAAAGGAGACAACATAATTTAGAAAATCATGAAATTTACATGAAAATTTGTCAACGTTGTTGCGCATATGAAAGAATAGGAGACAACATAAATCATGAAATATCCATGAAAATTTTTCAACGTTGTTGCGCATATGAAAAAAAAGGAGACAACATAAATTAGAAAATCATGAAATTTACATGAAAATTTGTCAACGTTGTTGCGCATATGAAAAAAAGGAGACAACATAATTTAGAAAATCATGAAATTTACATGAGAATTTGTCAACGTAGTTGCGCATGTGAAAGAATAGGAGACAACATAAATTAGAAAATCCTGAAATTTACATGAAAATTTGTCAACGTTGTTACGCTTGTGAAAAAATAGGAGACGAAGAAAACTAGAAGTTCTCTTCTTAAAGGGGCGCCAAACATCTCGCAGATGGTGGCAGAGTAAGTAAGGGGTTTCGCAAGTATCGCACTCCAGTTACGCCACTGGTGGGCGCCAGGGCGGAAGTATTTTTAACCGCGATGCTGCTTTTGTGACCCATTGTTCAAGTTGCGACACCACATCGGTGGATCATTGGATGAGGTGTTTTGTTGTGTTTAAGTTGGATCGGTGCTTGCGAAAAGGGGTTTAATGCCTTACACCAAAACACAACTTAAGTTTGCAGCGTTAAAATGTTCTACTCGTAGGAATCTCATGTAAACAAACGGAACGGGTAAAATTTCTGCATCTTTTTGAGGCCTGATTTTCCGTACACAATTTTTCGTTCGCTTAAATGTTGAAAATTAAAGTGCTGTTGGAAAATGTCCAATTGAATTGAACACATTTTAGCTTTTACACTACGTGTGAAATGCACTGTGAAAAAAAAATCTGTAACCATTACAAAAAAAAATCATAGAAAATTTCTAGTAAATAATTACTAAAAACAGTGCTGTAAAAACACATAATATATTTTTGTTAGCATTACATGTATATATCACGTAGATTTACAGTACTATTTTATGTATCCCACACGAGTAATGTTTCTGTAACTATACAAGCAAATTTTATGGATACCGCATTTTTCGTGCAATTGCAAAGAAAAACAAAATAGACAATAGCTTTATCCCGACGTGAATCGAACCCCGGTCTTCCGCGTGACAGGCGGAGGTACTGACCACTATACAACAGAGGAATAGCAGACTGCCGAAACCGGGGATCGAACCTGGAACATTTAGAAGTTCAGTCCAACGCTCTCCCAACTGTGCTATTTCGGCACACAGATCGTCAGGAAATGATAAGTGAAATTCATTTGAAATAATCAACTAAGTTATAAATTTAAAATGGTGATTGGTACCTAGAATCACAATCGAGGCCAAACTTTAGTGGCGATGCTCGCGCAACTTCATGTAGAAGAACACGATTAGTTGGAAGCAATTGCAAATACTAGAATTTTTTTTTTGTAACTGCAGAAATGAAGATTACTGTTCAGAATTACAAAAACTTTTTTTGTAAAATTGGTTATTTCTGTAACATTATTAAAAAAATTTCTGTATGTTTACAGTATTTTTTTCTCAGTGTGTGAAAAGTGGAAGCTTTTATAAAAGCCACGTCCGTCAACCACTTTCATAACACAAACTACAAATATATGATATGACACGCAAGGATGTATCGAAAAATTAAAGCGTGGAATAGAAGTCATTGAAAATCTCAGAAAAAATTTCAAATTCGAGTACTTCAATTATTTAATTATTAGTGGAGATAGGGAAGGGAGAGGACTTAATAGTCCAAATACATCCCTGTAATGTTGAGTATACTGTAAAACTTTTTTGTAATGTTACTCCAGCATTATGGAACCCGTTGAGTTTAGCTCTGTAAGGAGTATTGAATAAAAATTATTCAATGACCATAGACATAATATTTTCACAACTAAACATACAATTTTCACAAATTAGTTTTTTTTTAAATATTAATAAACCTTCACAAAATTGACGTTTCCATTTTTGTAACAATACATAAATATATACATTGAAGATTGAGATAATTATAGAAAGGAAATTTCTTTTTTACTTCTTAATGGAATACTGGAGCAAACACATGTAAAATTAAAAAACATTATTTTTGAATCTTTATATTAAATCTAATATTTTTTACTCATAGAATCATTTTGTTGGCGGCGACTTTTTAATACATACAAACTGACGTTTACCTATGTTTGTTTTTATGTAGAAATCATAAACGTAATCTACACTAATAATTTCGTGCCTGAACTATGTCTTAGATTGCATTGATTTACCTTATCATTCAAAATAAGTGTCAAAGACCCCGTTTGAAAAGTCTGATAACCCATGTTTGTTCATTTTCAATTTTAGCAGTCTCTAAGGAATCGCAAATTACAGAATTGGAAACTTTCCTAAGAGAAACTTAAAAAGGAGATACTTGAGAGATTTTACAAAATATCTATATCGGCATAAACGCAGATAAAAACTACATCTGAAACTTAGCAAAAAGGGGGATTTTACAAGAATCATGTACAAAATCCTGTTTATTAGCATTTTTAATGAATAAATTATTAGTTATATGATTTCCAAAATAGTCAATGGACCAACAATATACATAAAAAAAAACGTTTAAAAACGAGTAGGCCAAACTTAAAAGAAGGCAAACGGTACCTGGTTTAAGGAATAAGGGTTTAAAAAATAGTGAAGTATATAAGTAAATTTCTAACTAACTTATTTTCTTACCTATTTACCCTATTAACGACGATTGACGAGAAAATTTGCCAGGCGAAACAAGGCTTTTTGCTTAAGTTGCTCTATATAAACAAAATATAAGATAAATAAATACCATTCATGTGGGACAAATTAAGTTACACTAAAAACGAGTTTTAAAAAACGTTTAAAGTTAACGATTTTATTCAAAGATGAAGGTGTTAATTGTATTCACAAAATCGTCGTTAATGGGTAAAGTAAAAATTTTAAAAAAAAGTTACAATGTGTTACTCATTTCTATAGAACTATAGATTCTATTTCTATAGGTTTTTAGAGATTAAAAATTATTCAAAAATGAAGGTGTTAATGGTATTCAAAAAGTCGTGGTTAATGGGTTAAATCAAAACTTTAAAAAAATTACAAAGTGTTAAAAATTTCTATAGAGCTATAGATTCTATTTCGATAGGTTTTTAGAAATTAAAAATTATTCGAAAATAAAGGCGTTAATGGTATTCCCAAAATCGTCGTTAATGGGTTAAGTCAAAACTTTAAAAAAAAATTACAATGTGTTACACATTGCTATAGAACTACAGATCCTTATTCTATAGGTTTTCAGAGATATAAAATTATGACTTTTAGCGTCACTGGCAATAAATTAAAAAAAATTTCATTCGTAGGTAACGGATTAATCGGATTTACACCCAAGATACTGAATTGAAGAAATTCCCTGAAGGATTTTGAGAAGTACGAACAAATATAATTTTAAGATAACTGTATAAATACCTTTTTTTTTCAAAATCGGCGACGAAGACCAATGGATTTATCACAATATTCAAATAACAACTTTTTTGCAGAGTCAGGGTGTAACTACCAATCGGCAGTACTCACATGAACTCTCGAAAAAGCATTCGAACCCGAAATCCTTATCTAAACCTCGGGGTATTACGAAAGTTGTGCAACCATTTTTGCACAATGTCGCTCAAGCACTAAGCGCACTGCGCAGTTGGGCCAAAAATATCTGAAGTTCGAACTTAGATTAATGGAATAATTATGGGGGCATCTCATCTTACAGGTGTAAGAGGAATTTTGGAAATAGAACAATCGATTTTTCGTAACCGGAATCCGCTTATCGGGAAATCTTAACAGTGATCAAACCAGCGGAGAAAGTGGGAAAAAATAAGTGGGGGGATGCCTTCAATTAGAATGCCATGCCCATCCCCCCTCTATGGATTATGTATTTGAGAGATATAAGAAGTGGGGGGATGGATAGCCATTTTCTTGAAAAGTGGGGTGACGCGTCACCCCGTGTCTACCCGCACTTTCAGCACTGGATCAAACCCAAAATTTAATTACTTATTCAAAGGCTTTTCCAGCTGTTTTTTAGAACCCCTAGGAAAATGATAATAATAATTGATATTTGATGTCAACATTTCTTCTTCTTTAAAACATAATTGACGAGCTTAGAGAAAAAAGCTCTAATTGAAACATGAACACAATAATATGAGCTTGAAAGTTTTTAGTTATCCCTATGATTTGTGGAAAACGGTACTTGCAAAGTGTATAAATTGTACTGAACTTAAAATTATGAAAAAGAGGAAACTTCTTATCGTTAAAGATTATTTTTAGTTTGTAATAAGTTCGTATAAAAGTTAGTAATAAGTTCATTGGCACAAAACTCCCAATTTTTTTAAAAAAATTTTACTTAGTACGTTCTTCCACTAAACTCTTCAAATATTAAGACAAGAAGCAATAATTAAAGTTAAAAAATCATTTGAGATTCATATTGCTATCATAAGTACAATGCCAGTATTCAGGTATTCTTTCTACCTTTTGATGAACCGATAAAATAATATTTAAATATAATTAAAATATTTTTTTTATAAATTAATATTTTAATTATATTTCAATATTAATTGTGTTAGAACTTTCTTTATATTAAAAATGTACTTACAAATGTGACCAGATTAAAATATATATTTTGTAATAATATTAACAATATCTATACGCTGCGTCCTTCCAAAGATTTCTACGGCCTAATTTAAGAATTTTAAACCAGATGAATGGGAGATAGAAATCTAATTTATTTAATAATTATATCTAATTAAATAACTTAAATAAAATAATTTTAGTTTACACTAAAGTAAAGAATAATACATTTTTCGTTCACTAAATCTAAATCGTAGGGTCTTTTTTTTTAATTGACCATGGTTTATTATGGTCTGAGCATATTTTTTTTAACGGAGCGAATTTTCCTGAGTGAAAACACAAACAGTTTGGCGAAACCGTGGCAAGGTGTGTGTTTTGCATTTGTCTTCGATTAAGCAATATTTTATTTTGAGACAACGTAACTCGGACGAAAATGGTGTTAAAGCTCTGTATTCGTGCCGGTGCGCGCTGGTTCAATGGATAGTGAACCTTCCCATTGATCCCTTAAAAAAATACACGATCATTGTATGTGAACTCTGATACTTTGTTTTTATCCGATTCAAACCAAACTAATGGAATACTTGAACTCAAAATATGTTTTCTTCAACTCCGTTACTTTAATCTCTTGGTCTTTTCTCTTCCCCCATCTTCAATAAGAGGCTTCGATCGAACAATGCGATCGACTTCGAAGCTTTTCATGCACGGTGGTCGACCCACATTGTATTAAAACAAAGAAAATCGCCAAAAAATCTTTCCCTGTCATCTTAATGGGGGTTAACAGACGGAGGATGAAAGGTCTGCAAATTACCCGAAGACGAAAATAACTCAATAATACGACGATTAGATTTCGAGCTATCCGCTTGACCCTTTGAGAGGTATAGTTTTGTGAAGTAGAATGAATGTTCTTCTTTTAGAACACTTTTTGGTTTTAAGTTGCTTTTTTTCCCTTTACTACTGTGGGAACTATTTTGAATGTAAATGATAGTGTAAATGTTTGAAAAAAACTACGAGAAATTATTTAAATGTGGATTTGTATCTTTAAACCCGTAGAAATATTGTAGTTGTCAAATGTTTAATTTATTAATGAATGAAATATTAATAATAAATTAAATATAGTTAATGAGAAAATAGATACATGAAGTAAGAAGTTATTTGTAAAATAAGCAATTTTAAAAATGAAGCACTGAAAATTTCAATGATTTTTTTTAAAAATGCAATCCGATACAGTTTAGAGCAGTGGAAGTATTAAAGATAAATGATTTAGTCCAATTAGTTAAAGAGTTACTTGTAAAATAATTAATTTTTAAAAAATGAAACTCAGACAATTTTGTTAGATAAAAAAAACATGATACAGTTAAGAGCCGTAAAAATTTTAAGGGCAAATATTGTAGTCCAATTACTACTTAAAGAATAAAACATGTCCGCAATAAAACTCCCAAATTATTGTTATTTAAAAAAATTCATATTAATTCAAAAGAACACTTAACAAAGAACCCCTTGCTAAATCTTTTAATTTTCTGCAGTCTTTCCACCAAACCTTTGTGGCGTTTTCTGGTTCATCGTGTCCGTGAAAAGGTCTTGCATCTCGTCTGACCTTCACTGCTGGACAAAGGAGAGAAAAGGGGAAAACTCGAATTCAGACGAGCAAGGGTTTTAACCTCCTCCTCCTCAGCTTCTTGCCCTGGGTTCACCTGCCCAAAATGGTTCATTGTTCAAGGTCAGTGGAGGGCTTGATTGCTTTTGTGTTCCCTTGTGAGATTATAGGAATAGCTTAATATAAAAAGGGACAAAGTGCGTTGGAGAATTTCCTACTACAGTCCTTTCTTTTAGAAGTTTTATTGAAAGAAGAAGGGTGTAAGGATATCTTTCTAGGGACTAGACCTTCGTTAAATTAAATGTAACGAAAAGGTCAGTGGAGGACTTGACTGATCTTGTTCCCTTATGAGATTATATGAAATGTAAAGGACCAAGCACTTAGGAGAATGCCCTTCTACACTTCTTTCTTAAAGGCGTTTTAATGAAATAGGATGGCGTAAGGAAATCTTTTTGGGGACTAGCCCTTTTTAAATTTAACGAAAAGGTCAGTGGATGACTTGGTTGCTTTTGTTCCCTTGTGAGATTATATGAATAGCTTAATATAAAAAGGGACCAAGTGCGTTGGAGAATATCCTACTACAGTCCTTTCTCTTTTAAACGTTTTAATGAAAAAGGAGGGCGTAAGGGAATCTTTCTGGGGACTATACCTTTTTTAAATGGAACGAAAAGGTCAGTTGGATGACTTGGTTGCTTTTGTTCCCTTGTGAGATTATAGGAATAGCTTAATATTAAAAGGGACCAAGTCCGTTGGAGAATTTCCTACTACAGACCTTTGTTTTAAACGTTTTAGTGAAAAAGGAGGGTATACGGAAATGTTTTTGGGGACTACACCTTTATTTAATGTAACAATTCACATAACCCTTGAATTAACCTAGCGATAGGGAGCGTTAGGAGAGAAGCTAACAACCGGCTATTCACACAATTATAATGTTATATTTGACTGGTACTTCTTCGTAACTCACTTGATCCCATCCATAGAGATAGAAAAACCGTGCGCTATGGCACACTATCTAGAGGAGAAACGCATATGGTGAAAGAGGGAATTTTGTGGCGAAGCACCACCTCAACATGGCGGCGATTGGCGTAGAAAAAAAATCAGTAATAAAATTCCGCTTTTTTTTTTAGAATCATGATTGTTAGAGTTGATTCTAATTGATAACTGTAAATATTTCGTATTTCCTTTTGTGAGTGTCAAAAATAATAATATTAAGTAACCGAAAATTTACATCGTCGTTTATTGATAATTTGTGTGGAATTATTGATTTTATATTCATTGTTAAGCCTAACCAATCATAAAATGTCATTCAAAATTGAGTCTAACATTAGAATTATTTTTACTGAATAGAAATAGAACTACCTAAAAAATGATCCTGATTCATGAACCATAAAAATATAATCCACGCCTACAAAAAGTTTCAAAGAGCCACCAGCTCAAGATAACAGCTTCTAAAAAAAAAGCGCAATTTTAGTAATGTCATTTTCTACGCATCTGGCCGCCATGTTGAGGTGCTCAAAACAAACAGATTTTGACCCTCCGTTTCCATTCTAGATAGTGGGCTATAGCGCACGGTTTCTCTTTCTCTATGATCCCATCCCATCATTACTTATTTGACTCCCGTTTTCGACACGTGACATTATCTGACTTTTTACATGTTGAGTGTGAATTCAGCAGTGTGAAAGTAGTCGTTTACTGTCTTAAATTTTACAATTTTATTTTTAGTAGAAAGTAATAATGATAAGTTTTGAAACATATTTTCGTAAACGCGTATGAAATTTAAGGAAAATTGTTGGTTACAACCCAAATCACACATTTTTGATTTTGAAATTTCTTATCGAAGGACAATTTTTCTTTTACAATAAAATCCTGAGTCTACATAAATGTAATCCTTAATAGCTGTTTTTATTCGTATGTTTTAGTGTGCCCTTAACATCTGACAAATTCTGAAATGAGATTTCACATTACTATATAATATGACGTAACCCGTTTAATTTAGTCTTTGCATTTGCTGTAGCACTTGCACTTTTAAACTTTGACTTTCACCAACCCTGTATTGACAGTAACGGATAAATAAGTTTTCAATATTCGTCAGCTAAAGGATACAAAAACATTGTATATTTTTTCATCAAAGTCGCATTGTTTAAGTTCTTTTTTTTTTGTTGAAAAAACTAGCTTATCTAATTCTATCTCCTCAAACAACAGATTACTGGACTGTAGCACACACCCTTATTAACTATATACCAGTTTACATGTGATTCTGATAATTTAATCTGGGTAAAAGCTTTCTATGGGCCAAACGATCAGTTCAAAGTCACATACAAGTTAGAACGTAAAATAGTTTCACACCAACATCGACATACTCAGTGTTTTATCGAATAAAGTATCCTGTTCCGACTTACTATCTTTATTTACCTTTTGGTTCTGTACAATAGAAGTACAGGCTTATCGCTATAATACTGTGTGGACTGTGGGGTCGGCTAAGCAGTATGTCCACGGTTTGGTGCAATAGATAGCGATAGTACTGTACTTCTATTGTACAGAACGTGTAAATAATGACAGTAAGTCGGAACGGATATTTTATTCGATAAGAATACTGAGTATGTCAGTGGTGGTAGGGAGCTATTTTATGTTCCGGTGACTTTGAACTGACCCCTTTGGCTTAACTCTTAGACGAATATCAAAGCACCAGTTCCTACTTGTGAAGTTAAATATGCAAGTTTATTTTATTCTAATTCTCAATTAGTTTGATTACTTATGTAATCTTTTAGAGTTACATTAAAATATGAAAAAGTTGGCTACTATTCATTATAGTACCATAAAAAAATAGTACATTCTGTATTAAACATAAAAAACGAATTTCAAATAAAATTTCATAATTTTCCGATTTTGCCCTACATCCTTAATAATAAAAAGACATATAAGAAGTTTTTTGTGCTTCGCCCACAGGTTTCGGAGCCAAGCCCCAAAACAAACCTCAATTTGTGATGTAATTTTCTTGACATTTCTGTGGCAACCGGAAGTCGGAAGAATGTACCTATGAGTTTTGAAAACGAGGAACATCGGCCATTGATGAAGGAAGTAGGAAGCCCCAATTTATATTCTATCATCTTTTTGTTCGGCGTTGGCGGAACTGTTTGATCGAGGAAGAGTATGTTTTCTCTATCCGGGGCTTTTTAATTGTCGGAGGCGAGTGTGTTTGGGATCTACTTTAGCAATATTTAAGTTCTTTTGAAATAACTAATAATTTCTGGTGAAATATATGCAATGGTAAAAAGTGGAGAAAAAGAAATGGGGGGGGGGGCACCCGTAAAGTGGGTATCATGTACTCCCCCGTCCCCCCCATTATTCAAATTTGCAATTTATCAATTTCTTTTGGTCAAGAGTCCAAAAGAAACAATCTTTATTGTGATGTTTCAGTTTTCTTATTTTACTTAAAGATACATGATAAAAATAAAATAAGTATTTATAATATTACTTTATTATGTGTTTGGTGGTAGTTTAGAGAAGATTTAGAGCTGTTGCTTAATTAACTGGAACTGACAGCCTGTTTAAATGAGGACAATTAAAACGATAAATCGGTACACATTATTTATTTTAGAGCAAAATTGCTTGAAATCATAAAAAAGTGGGGATATGGCTTTAAGTTGTACTACAATAAAGGATATTACTTTTGATTGCTATTAATGACATGCAAATTTTGGAAATTCGATTTACAATTCAATCGCATTTCCGTTTTCTTCTGTGTTTCTGCCTGTGGTTTCTGCCTGATTCGTCATTCTGTTAATATGCATTGTCAATTCATTACGTGCATTGTGAAAGGTAAAGGTCCCTTTAAATCCAAAACAAGAAACAGCAATTATTTATATTAATATGATAAATGATTTTTTTTAATTTTTAATTTGACTAATCCAACTTTTTGAGAAATAGAACCGAACTTAAATTACTTCAACTTAAACACTTCAGCATCAAATTTCAATGTGAGAGAGGCAAGGCATCTTCAATTTTTTTTTTCTGCCGATGATACACTAAACAAAATAAATCCACATCCAAAACTTCCGGACAGAAAAAGAACACGAAATTCGGTTCAACCTTTCACCAAAAGTTGGTGACTGCGGTCGCACGAATAGTGAAATGCAGTACCAAATTTTGGTTGCGGCTAAAATTTTGGTTGCGGAACCAATATTTGGTTCCAAATCGAACTAAATTTTTAATAATGCAAGACGCCAGGCACAAAGGAGATTAAAAATAAATAAAAAATAATCGAGCAAAATACAGTGAAAACAAAACAAGTAAGGAGAAACAACTTTTTCCCGATCCATTTGTAATAAGGTCGATTTCAGCCGCATCTTCCCTTATCCCTTCCCTCTCGAGGAAAACTTAAACGACAAAAAATAATTTCAAAAACATAGGGGAAAATTACTTAAATATTAATCACCACCATCTTGATAATCACACCTTTTGCAAACAGTTTTCCGTCGCGCAATTTCATATAAGGAACCGCTAATTGTAAAAGAGGTCAAGTTCATAGAGTCATTTCCTTACAAGCTTTTCTCTTCATTTAAATATCGAATGGCAGAAACATATCGGGAGATTTTCCTAACAGGTTGACCCATTTTTTTTTTCTCTCATTTAGCCATTCATATAGTACTGCACTCCTTGCCAACCTAAGATGGGTATATAGAAATATGCTATGGAGAAGAACTTTCCGCGTATGTAAAGAGTTCCATAAATTATCTGTGAATCACCCAGAAAAAACGTTTAAAACTTTAATTTCGTTTAAGATCTAACAGATTTGAACATTATTTGAGAAAATTCGAATATCGAATGGCAGAAACATATCGGGAAATTTTTCTAACAAGTTGACACTTTTTTTTTTCATTTAGCCGTTCATATAGTTCTACACTCCTTGCCAACCTAAGTTGGGTAAATAGAAATATGCTATGGAGAAGATCCTTCCGTGCATGTAAAGAATTAAATAAATTATTTGTGAATCCACCCAGAAAACATGTTTAAAACATTAATTTCGTTGAAATTCTAGCAGATTTGAATATTATTTGAAAAAATTAGGCAATTTTTTCAGAATTAAAAGTTTATTTTGATTAAATTGCATTCAGATCATTTTGTATGTAAATATTACCTTACAAGAGTTTCCAACTAACGGACTAACATAGCTTTTTCATCTGTTTTTTAACTCTTTGTTTTTACCCAAGTTAGGTTGGCACGGAGATAAGTAAAAGCGGGAAAGTGGGGTATTGAGGATAAAAGATGCGAGATGCTGCAGGATGATTGTATCGGTGTTTTTTTTTCTGTCCGGAAATTTTAGAGATTGATTTATAACGCTGCGATCGGGTTTCCTTTTAACATAAGGATACTTCTTGGTTGTATTGTAGTGATGTTTGTATGGTACTTGAAATAGTAAATTTTCCTTCGCGGAAAGTACTTAAGGGATTTCTTCCTTTGGCTGGAAAATTTTTTTGTCGAATAAATATTGCGCAATAACTGTTTCCTGGATAATACAGACGTTCTTTAAATGATGATTCTCTTTATTTTTATGGTTCTCACGGTAACTAAAGTTGGTCAAAGGTTGCATTGAATGAAAACTAAATGAAGAGCTTAGTGAAAGAAAGTGCTAAGTGACATTTTTGAAAACAAAAATCGAGTTTTCTGTGTCAATAAACATGTAACTCTCTCCTTTAATAATAACAAGATTCCCTGTTTTATAAACTTTAAGTTGTGTATATTTTTTACTTTTGTAAGTAAAATTTTTAACGTATTTAAGCGGAAAACTTCAAAGCTTATTTTCTCGTTTTCACCTTTTTGTCACTTAGCACGTTCTTACACTACACTCCGTGGCAACCTAACTTGGGCAAAAGCAAAGAGTAAAAAGGCAGAGGAGAAAACGTGGTTGGTCCGTTAGTTGGAAACTCTTGTAAGGTAATCTTTACATCCAAAATGTTATGAATACAATTTAACCAAAATACACTTTTCCTTCTGATAAAATTGCCAAATTTTCTCAAATAATATTCAGATCTGTTAGACCTTAAACGAAATTAATGTTTTAAACATGTTTTCTGGATGGATTCTCAAATATTTTATGGAACTCTTTACATGCGCGGAAGGATCCTCTCCATAGTATATATCTATTTACCCAACTTACTTTGGCAAGGAGTGTAAGCTCTTCAATTACTTAGTTAGTAAACTGAAATAGGTGTTATTACAGAAATAAATATCGGTATTATTATAGGTATAAGATAGTATTGCTTCAGATGACAGTAGTTTAAATAAGAAATTTGTTCAAGCAATTTTTTCTAAGGCTGTTTTTTGGGGTTTCTTGGAAAATATTATGCAGCTTGTTGCCAATTTTTCATGTATATTTTGTTAAGCAGTTGTTGCTTTTTTAAACATATTATTTTTCATTTCGTCTTTGTGTTACTTGTGCGTGTGTCTGTTTAAATTATATAATATTTTTTTTCTATTTCGCCTATACGAGATCTCCAACTCAATATTTCCCCTTGGAGTTTGTTTGCTTTATTTTGTTGATATTGTTCTTATGATAATAAAAGTTATTATTATTATTATTTCTTAGGTACATAATATAACCTATGTAATCAGATAATAATTACTTAATTTCGGGACACACCCTGTGCGTTTCCAACTTAAGATCACGACTTCGCGACATTCTCACTCTATATTGCATAAGATTTTAAAACCAAACGCTACCGGTTGTAATAATTTGTCCGGCCTTTGAAGTTTGTTGTAGCTAGTTGCCATGACGACGCATACAATTTATAAAAAAAATGTAACTAACTACATGATGAATATCTTTTTAGGTAGGTACTTGAATGTAATTTTTCAAGGCCCCCTCTACGATACTTTCTTTTACATAATCGTCCTTGCTCTTGCCGAACACCATTTTGCAATATCAGTCCGGTGACACTAAGGAATAAGACCTTCGAATCATGCTGATTAGGGCTGCCTGATAATGGGGCTCTTGGGCAAACAATCATTCACAAGTGTGCGGGTTATGCCTCGAAATGCAATTAGTGACTGCGTTTTTAAATTAATTTTCCTGTGATTTAATATGATACAAAAATGCGCTTTTTCATGTGAAATATGATATTACAGCAACCCCTCGTTGTATAGCACTTTCCGGGAGACAAGCAAAAAAAAAAAACGCGATGTAACCGAATGCGCGATATAACGAGCGACTTGATAAATCTTATACTTTTGATGTATTTTTGCTTCCACAAAAAGTTTGGTTTCTTAACTTAACGCACAATATTATTTGAAAGATGAAACTAAATAATATTAAAAATACTATTCTAAGAAAAGGAAACAGATATTTAAAAAAGGACTTATTATTATTTACTATGAACCACATTATTGCATAGGTAGTACTATAATATTTCTCACACATTTTGTACTAAAATATTCATCTAAAGATAGCTGCTTGGATTTTTCTCGTAAAACCAGTTTTACGGAAAACCTCAACGAACGAAAGTTCATTAACTGCATCTCACCAATATTAGATGAATTTATCCACCAATATTAGAATTGATTTTAAAGAAAGTATGTATTGAGGAAAATCTGTGGGAAATTTGGGAGACATGATACAAGGCGCGATATATCCGAATGCGCGATCTATCCGAATGCGCGATATAACGAGACTCGGTATAGCGAGGGATTACTGTACTTAGTAATAAGGTACTCTTGTACAGAGCCTCGCGCTTCGGGAGGGAACTAGTCCAAAAAATATCTTAGAAATATGTATTTGACGTTTGCATCAATGTCCCATAAATTACTTTTTCAGACAAAAATATTTCTGACTTACAAACAATGTTTCTATATATACATAAATGTTTTATAATACTATAAAGGATAATTATTTTCACTCTTAATAAGCAGAAAGTAGATCCACGATATTATTTGAAGCAATTTAAGCAAAAAATAAAACCTTGAAATTAGCTTTTAGCCATAAATGATCTTCAAAAATTAATAAAAGTTAAAACCAATGAGAAACATTGCTTTTATGGAAAATATAGCATTCGGTAATATTTTCATTGTGCAATTATAATACTGTTGCATATAAGCATGAGACAGCTAAGTATCCTTTATGTAATATAATATGAATGAGTTTCACATTTTATTTAATTTAAATGCATGATAAAGAAATGTATTTTATTTGCACTTACGTTATTCAATCGAAATCTCGTGCTTACAATGCATTATTAAGTAATAAAAATATTGTACAATACATTGATTCTTTACAATTAATTCTGATATTGTTAAGTCATTTCGACATTATGAACCCTTAATTTTTAATAGACTTCATATCTCCGACGTCAATAGAGTTCGATGTCACTAACTTTTAGTTAATACAAATAACGCCGCCTCGGTGGCTGAACGGTTAGCGTGCTGGCCTTTGGAGCTGCTGAGGTCGGGTTCGAATCCCGGTCAGGCATGGATATTTGTATTTGTCAATAAATGTTGTTATTTGTCTATGTGTTTGTGTCGTCCTTTCTTTGTGTGTCTCCTGTGACTGTCCCTTCTGGCGAGCTGAGTAATGGGCTATAAAGCCTACACTCTCCCTTCTAGAGGGCGCATTTACATTCCATTCCATAATACAAATAACACATTACAAAATGTATCAGCTTTAAAACCAATAATTTGGACTTCAGACTACTCCATTGTTACACAATTTGTAAAGACTTTGAGGAAACGTAATTAAAACGCGCCCGCAAGTTAAAAATACATCATTTAACTCTCTAATGCATACTGTTGCCATATGGCAACAAGTAACATTATCCTTTTTATCTATTAAAGTAGAGCTCCCTCTCGACAAATCTGTGCTTTTTTCGTTTATTAAATTCCATTTTGAAGTTTTACTTACTAACAACCCTCATAGATGACAGTATTAAAAGTGCATTCAAAATTAAAGAGTGAAGTTATTAACTGTTATGAAATTACGTCTTTGGCAGCATTCAAAGTATAATAATATTAGTACTAAATACGAATAAATTGTTTAAAAAAAATTATAGTTCAAGAGGGTTGTTTTAAAATATATTTAGTAGTTTTCTAGTCATTATTATCAAAGTTGAAATTTTTTAAGTTGGTTTTTGCCATATGACAAAAATTTTAAAAATTGAAATTATTTAAATTCCGATGCAGTTAATTTTTTTTCAGTATTTTTCCCATAATGTATGAGTGTTAAAGATACAAATATATTTTTCGGGATGAAAAAAAAAATCATACATTACAGGGTTAAATTATCTTCTCCAAGGTACTGAAATAATGATGAAATTAGTGGATAAACTGACATAAGTTAAGCCAGTTTATCCTGCGATTTTTCACCTATCCGTTGACTTTTATTTGTATTTTCCAGTATTTTAATTGATTTGTAAATGTAAATAGGGTCAATTACGCAGAAAAACTTCCTTACACACTTCTTCCTTCATATAATATTAAAAGGATGAAGCATAGAGGAAATTCTCCAATATTCCCCTTTTTTACACTATTAAAACAAAAGAGTGAAATCCACTCCAGAAGGAGAAGTGCATTTTCGACACTGGAAAAGAGTGAACATTAACTCAGAATGAGTTAAAATCACTCGTTTGGAGTGATCCCGTGGGAGGTTTAACACACAAAGGATCCACTCCTCTAGGAGAAGTGCATTTTCTAGACTGGAGGAATAAAAATTAACTCAGACTGAGTTAAAATCGCTCGTTCTTTTTAAGAGTGTAAGATTAGCAAATTGATTATTAATTTATTTGGGATATTTGTTGAGCTTCTTTCGAATTTGTATTGCATTTCCATTTTTGTCAAGCAGTTTTGTAAATTAATGGTGAATAAATAGTAAAATTCTATTTATTCTAAATACCAATACTAAATACTTCATCCTTAAGATTTAAGCTGAAAATTATGATTATTTTTTACTTTTAAGTGTATAGGTACTGTGCACAATGTTAGGAATCGATATTTTGAATTTATTCATCATTTAAACAGCAATATAGAACTATCTATAATAATAAAAGAGAGAGAGTCTGTCTGTGTGTCTGTATGTCTGTGGATCGTAAAAGATCTACTTACAGTTCGTACAGAAGTTCGAAATTTTTTACATAGATTCTCTTCAATACCAACGTGTGCACCTGAGGCTTAGTTTTTTCATATTCGTTCAATTTTTAAAGAAAATTAGAATTTTCTGAAAAAAGTACACCATTTTATTTGCTAGTATCTAAATTTTTCTTTGAAAAGTGTGCAGCCGTATCGGGGTAATTCCCACATTTTTGCACACCGGATTACGTCGGGTTCTGGTCATTCAATGATTTTCCATCCACATGGACTAGACATCCATAACTTTCATCAGTCTATAAAAGAACATTTAAGAAATATCGTACAACTTTTCCCAGTCTCAAGAATATAAGATACAAAGAATACGATTCGTCCTTGACATGTGACTGTCTGCGTCAGTTTGAGCAACGTTTGAGCATGATAATGGGGAACTTTCTAACAAGCAGATGGTTTTTAATAAGATACCGATTAATGGCCATCTTCAAGGCTGTTTAAATTCGGTCTTGAAATTGCTACGAACATAAATTGATATTTTATCATGCCTCATAAAATTCTTATCCATGACATCAACTTGCGTATATGAATCAGGAACAAAATAACGAGTGAAATTAAGAATTACGTAATTATTTGGAAAATGTTATAGTTTAACTCATTGAGGTAAGTCTAACTTTATAAAGTTTGCATTTATACATCCTTAACGTTTACGCTGAATCTTTTCTTAATTAATAGGAACTTAACTAGCTTTGCAGTCAAATTTACTAATTTTATATCTGCATGAAAAATTTATAAAAATCGTGCTGTAAAATCCATCCCGAGTCAGGTTTCTTGCTTAGTTTTCTATTTTATTTTAAAGCACTAGTAATTTTTTTTGGTTGATGTTAAAAAATTATATTTAAAAAGATATGTTAAAATGATAAATATTTATTGAAAGACAAAATTTAAAGAACACTATAATTTATTGCCTATCGGAAGTTTTAGTATCATAATGGATTTTTGGTTTGAAAACAATTGTGTAAGGCCGACCCTCATATTGAAGCATTTCATCTATTTCGTAAAAAAAATAACGATTTTCCCCCATCGAAAACAATAAACATCTTTTGTAACAAACAGTAGCACCCTTTTAGAAGGTCGATTTGTGAAAAAAATCGCCTTAAAATGGGTCGATCAGCTCCCACAAAATCACATTGGGTTTTCATCACATTTTCTCCTTCGACTAGTGTTATGATGGAAGGTCCCGAAAGAACTTCCAATGCGGATGTTCGAAAATTAAGAGAAATGTTATTTTCGACACGTTCTTTTTTTTCAAAGGGATGATGAGGTTTCGTGGATTCGAGGTGAAGATTTTCAGGGTTTTTTTTTTTTTTGAGAGAGAGAGAGAGATTGCTTAGGAGGAGATGATGATTGTGATTTGGGTGTTCTGGGGTTACTTTTGGTTCTATTTTTTTCATGATTCGTTATATATTTGAATTGATAAAATTGAATAAGTTGTATACTAGTGATGTAAAGGAACACTTTTTTAAAAAAGATTTTTACGTTAAATATATTTCTTAATTTTTGCTAGTGTTTCTTAATTGTGGTTGTACACTCTTAAAACAAAAGAGTGAAATCCACACCAGTAGGAGAAGTGCATTTTCGACACTGGAGAGGAATTAATATTAACTCAGACTGAGTTAAAATCACTCGTTTGGAGTGATCCTGGTGGAGGTTTAACGCACAAAGGATCCACTCCTTTCGGGGAAGTGCATTTTCAAGACTGGAGGTGTGAAAATTAACCCAGACTGAGTTCAATTCGCTCGTTTGTTTTAAGAGTGTAGTGTAGTAAACCAAAATCTCGAGAAATTTTTAAAATATATAACAGTGTACTGTCTTGTAGAGTAAACATTTTACAATCAAAAATTCCCACACTCACTCCAATACTTACTGTAACTTTAACAAAAAGCCAAAACAAAAACAAATGTTTTCCACAAAGAACCATCCTCAGCCACTAAAGCCCATTGATTACAACAATGGGCCACACGAAACAATATTGCAATAAGTCATCGCGAAAAAGTGACAGAAAGACGAAACAACGCTGCTTCTTTTTTGGAGGTTGTCTTGCGTCATTTCTCTCAATCAGGTGGCGCCACTGTACATCCAAGGTCGGGCCCGCTGCCATCTCTCGGTTAGAAATTAATAATACATAAATGCGGGTGTTTCGTTCCTGTTTCGAATTCGAAGCGCGTCCCATTGTAAGCAAATGCGTGTGTTTCGAGCGAGCGTGGTTTTTCTGTTTTATTGTTTTCGTTGATGGATTGGCCGATTTGCTAAGCTTGTAGTGTTTTTTTTTTCAAGGAGAGATTTGAAACAGTTTTTCCGCATTTTTTGTTTTTAACTGGATTTCTGTTTATTATAATTTGTTTTTGTTTGTTTTTCCTCCACGTTTTATTTTATAATACTATAGATTGTGAAAGTAAAGTGACACATTTTAGTGAAAGATATTTCGCTAAAATATAACTTCATCAATCTCTATTAGTTCGTTGTAATATACTATTTATTGTTCTAACAATATTACTATTATTTTTTAGTTATTTCAAGACTTAGAAAAAAAATCTGTTGATTAATTCATCAATAATGAAAAGATTTTTTTTCAGAATGGCTTTTTTCCGATCATATACTTGACCAATAATTTACAAGTAACATTTATAATTAAATGAAAAAGGTACATAAATGAAAAATTTAAAAATCGAGTATATAAAAAAAGTCTACAAATTATTATTTCTCCATGTGTCGTTGAGGTTTATTATAAATTACTCTTAGCAGAGAATTTTAAAATCGTTTTCAACCACAGGTCAGTTACTTAATCTAACGTAACCTTTGTCCAATTACACTAAATGCTTCCATTATTTTTTTTTAAAGTAAGATTCAACCGTTTTCATTTTCCTCTTCATTTCTTTTCTTCAATCTCTTCATCCCCCCCCCCCAAATTATTAAGAAATAAAAATAAATAAGATGCTCTTAAATAATTTATATTTACAAATAAACTAACCAAATTAAACATCCAAAATAAAATAATTAGAGGTAGGGTAGGTACATATACTATATTCCAGCTTGTGTGCTTGATCGGTGACCCTCTTATAAGCCTTCGTCAAGTAAGACAAACACATAAAGAATTTTTACTGTCGCAGGGGATGGAAAGTACACAGGGCTAAGGCGGGAATCGAACCCGCACCCATTACAGTGCGAAGGCTGCTAGCTTAATGGTCTGCGATCCAAACCATTCGGCCATCCGGGCCCCAAAATAATTAAAACGTCAAGAATTAATTTTCCTTCAATGGGCTTAAGACGGCCAAGCTGAACTTCCTTTGTGTGAAGTGAACAACGCGCTTGCTAATGGATTCTCAAATGAGGAAACGGGAATGGAACTCCTCGGATGAAATACCAATCCCCGTCTTCCAAGGACCCTCGATTTGAAAATGTCAAAGAAATAACATGCCCTTTCATTTACATCTGTTGTTTGAATAAAATTACACTCCTTGCCAACCTAAATAGTTGGGTAAATAGAAATATGCTATGGAGAAGATCCTTCCGAGCATGTAAAGAGTTCCATAAAATATTTGTGAATCCATCCAGAAAACATGTTTAAAACATTAATTTCATTTAAGGTCTAACAGATTTGAATATTATTTGAGAAAATGCCTCAATTTTATCAGAATGAAAATTGTATTTTGGTTAAATTTTAGTAAGATCATTTTGTTTGTAAATGTTACCTTACAAGAGTTTCCAACTCAAGGACCAATCGCGCTTTAACGCGCAGCCGTTTTACTATTTGTTTTTACCCAAGTTAGGTTGGTACGGAGTGTAGACCAAAATGTCCAGGCAGAGAGAAACTATTTTTTTAAAGTAAAATATGTAGATTTTTCACTGTGTACTTGGTCATCTTCATAGGAGAATTTTCCTCCGGGTTATTTTCTTGCATTTTTATGTAACAACATGCTTACAGTTATATGGAAAACTTCCTGGACTGGAAACTTAAAGGCTGAAAATCGTTGCTGGAAATGGAAAGTCTTTCCAGCACAACTCTTGTGCGCATCTGAAAAAATAGACCATTCAACTAAATGAATCTCAAATTAGCGATACACTCTTAAAACAAAAGAGTGAAATCCACTCATATAGGAGAAGTGCATTTTCGACACCGGACTGAGTGGAAATTAACTCAGACTGAGTTAAATTCACTCGTTTGTTTTAAGAGTGTAAACCAAAACGTTAATTCAGCTGAAAAAAATCAATAAAACCACAGGATTAGATCATATTTGTTCTCTGAAAATTAACCGTTACACGCCCGATCATATCCTGAGTATTTCAGACGCAAGGACGGACTCTTGGAACCAGATATACCTTTTAAGAATTTCTCGTTTCTTATTACCACAAGGACAAAGGAACTGAAACTGTGTGTGGGGGAAGTTGTTCTGCGAACGTCAGAGCCGTTTTATAAGAGAAAGCCGACCTTTTTAGTTTTAGTTTATAGCGAGAAATTGTATTTCGGATTTCATCTTCACATTGCGAATTGGCACGTGGGAGAGGTTTAATGGTCATTAGATTTCCAGGCATGGTCCTTCTGCGTTAATGGAGAAAAAAATGCTGGATAAATTAGTAGTTCTGGTGTAAAAGTTACCAACCTTGAAACATTGTTGCAAGTTTTTCATTATTATCATGTGTTATATTACTTCCTTAAATGGAGTATGAAATCCTTAATATGAATATTTGCTTTCAGAATGCTCTTAGTTATTAACCCATTGAAAGTTACTAACTATGAAATTGAATTGGAATTCTTTTCATTGTTTTGTTTTCATTTATTTCGTTCTGTTACCTTACTTCCTTAATTATACATTCTAAAAAAGTTTATGGTATGGTATGGTAGGTACATATATATTCAAGCTTGTTGCTTGTTCAGAGAACCGCTTATAAGCTTTCGTCAAGTGGGACAGACACAGAAAGAGTTTTTACGAGCACAAGAGACACACAAAGAAAGGACAACACAAACACATAGACAAATAACAGCATTTATTGACTGTCACAAACATCCATGCCTGACTGGGATTCGAGCCCGACCCCAGCAGCTCCAAAGGCTAGAATCCTAACGATTGCGCCACCGGGGCGTAAAAAAGTTTAAGTAAGTGCAATTGCTTTCAACGTCATCTATAATTGATTATGATATCTTTCATTCCTTACCTTCTGAGGGAAAAGCACGTACCGTCACCTAATTGTCAGGCTTTCCAGCAACACATTTTTGATTTATACATTTTAGAATGTTACTAAATTTAAAACTTTAAAGTATGGGTGAGTCATTTTTAAACATCTGCTTCAGAAATATGGTTTAAATTTTTTTTTAAGTAGCTAATTTTTTAATTAGAAATTTGAATTTTAGGAGGAATTCAGGGGAATAGTTTGCAATTTAGTCAATAGTCAATTAGCTTACCCCTGTGAGGGTTAAGTAAGTGAAATCAAACAATTCTAAAATTTTTTTAATCAACTATACATAAATAACATACAAATTAAACTATTATCTCAATAAGAAACACGAAGGTTTGTAACGATATAAAATTGTCAATTGGTTAGCTAAAACGTAATAATCTTAATATCAATATCTCCTAAAGCAAAGGGTAATTAAAAATGTTTCGATTTTTCACAACAAAGGTGTTATTTTAGTTAAATTTGTTCTTTCAAATTGCTTCTTCTGTTAATAATATTTTTCTAATTGTGATTGTCATAACTTTATACCTTAATCGGAAATTTTCTTTGAAATCAAACACGCACTTTAATCATTTGTTGTAAGTTGTATTCTTAAACAAAAAATTTATAATTAGTTTCTTATACATTTATTTAGCAATTTAAACATTGTTTTCAAATTTTTAATTTAAATAATTTAGTTTTTAATTGATAATACTGGTCATAAATAATGAAATATATGGACTAAACCTTGTTTTTCACGATAAATGATCGGCTTGAAAGGTTGCAAGCTTTTAAAAATAAATTTAACTACATTTCATGTCAGATTTTAAATAAACTTCCTGTTTTAAAACTCTTCATATTTTTTATCCGTGTTAAGACTTCCTACCAAGTTCTCTAAAAATAACTCTCAATTAATTTTAACTACTGCAATGGCTATCATTAACTACTCTTTTTTTTAAATAGTTAGATAATTAGGGTATTATTTTCTCCACGCTTATCAAATCAGTGATGACATTTTTTTAAACATGTAAAAATAATTTTAAAGTTTAAAAATAAGGGGAATTTTGTATGTATTTGCATAGAAATATAAAATAATTTAAAGTAGGATATCTATTTAATAAAACAACTGAAATTAAAAATGAATCCATAATTTTAATCTATTTTAGGTAAACTTTAAAGACATGTACTCTAATTTACTTTATTAAATTCAATTTACAATATTTCATGCATGACGAAATTCAAACTTAAATTTAGTCGAGTAGAAAAAGTAGAGTTCAGTAAAACTTTCGGCTATTTTTTTAGAAAAGCTAAAAACCTTGTAAAACCTTCAACGCTATTGAGGAATCGAATTAGATGTCAGTGGACAACAATCCGGAAATTGAAGGAAATACAAATTAACTTACAAAACCTTGCGGAAATAATAAAAGTTCTCAGTAATTTATTTTAAAATATTCAAAGTAATTCCGTTAATTTGCGTTATTTGGAATTTGGTAACATTTAAATTCAATAGGTTTGTGGAAACGAAAGGTTGATATTCAAGTATGCCCTTATGTTATCCAAACACTTGCTTTTTAGGAATTTAATTTTAAAAACTATAATCATTAAGGTTATTTAACTTTGTCTAAGTTCGATTAATTGGAAATGAATGATTTTAAAATTTTATTCACTGATAGGTTTAACTTTCTATGTATTAAAACAGGAAAACAAGCTTACCACCATGGTTGGATAATTTGTTGCATACAGCAAAGAGTCCATAAATTTTGCATCAATATTAAACTTTTAAAATGTCATCAGTATTAATTAAAAACACGATTGTTTTCTAAGTTAAAACTTATCCATTCGAATTTTTATCTTTGTAGCTGCATAGAAGAAATATTTATCAGCTAGTGTTTAAGTACTCGTGTTTGTATCAAGTAGCGTCTTTTGCTTTTTTTTAGTTCAAGATTTTCAAAGTTTCAGTTCTTGATAACAAAAACCGAACTGAGATGGGTTAAAATCATTATAGTTACCATTCGAATTTTTATCTCAGTAACCGGTTACTGTATAGAAGAAAGCTTTATCAGTTATAGAACTTATATTCGTATAGTCAGTATAAGAATTTATATTCGTATTATAAGCAGCGTCTTTTACGTTTCAGTTCAAACATTTCAGAGTTTCAGTTCATAATATGAAAACCCGAACTACAACTCCGTGCCAACCTAATTTGGGTAAAAACAAAGAGTAAAAAGGCAGAGGTAAATGCGTGGTTGGTGCGTTAGTTGGAAACTCGTGTAAGGTAATATTTACGTACAAAATTATCTGAATACAATTTAACCAAAATACACTTTTCATTCTGATAAAACTGCCAAATTTTCTCAAATAATATTCAAATCTGTTATACCTTAAACGAAATAATTGTTTTAAACATGTTTTTCCGGATGAATTCACAAATAATTTATGGGACTCTTTACATGCGCGGAAGGATCTTCTCCATAGCATATTTCTATTTACCCAACTTGGGTTGGCAAGGAGTGTAACAAGGGTTATAATCATAATATCTACCTTCGATTTAATAAATGTTAGAGAGAGAATCCGTTATAACTTGCAGGTGTGCAAGTTATAGTTTGCAGGTGTTTTCTTTTTGTAATATTACAGCTTAAAATTTAATTTTATTTGCTGGATACTTAATTTTTTATGTATTTTTTCATTTTTACGGACAAAGGCTGCAATTTATAAAAAGAAATCGTTATATTTTTTTTAAATATTTATTTAGCTAATCATTAAAATTATGTAGGCATGATATAGTTGAAAGAATTTCTCGTTGCACCATTTTGAAAAATAATGGTATTTATTATAAATTATCGGAGAAGAAGGAACTGCTACTTTATGTAACGCCTCTTAGGTTTTAAGGCAAAACAATGTTTCAATTTTCCTGATACTGCAAAGCAAACTAAAATGGGTTGAAGCCGAAATATTTGCTTTTTATTCAACAAACTACTTTCTTTAGCAGTTTTTTTAATTGATATGCAACAAATTAGTTGAAAAAACCTTGCTTGTTCGCTTAATTTGTTTAATAGATTTAATGAAAACACTATATGCAATGAGAAGAAATCGTATTTTTTAAGCTTGTTATTAACATTAAAAAAGTTTGATATGGTATACCACATCACACTTATAAAAGTTATTTAATGTTTTGGGGAGTTTTTGTAGCCCCCATAAAATAAGAGTTGGTATAATTATAATAGTAGAATAAAAAATAGTCGTTACTAAATAAAAATTAGCGTACAGTAACAACTGTTAAAAAGATTATAGTAAAACATTTAAATTGCAGGAAAGAGTGTTACGAATGGTAGAAAATAAGAAGCGTTAGTAAATATATGAAACATTGAAATGTTTAGAAAAGAAACACTAATTTTGAAATACTTTAAATTATCTAGGAGTTTAAGAGTAGTGCTAAATTGACTAAGAGTTACAATTACGTTGTATGCAAATATTTTAATATGTTATATATTTACAGTTTTTAGTGTTCACAAATCAACTTAATATTTTAAATGTGTTCCTGTGTATTCTAATGGGAAAATTAAAAGATAATATACTGAGTTGGAACATTCAAATGTGATAATATATTTGACTTGTTTTCAAAATTTACATATAATTCTAAAATGCGATTATTTTATTTCCAGATAGAATTTTTTTTAAAGTAACATAACATAACTTGGAATCTCTAGAAGGGTGGAGCATAGGCTTTATAGCCCATTAATTTTGTTAACTAATTCAAAAGTAATATTTAGTACAATTTTGAAATTTGAAATTGAGTAAAATTTCTAATAATAATAATAAAACCGCACCCTAGGTTGAATATTCATAAAAATCTTTGTTAATCAACGTGCCCACAGTAGACAAAAATAACTTATTCAATTTTTTTAAAGTATAAAATGGTACATTTACTTTTGATTTTGTATGAAGCTGCATTCTAATTTTCTCGTAAAATATTTTAATCATTTTTTATAATATAGTTTTTCATCAATTAGAGTACGCAACATTTTAAAATTGTACTGATACAATAATACCTAATCACAAGTCCTATACATTTACAGAAAATAGATATTTCATGAGATTATAATATTGATACATCATTTGTTTTTCGATAAGTTACAAATACAAAATATATTAGCCGTTTTTGTGTGTGCATTTATTTAAAAATGCACATTACGTATATCTAAATAATTGCATCAATTGTTTTTATGCAAGCAAATTCTGAAACGTTTCATTATTAATTAAGAGAATTGTGCAACAAATGTGAATGAAATGATATTGAATATATTTCTGTTTGACGGTTTGCAATCTGTTCAGTGACAGCGTTGCGATATACAGCGGTGTTGAGCTTACATCTGTGTGGAAGTTTCTCAACAATATTGTGATAGGAATGCATGCCATGAGTTACGTTGAAAAAATTTCTCGAAAACGAAATCGCTTCTTAGACATTTTTTGTGTATGATCGGTTCATTTAGTAGTATTTATACAGCATATTTAATAAAAAAAATTCACTCATTTTCAACTATCTTATTTTGACAACAAGTTTACCTCCATAGTCCAAAACAAATGATTAGGAAATTAACTTTTACTAAAATTCCTCTGTAGCTGTCAAAAGTTTTAAACTTCCAATGAGTCATACTGGGGTGGATACAGAAAAAATATAACAAGGTGGCGAACGATACGATAACCAATATCAATATTATCTCTATACAGCAATTATCATAAAGGCTGTTTATAAATACAGAACAACGAAAACGGCTCCATATTTTAATGCATTGTATTCACAACTAAAACTGGTGGAAACACGGCATTATACATAATTTTACATACAATTATCTAGCAGAAAATATAAGTTAATGTAAGTTGTATTGCGACGGAGTCAAAAATCCAAAAAGGAGATACCATTCTTCACCTTGTATCGAATACATATTTTGTACGCGAGCCCTTAGAACTTGTTGGAAGTCGCACTAAAGTTATCGTGAAACTCGCTTATGTGCAAAGGGTTATTTATAAATTTTAACGTTTTAAATGCATTTCTGAAGAACGAAAACATTCTTCTAAAAATCGTTAACTGATTTCTAATGTATCAAACATCTATTAATGAGTAGTAATTGGAAACGGTACGTTGTTGAAAACCCCTTGTTTTATTTTGTATAAAGGTTCAAAGAAGTACATTAACAAAAACAATTTTTGGGGCATTTTATTTGACCGATTAAACGAGTCTAACGATTACGTTCACTATCTTACCTTATCTTCTTCTACTAATTTTTAAAAATATGCTATTTTTTAAAAGCTTTATTATTGCAAAATGTTAAGGTAATTGTTTTAGTTATAAATATTCAAAACATGAAATTCAAGATCCTTTCCACAATCGTACAATACGAACAACCTAAAACAATTTTATAGTTTAACTTAGGTTAACGTATAAATACATTTTTTAAACATTTGATTTTTTTTAAAAGATAAAAATAAGTGACCCTTTAAAATGCAATCAGGTCCAGATTTGGCATCGGTAGGTTCATAACCTTTAGCCAGGCACTGAAAGATTATTTCTATTTTCGCAAGGCCGATTGCAGTTGTGTGTGGAAATTGCTTATCGTTTTGAAACTCGGATCCGTTTCAACACTGATTCGATCAATAGAAACACTCTGTAACTGAAGACGCCCGAAGAAAGGCCGTATACACACAACATAGTTGCAAAAGTTTCGGTTTACACACCTTTGGATGCACTAAGGAATTTTATAAAACTTATGCTTATAAATGTTTGTCCTTAATGCAAAGTCCAATGCAGGGGCGCCCCGGTGGCGCAATCGTTAGGATGCTAGCCTTTGGAGCTGCATGGGTCGGGCTCGAATCCCGGTCAGGCATGGATGTTTGTGACCGTCAGTAAATGATGTTATTTGTTATGTTTTTGTGTTGCCCTTTCTTTGTGTGTCTCTTGTGCTTGTAAAAACTCTTTTTGTGTGTGTCTGTCCCACTTGACGAAAGCTTATAAGCGGTTCTCTGAACAAGCACACAAGCTAGAAAATATATATGTTCCTACCATACCATACCAATACAGGACTTTATATTAAATTTGTTTGGTAAAATAATTCCATCGACAACTAACGGACCTTTACATGATTTTTCATGACCTTTTTACCTGAAAACATATTAATATTGGGATTTTAAAGTTTAAAAAAAATAGATAATTAAAAAACTTTTTAAACCAAATTGAATAGGGCGTTGTATTGAGTAAATTTCATTTATGGGTGTTTTTGAATAATTATAAATTTAAACTCTAAATTGAGCAGAATAATTGATAACTTTGGAGGGAGAAGAGAAAGCATATATATAGAATTTTTCTTTCAACGAATTTATTGCAACAGCTAAAAACAGCTAAATCATTAACCAAATGTTTTACATATTAGCGTAGCTATTTTTAAAACCTTTCGAATAATTAGTTTCATTTAGTTGTCAAATATGCTATGAATGGCTACCTGTAGTCTTGTGCTAAACAAATTTGTCACATAACACCATGAATACTCAACAGTAAAAGAGACACATTCCTAGACTGATGACTTGAACCTTTGTTGTGCAAACTCAATAACTTTAACCAACAGGAAATTATACTAACTTGACTCATTATTTCAGTTCAAAAATGGCCCAATTCATTATTGTGGTTGCTGCAGTTTACCTCTGCCCACAGCAGTAAACTACTTAGTTTACCTCAAGAATTCCCACACACTCGAATTATTATTTTTTTTTGTATGTCCCCAACTTTACCTTGACTGCTTTTTACCTAAAACAGTTTGATCCATTACTCAGTGGGTTCCCGTTCCAGCGGTTATTCCTCTGTGAGTCACCTTAAATCTGTTGTCAGATCAGTTTTTGAACAGTATCCCAGCTTTTAGTGGTTTCTCAATAGTAATTATCTGGATTTTGTTTTGTTTTGTGGATGGGCGTTTCTCCTAAAAGTTGGTGCAAAACTTTTGAAACGTCTATTCATGTGACCGATTTGGGAAACGCTTTTTGTTTTGTATTGTGGAAATTACTCTACTTTGAAATACAATCAATCATGTTATTTAATGTGGTTTTTTTTGTCGTTCGCTGCTGATTTTTGATAGTAGATTCTCGTGTGCTTAACTTTAATATTTTGAAATGTATGCCAAGTAAGTTAAAGCAGATTATATGAAATTTCAATTTTCGAGTGGGATCATAAAACTGAAATGATATCCATTAGATGCAAGATATAATGAAACTTTATCAAATGTCAAAGGGTTTTAGTAAAGAGTGATGAAAACATTTATAAACATTTAAACTGTATAATTTTTGAAAATTTTGAACTGTAGATAAATTTCTCTCGAAATGTCTTGTCGAAAAGTTCTCAGGAACAGCCATGATATGATGAACGGTCTCGTTTTGTTAAATATTTCATTGCATATTTCATACTTTTCGAAAGGTATAGCAAGGCTACGTTAAATTTTCAAGCTCGCCAAAGAGAAAGCACCTGCTATTATATCACATCTTTACCAGTTGTTGGACTGTTATAAAGTATTAACTTTTAACTAGCCACATCCAATATGTAGAGTAACACAAAAATAAGTTATTCCATGCTAATTTTCAATTTGTTCTGCACAATGGGCTTGTTTCAAGTGGTAGGGGAAAATCCCCAAAACCAACCAATGAAATCGTAGTATGGAGAGAGCGTGACATCATAAGAAACATTCCCATAAAATGATTTAATTTCCTGAAAGATTTATTCTGGCTTAAGTTTTAAAATTTCATGCTTCCTTTTGTTATTTTTTAAATTTTTATTCGGGACTAAAACTTATTTAGGGACAGGTTCTTTTGTTAAAGCCTTACTTATTTGCATTTCATCGCAGAGTATACACTACACAAATAACGTAACTAATTCCACGACGAAAATTCGTTGCCAACCAATATTTCGAAATAATAACGTGCAGATTTTGTAATTGAATCAATCCCGTATTCAATGTTTTCCTATCCCATTTTTGCAACTAAATGGATTTCTCATTTTGGCGAAAACTTACAAAATTATTGGAAAATGCCGATTGCTCAAATCATACAAACGTCTCTGTGTTGAAAACACAAAATGAGGATTTCATTATTTAATTTCTGCATAATTTGTAACCTCTGAGTTTACGAAATTAATGGTTTTTGAAATTGTTCTCTTATTTCAGTAATTCTAATGGGGCTGTTCGAATATGTAATGCGCTATGGTACATTCTAATCTTTCATTCATTAAATTCTATAATTAAAGGGGCATAAATTATCCTTAATCGTTATATATTTTCCAACGCAATGTTTTGCGGTAACGATTGATACCAATTTTATTATGAATATTGGGGAGTTTAATATTTTAAACTGTTCTTCAACATTTGAGGTCTAAGCTCTTTTTAGGGGACAGGGAACACAGCGAAGTTCCAAAATGTCGACTTTTCACTTTTAATATTTCAAAATACCAATTTTCAGCTAAAAAAAGCCTAATTTCAAAAGTTTCTTTTCAGGAAACTATTACGTGAATCTAAAAATAATTTTATGTAAAAAAAATTAGTCCAATAATCGTAATGAACCTCAAGTTTGAAGATAAACAATTGATAATTTCAAGAAGTTACCTTTTACAGAATTTTTCTGCATTTTTTAAATTAAAAAAATCTTATACTTGTTCACTTATTACATTTTAAGAATATATGTGGTTTAATGTGTACTGAATAAACTTAGAATACAACAGCATGGAAAATTTGAACCCTCCAAGCTAATAGGAAAAAAAGGAGAAAAATGCATCGAAAGGCAGAAAATAGGTGTTTTGGAAAAATGACGTTTGAAGCTGGAAACAAATTTATTTTGAAATTAACTACTCTCCTGAACGACTCAGGTTTCATATTTAGATATGAAAAAAACTGTCTATTTCGTAAAGAGGCACAATGTAGTGATAAAAGTTGAAAAGAAAATTAGACATTTTGAATCTGTTACCTCAACCACCGACCGTACTTTTTGTGTACGAATCTTATTAGATAGCGTTTTCAGCGTCTTTATGCTTTAAAAATAAACAGTTGAATATATTTTCTAAGTTAAAATATATTCAATTAAGTATTGTTTGTTACACATAACGTGATAAAACTTTTTTTGAACCATATACTTAATTTTTCATACTTAGTACTCTTATTCAATTTATCCACCAATTTTGAAAATGATTTAGATGAATATCTAAAAATGTGTAGGGAAAAGAACACCAAATCGTCGAATACAAAAGTTTTATATATGAGAGTATTTTGATACCCAATAAATTATCCAACAGTACTACAGGAATACTGATAACGCTGATAACGAAAAAGATTAAGACACAAATATTTTGAATGAATGCTTTATTTTATACATAATAGTGATGGTACATGACAATGTTATTTAATTTTTACAAAAAGACAAACACATAATATATATTCACAAATTATAAAAAGCAATTACAAATAAGGAAATAGAAGTATAAAATACTTAACACTCTTAATAAATAAAGTCTTATTCACCAGTGTTTCTCAAACAAGTCGTTTCACTCGTATCACGATGACTTCAAATAGGACGTGAGGGTATAAAAGTATAATCACAAGTAATAATACAATACAGACATTCGAGGCTAATATTTAAGTTTAACAAGTTAGCTCGAAAGCACTTTCGACAAAAGTGTCTGGTCATTATGCAAAATAAGTTTTCAATATGTTATGTCCACACTACGACAATAAAAATGACAAGAAATTGCTCGCGCATGGAAATGTATATACAATTTGTACCATTCGAGGTAGGTGCGCGCGCATGCCAGACCAAATTGTATATGCATTTCCATGCGCGTGCAATTTCTTGTCATTTTTATTTGCGGAGTGTGGACATAGCCATAGTAACATTTCAAATATTTTAATAGCTTTAATTTTCTTTTTAATTAAAATGCAATTAATCCCAATTCTTTTTTTAGATAATGTGTCAGAAAACGGTTTTGTTCATCCACTGCCAAAATATTGCCTGCCTGAGTTAATATTTGTCTGTGTTTTTCTAAGTCTCGCTAAACTATTATGAACTGTTATGTGTGTATTAGGAATCGCAAAAATTAAGTTTAGAAATTTTTAACTGATGTTTTACTTTATTTTTAAAATTATATACTTCTTGGTTACATTCAGATTTTTCCCTACCGTAAACAAATCTATTTTGTTTATGTAGTAGAAATTACCCACATGCTATTGAATAAAAATTTCAATCAAATGTGTTACAATATTTGTATTGCTATGTGTGTTTTAATATCTCCTAGAAAGCAATGCATCTTCTAAAATGAAACTGATCAATAGGAATACTTTTTTTAAGTAAAGTTGTCAAAGTACAATTTTGTGTATGACTCGCATTTTTTATTCTACGCAAATTTCTTTTAAAATCAAGTTTTTAATCCATATGTTTGTGTGATTTCCTTGTTAAAAAATAATGTAAAGACTTTAACCTCTGCTTTACCAACACACCCGGATTTCAACAAACTTCTCTAATTCCGTAGGCCTGCACAATGAAAGTATGTCTGCCACGCTTCAAGAAGGTCAAACCGCTGTATACAAAATAAGAAGACGCTTTTAAAACATTTCAATTTCATCACTGTACAAAATGTCGCAAGCACCAAGCGTTTTATTCTTCCTCTCTTCTGTCGAATCGTTTTTATTATTCCTTTTCCATTTCCTACACTTTTATAGTCTGCACGTTCTGTCGTCCTTGCACATTTTGGGCAATTCTATTTTTCCCCCTTCGCGCCGTTTTCTGGCCGCCATATTGCGCAAAATGGGCGAATTAAAAGAAAGCGAGAAAAAACAAAAATGGTCCAGCGAATTCGAGGCCTTATGGCGTTATTTATGGCTCGTAAATGTGGCCCCCGTTTGGGAAATATCGTTTTGTGTTTGTTCTATTGTTTTGTTCTGTATTTTTTTCCACGCGTGAGAAATGCTCCGTGAGCGCGTCGGGATGGGAAATGCTCGCGTCCTTGGTCGGAAATATTTCGAATTTTATGTCCGATAATTTGTAAATGCCATCAAGGGGAAAAAGGACTCATCTCATTCGGTGTGTAAACAGACATCGGAATTGCTTAGTTTTAGTGTAAAAGAATTAGAGGTTTATGTAGTGTCACTAACAGGCAACTGTTAAACTCGATTTCAAATTGCCCCTTGTCTAAAAAGGAGTTTTGTAAGTTACTCAACAGCGAATAAATTAAGAAATTGTCAGCTAAATTTCAATTTAAGAGTAATTTTAGGCGCATGTGAATTGAAACTGCAAAAAACACTTTTCCAATTAATTTTTATTTTCAAAATGCTTTTTAAGCGAATGGCAATCGACGTATAGATTTATGCTTATTTTACAAAATTTACTCGAAGATATCTAATACAAGGATAATAAATGTACACATTAAACTAAACTAAGAATTACGAAAAAATTCTATATGCAGCCTTTTAAAACACTATACTGTTTTATAATGATCGTGTTACATTATCAACAAGCTACGGCTTATTATTTCTGATACTAGTTTCAGTTTTAAAATAAGTCTTCACGGCACACGTCTTGCCGTTACTATCTTAAACAGTCTTTCTTAATAGACCTACTCTCAAACAAACACATAATACTGGACACATATTTCATCTGTTTTACAACTCTATCCCTACAGAACATCCTCACAAAAAATGTTCCGTGTTCGAGTCCCGAATGGGAACAAGGGGATCGCTTATCAGAGCATCTACGATCAAGAATCTCGACCGGAAGCTGCTCCACGATTCCGGTAGATGGCGTGCCTCCTGATGCCGCCATTTTGTTGAGTGGAGTTGAGAAGTCATCGCCATTGCGGGGATTTACCTGAGGCATGGATGCTGAGCGATATCTCGATGTCGGACCGGACAGAGGCCTTTCTGGAATAGTCATCTTGTCGTACGGACATCGGTTCTGGTTCAGACACGGCCCACGGTTCTGGTTCAGCAGAACCGAAGACTAAGAACACCACGGCACCAGCAGCGTAGATGCCACAGGAAGTATAGAATACCTTGGACCATTGACCCATGCCGCCGTGCTACATAATAAAAATTTATTAGTTTTCTTAGAATGGTGACTATAGCTTACTACTAGCTACAACTAGTTAAAACTACAAAATCAATCATATAGCTGAAAGATGTGATGACTAGAGAAATGTTATTTCCAACAAATTTGTTAAAAGTTATCACATACTCTCTGAGATAATACGCACCCGTATTAGAACCGCAATACACTTTTACAACAAGCTATTTGCATTAGCAGAGAAAACAGTTTTACAGATCAGTGGGTAAAATACGAATACGCTTCAGACCGCTACGCCAAGCTAAATATCTACAATAAATTGGAGACGATTTGACCGAAATTTTCTCAACTTTTCACCGGTTTTCAGATATACCTAAAACCATTCGAGAAAAGTAACCTGAAAAATTTAACCAAATGCGTAACCTAATTTGCTAATCCAACATAGAGAATGAGTTTGTTGATATTTATCTAGAAATTCGGCCTGAAAAATAAATGCGTTTTCACACTAACATTAATTACAAATTGTGATTTTATAAAATTAGTTT
The DNA here is from genome assembly GCA_023701765.1 of Hylyphantes graminicola. NCBI lineage: Eukaryota > Metazoa > Arthropoda > Arachnida > Araneae > Linyphiidae > Hylyphantes > Hylyphantes graminicola. The sequence goes on from CM043121.1 coordinate 44,334,095, forward strand.
TTAAATAATTGCATTGTTACTATTTTTGTAAAATTTTGTGTAAATATACTTACATCCGCATCTAGGAAAATACCGGCAACGAAAGGAGATAAGAACCCCGTCGTTCCTGCCAAGCAATTAGCTAGTCCGAAAATGGTTCCTAAAATGCAAGAAAATTGTAATAGATGTAATATAATTGTATGTAATATATGTATGTATAATTGTATGTAATACAATTGTAAATTGTAAGTAGGACACCTACTGTAATCCCCAAATACATCGCGCATTTTGGCTAGTAGCGGTAGATCTCCATTTATGGTTCATGTATACCCTATTGCTATTTTCTTTTCTTTTGATTTACCAATTTGAAACCTCTGCTTTCGAAACTTTATCGTGATTTGAACACCTGATCACTCTATTTTTAGGCAGTAAGTTGCAAGAATAAAATATTAGCAGATTGCACATTATTGATTCTTTACAAGAAAAAATTAACTTAAGTTAGGCAACGTTTTCGTGGAAAAAAGTTAATAAAGGCATTTCCTCTTTCCAGCTGTGTTACCCTAGTCTTTAACATTAATTTCATCAGCAATGGTTAACTGTGGAAAACGGAGTTTGCGGTTTTCATGTGTGGTTAGTAAAATATAAAGACGTGATTTCCGTTATTCATCCACAAGCCAATTTTGACTATTAGGTATCTTGTTAGTCAAAACTATAAGGCCATTTAGTGACTTTTTCTTACGAAAACGCGACGCATCGTGTGGAACTAAGGTAAAATTTAAAAACTTGCCCACAGATCGGCACATAATAGATTGATGTGAGAAACAATGTTCTTGTAGAGAAAACGTTGCTAGTTTCGTCTTTATGTGGTGTGAAAGTTGTTCTATACTGTAAATGATGCTACATTTTTGTTGGCTTCAACGTATAGAATTTCTATTTTATCTATAGTGTCTACTTAGTGAATCCTTATATTATCATGCGTTCTATAGCCCCATTGAAGTTAGCGTAATAGTTAATTCCATATTTACAAACTTCTTAGTCTGAATGAGAAGTGGCAGATAGAGTCACTAGGCATTAGCTCTCCAATAGATACAGAGTCATGACAACCGTTGAGAAGAGGCAATCCACCAAAGCTCGGGTGGTATTGACCTAGAGTGCTCTCTAGGCCATTCATGCTAGATTACTTTGGTTTGTAAAGGGAGGTTCGTTATCGCCAAAACTACCACTAGTTGCGATTTTTTTTTACAAATTAGTACAAATTCAGTATTTAAGGTCTTGTGAAAATCAGCACTAGTCAAAATTTGAGGTCTAGTGAAAATCAGTACTAGTCAAAATTTGAGGTCTAGTGAAAATCAGTACTAGTCAAAATTTGAGCTCTAGTGAAAATCAGTACTACAATATTTGAGGTCTAGTGAAAATCAGTACTAGTCGATATTTGAGGTCTAGTGAAAATCAGTACCAGTCAGTATTTGAGGTCTAGTGAAAATCAATATTTGAGGTCTAGTGAAAATCAGTACTAGTTAATATTTGAGAACTAGTCAATATGGAGTGATAAAAACCGGAATGTTGTGGCCAATGGAGGTGTATTCTCACCTGCCATCTCCGGTGCGATGTCGACGAATGCGGGTATGTCCCCTCCTCCCACCATGCCGTAGAAGAACATGCTCATGACGATGAGGAAGACCACCAAGGTGGAGTTGCACCCACATGCAGGCACCAAGAGCAGGCAGAGGGTGGGACCGAACAGGGCTGGAACACAATCATAATCACTACATGAAAGGTTTTCTCTTTAACCTTTTCAGGCCCAATGACAATTTGGCATTATCATTTCAGAATTTTTTTTCTGTTCGTCTATAGCCATTTATGATATCAAAAAGCACATCCTATGATTCTTCAAACTTTGTCGATTAGCAAATATTTTTTTATTATCCCCATAGTCAGCCCTATTATTTTTTATTAAAATTATGATCAGAAAAATTATGATGCCAAATGGCAAACCTGGGACTGAAAGGGTTAAGAAATCGTTTTGGAAATAGATTTTCCAGGTATGATATTTTTTACCAAGGTTTTTTTAAACTAAAGTTTTTAGAATAAAAATATCAGCATGAGGCTTTAGGGAATCTAAAAAGAAAGTAATTTTCTGTCAGAAATAAATCACCATTATCTGAACTATCAAGGAACAGATCGGCCATGAGCAGTATGCTGCAGTAACTTTCACAATGACTTGGACCATTGTTGCAAACACTCAATTGTTCTAAACTATAAGAACACATACTGAAAAAAAAGTATTTCAGAACAACAAGGGTACAACTCATTGTTGCGATTACTGCAGCTTACCTGCCCACGGCAGAGATCTACTGAGGGCAGGTAAACTGCAGTAACCAAAGAAATGACCTAGACAATTTTTTCTCTGAAATAAACACTATTTTAGTATACTTTCTTGTAGGTTAGAGTTATTAAGGGCTTGCACACAAGAATAGAGATTCTTTTGGTTGTGTGCATTAATTATAATAAGAAATTAATAAAGCATAATTTTTTTTTAATGTATGATGCTATTTACATAAAAAATGCTTTTAATAGGCACTTTTGCTATTTATCGCAATTATTTTCCTCTTTTACTAAAAAAAAAATGAGAGCCTCGATAACACACCAAGTTGTTAGTAGCGCAAATTGAATATATACTTTATGAACGTAAGCAAAAAATAGCACATTTCACGCCAGCTACTTTAATTTAAAATGTACAAAAGAAATTGACTAAACGGATGCCTCCCCATTTGGCCCGGAAACAAGTCTGACAGGAAAACAGCAGACACGGTTGAGACATCAAAAGCCCAATTAAACTATGACATCGAATTCCTTCTTGTCTCGAGGCGCCATCCGGATTCAACAAAGTATTTGTATCTTCTGCAGTTCTGTTGTCTTTTTGAAATTTTGTTTTTACTGAATGTGTTTTCAAAGGAAAAGACCTGGCTACAGTTTAATATTGTTCAAAACCGCGCCCTCTGACGGGTTGTTCCGGAAACGACGGGAATTGTGTGTTGAAGTTCCTTTAGATGGGGAGATGGGAAATGTCACGTGACCCAGATTCTTGGCTGGTTTTGATCCACTTTCGACTTCTAGGATCTTCGAATCCGGAATCGAGAGTTCCGGAACGTCGGAACGTAGAATGTTTCTCGACCGGGTTCTCTTTGAAAGTGACTAGCGGGATGTTCTTTTTTTCAATTTTTCTTAGGGTACCTTTCCTATTCTTCTTAAACAAGTATAAGGCACTTGCTGCTTTGTTGTAAAGAAGTGTTATAAAGCCTAGTTGAACCCAAAAAAGTAATTTTGCTGACATTTATCAATTCCATAAAAATGATGCCTTTAGGAACAAGTTTTAAAGGGAGCGGTTTTAAACTGTAATTAAACTATAAAAAAGTTCACTAAAAAGGTTCAAGACTATTTTTTTTTCAAAAATGAGGCTACAACATTGGCGGTCAGCCTTTGCAGGCTCGGTATATTTCCCCAGAACTGAGAGCCATTTTTTTTGTTACACCATTTAGGCGACACTCGCTACCAATTTTGACGCGCTGATTACAATGAATCTGTGTTCCCTGTGGATGTTAAAGTACGTCGAGATTTCATTTTGCCGAGAGAACCCTAGCCAAATGGGCCTTCCAGGGATCTTTTACATGCCACATAATCATACGACATGCGTGCCCAAGATTTTCCCATCCAGAAATTCCGATGACTCAGCCGGGGGTCGACCCCACGATCTTGGGCTTACGAGGCGGACACGTTTAACCTCTCAGCGACTGAGCCGCTCAAGAATATTTTAAATACGTGAAATTTCATAAAAGGCAGTGTAACCTTAGGTAGTTATTTAGGGCTCTACACTCTTAAAACAAACACTCCTAATTTAACTCAGCCTGAGTGGATTTCACTCCTCCAGACTGGAAAATGCACTTCTCCTTTTCGAGCGGATCCTTTGTGTGTTAAACCTCCGACAGGATCACTCCAAACGAGTGATTTTAACTCAGCCTGAGTTAATATTCATTCCTTTACGGTGTCGAAAATGCACTTCTACAACTGGAGTGGATTTCACTCTTTTGTTTTAAGAGTGTACCTACCCAGGGTTTCGAACAGCTTCCTGATGTTGGTGTTGGACAGCCAGTTCTTCTTGCGGAGGTAGTCCGAGGAGAAGCCGGATAAGAGAATCGCCGTGATCTCAGCTATGTACACTGAGGCGTTGATCAAACCATTCTGGTAACGAAAACACATTGTTAGAACATGTCGTAACAATTTTTTTTCAAAAAAAAAAAAAAAAATGCCGTGTTTAAATAAATTGTTTTAGAAATATATTTTTAGAGTTTAAATCGAAAAAGTTTTTTTAGATCGTTTTTATTGTTAAATATATACCTTGTAAAACGAAAAACGAAAAAACAAGTATATATATACAAAAATTAAAAACCTAACTAGTTTTGGGAATTCGAACAAGGACACAGCACTAAATTACGAGTGACCTCATACAACAGTAGACGAGATTAAGAAAATATTAATTTTATAGATTGTAAGGAACATTTTATAATAATTTTTTTAAACAGAAATAGACAAGTTAAATTGTTTACTAAATTCAAAACATTTCTGTAGTTTATTTTTTATTAAACTAATTTGTTTTATAATATCCCTCACCAAGCATTTACAATGTTAAATCCAGTTAAGTGGGAACTATAGATTTTAATAAAATTATATTTTCATGTCATCCTGCAATTGCAACTACCATTTTGTATTATTTTAAGAAACAAGCTAACGATAACAAACAATGTATCTTGTAATCAATTATGTATTTTGTGAAAAAAAAAGGGGCAGATGCCTTATGTTATACCTTATACCAACCCATATCTGAGTTACGGATAATGAAAAGCGGTTTCTGTTGCTGTTTAGGATATAATTGTCGTATCAGTTTTAATAGATTTAAATCATTATCTTTGCTTTTGTTTCTATTCGTGAGATTCTACTCTTTGTCATTTAAACCGGTGAACTCTAAGTATGTGTTTAGATTATTTTTTAGCAAATGCCTTGAATGAGTTTATATATTTTTTATCGATAACATATCAGTGCCTTTTTTTAATTACAATGGAGAAAAATGTATTACAAAAAAAGTTTTAGCTTTGTTTTTCAAGCATAATATTTAATTTAACTACCATTCTATAGAAAATTCAATTTAAAGTTTCGTGTAAAGATTCAAATAACATTGAGTCAGAATGTAAAATAAATACTTAGGCATTTGCATATATTTCTTAGTATTATAAAGCCACTTAATATGTCGGTAAAAGTTATTCTTCGTGGGTTAGTGAGTCATGAAATTTGATGATATTAGTGAAGTCCAGAATCATGCTTCAATGTAATGATTATTTCTTGGAATAATCCTAATTACAACACTAATGGTTATTTTAATTATAATTCAGGGTGTCCGTAAAAGAATGTCCGAGTTTTAATGATATATTACAAAAGTTTATTTTATATTAAATATAACAAATCATACATGAAAGTGGAGGAAACTAACATAGTTTTTTCTATAAGTGCTCAATGTAATGCCTTTAGTGATACGGCGCACATCCAAGTGAAAATGCAATTCTTCCCATACTCTCTTCAGCAAATCCGGAGTATTGGAAGGAAGTAATGAATAGATGACACTGCAACTGTGAAAACGATGTAGCGGTACAAGCGCATGAGCTTATCTGAAACTGTCTGAGTTATTCTTTATTTGTCACCTTCAACCACAAATGCCGAACGATTACGATTACAGCTGATACTAATTACAATTTGAAGCTCGGACTCGCACTTTCAAATTCCATTGTTACAATACATGTTTTAGTGACAACGGTATAATGACTTACTTTTTGTATGGGGAAATGTAGTACGTCGGATAGATATGCAGGCAGCTTAGTAAGTAGAGAGGTGAATCCCCAGGTACCTATTAATAAAAAGTCAAGTAACATAGTTTAAAATGTTTAAAATAATGAAGTAGATATAGAAAAAAATATTGAAATGATATATTATTATTTTGTATCAAAATATTAACACTTGCTGTTTTCTTACCTGCAAATTTAGCAATAGTGACGGCCCAGACTGCACGAGATCTGAATATTTTGCCCCAGGGAATCGGGCGGTTCTAAAAATAAAGGAAGTAATTATTTCAACTATGCCTTACGTTCGAGGATACGTTTATGTGTTAAATGTAATTTTTCAAATAAATTGCACTCCCTGTTGTATGGTGAAATGGAATTACGTGCTTCTGCAAAATCTTGTAGTTAAACACTTTACAAGAAATTAACCACTATATTCAATGAATCAACACATATTAAAGAAATTTATAATCCGTCGTGGGGGCCCATCGTATTTTATTATCACTTGCAAGCACTAATTTTCACTAATTTGCTGTTTTTGACAATGAATATTCAAATGTGTTCGAATTTATTTTCTGGGGTTCGTAACTATTCAACAATCTTTATAAAAGGAACATTGTTCACGCTATCTGAATCGGGATTTGAAAGATTGATTGATTAAAAATATTTTTTATGCTTACATATTTTAAACGGTTATGTAGCCTTAAAGGAATTTTGATAGTTCCCACTTATAAGGTCACTCCAAAACTACCTGAAACAAAGATCTCTATACATTCGTAGCCCCGAAAGGTTATACACGTGCGTTACAAGACCAGGTTAACAAATCGTTAATCTAAAACCTACAAGTATTTCGCAACTGAATGAAATCCCATCTGGGGCGCAACTAGAAAAAAATTCTGGGGGGGGGTTTCAATTTTTTAATATTTTTCAATTATAATTATTTTTAATTAAATTTAAGTGTAATTAAATTTAATTGCAATTAAAAACAATTGTAATTAAAACTAATTGTAATTAAAATTCATTGTAATTAAAATTAATTTTAATTAAAATTCATTGTTGTTTAAATTAATTTTAATTAAAGTTAATTTTAATTAAAATTACTTTAAAAATTACTTTTTTTCAATCCAAACTATTTGAATTAAAATTGATTTTTAATTTCCTTTTGTTTTTATGCAGTTTTTGTGGTATTAATTTAGTATTACTAGTTACTATTTATGAACATTGGTTTTTATTGTACGAAACTCATATTTGTATTTAATAGTTAATTAATGTTTTATTTTTTAAAATAAAAATTAAGTGTAATAAATAACAAATTATTGTATGTCTTTATTTATAATTTAACTAATTGGATAATTTAAATCACCGGATTTGTATTATCTAATTAGTTAAATTAGTCTTATTTTTTATTTACTATTTTTATTATAAAAGGAGGTAAGAGTAAAGATAAATTGAACATTTATTTAAATTTAAAAAAATAAATGTTAAAAATATTCTATAATTACAAAACTATTTTTACAATTTTGTTTAAAGAAATTACTGTAAATGTTACGGTCACAGACGAATTCGTATCTAAGGACGCAGTGAATTGGCTTTTAATAAAACAAAACAATCTGGCAATCTTTATAAGCACGTCGCGTTTTGGCCGATAACTAACTAATAAATTTGATAGAAATCGGACATATTTAAAGAGAGAAAAAAACAATTAAATGATTTAATATTTCAAACTTCAACGAAGCAAAGCGATTCATATTATTAAGTGTACTTTCGGCGTCAGACAGGACAGGCGAATCTCCGATGTAAAATAATTAAAAATTTGTATGCATTTATGCCGTAAAAATAGCAATTAATTATTGAAAAACGTGCTTTAAATATGAAACATTCATTTAAATGTAATGAAAACAGAACTGATTGAGCAGCCATTTCTAGATTTAAGTTAAAAGCATTCATGTAAAAACAATAGAAAGATATAAAAAAAAACCGCGCCCAAGTTAATTACAAATATACTCATCTTCAGAGACTTTAGAGAAGAAATTAAACTTACCGATATTTTGCTCACACACACGACATAAATCCAATCCAGATTTTAGAATAGAATACGATAAAAAGACGCGCAAAAACTCCGTACGTGTAGTTCACTGATTTTACTTGTATTATGTATAATAAGCAAACTAAAAATACACCATGGAAAGGGAAAAAAAAGCCAATTTCAAATAAATCAGTCAAGAATTTCATTTTTATGGGTTTTTTTTTATACTTCCTTCGACTATATAACGTTGTTCATCGGTGATCGGCGCCACTCCTTATTTGAAAAAAAAAAAAAAGATCCGAAAAGAAAAGAGAGAAAGACTTTTTAAGAACGATTAGAATTGTTTATGGGTAATGCAATTCATAATATCAGTCTCGTTGGTGCCAGTACGCTCAGTCGTTAATAGAAGATTGCTTTTTGAATTTCATGGTTTCCGTTGGCGTTCGTTTGCTTTATTTTCTTGATATTGTTTTTGTGATAATAAAAGTTATCATTATAATTTTAGTCCAGATTTGAATGATCGTCGCACGGGAGCAAAACGATAGCAATTGGCGACGGGCGTCGTAATTTAGAATCAAGTCAGGTGACGAGATGTACCTCTGAGTAGGCACCCAACGTAACCGTTAAGGGCGACATCGTACGCAGCGTCAGGACTTTGGAGCATATTTAACGTACACTTCCTCTACAAAGGATTACTTTATTAAGTATACTAACTTTCACTAAGATTTCGGTTAACCGTTGTTACACCTTTTTGGTCAAAACATATATTATTTTCGGGCAATGTTCCAAACTTCAACGATGTTACTTATATCTATAACTACATTTAAGACGTCGTACAGACGAATCGCCGATGTGGAATAATTAAAAAATTTTATGTTTTTATGTCGTTATATAACAATTTCAACAAAATGATATAAAACATGTTTTAAATGTAAAAAAGCAATTGAAATGGAATCAAAACAGAACTTAACAGTCATCCTTAGATTTACATTAAGCATTCAGACAAAACAGTAAAAAGAGAGAAAAAAAAGTGCCTTTCCTTACAAACATACTCATATCTTCAGGTACTTTCAGTAGAAAATACATAGAAAAGGCGCGAAATAAAAACCTTAAAAATAAAACGGTGGAAAAAGTACAGTAATCCAAAGATAACGCGTATTATTGGTTTAAAATAGAATCCGAGGAAGGGGGGGGGGGTGACAGTTTCTGCTATCTCTTATGATCTTAATCATTGCGTAGTACCGTGACCTATACTGATTTTTTGAATGCACAATATTAGAGCAACTCATAAAAAACGACACAAATGAATAAATTTGGCAAGACATGTCCTTTTATCAGAGCTTGCGCTTTTTTTCAACCCCCCCCCCCCCACACACATTACAAAAGAGTTTCGTTAGAAATATTTTGTTTTACACAGATTTATACTTACCGCCACCGGCCACCCATATTTGAAACACTTTAGGGATGGAAAACCAAAACCGGTTTTTTTGCCCTCGGTTTCGACCAAAAAACCGGTTTTTCATAAGGCCAGTCTTAAGGTTCAGTAAAACCGAAAAACCGGTTTTTGAAACATCGGTTTTTTTTTCTGAAAAATCGCCATCCCTACAGTTTCTTATTTTGTTGGCGGCGAGCGAAATAGTGTTTCTCTGTGGAATTTTTTTTCATCAATTTCGATTTTTTTTTGTTAATAAAATAAAATTTGACTATAATATTGGTTCTGGGGGGGGTTCTGACCCTAAAACCCCCCCCCGTGGTTGCGCGCCTGAATCCCATCAAATACTCGCCAATCAAGCAAAATTCGCGCCGCTAAGAAAGAAGCACTCCCGTAATAATCGCCTTATCGGGCATTAGACAAAGGCCCTTTGGCCTTGAAAAGCCATCGCCAATCTTCAACGAGACCGTTGCCCCCTCAAAAAACTTGACATAACCTTTTCCAGGCAAGAAAAGCAGAAAAGAAAAACCACATAACCGCTTCTGCTGTGACGCAATCCGCGGCAAATATGATGTCACAGTGATGCTCTTCTAAAAAACCCGCTTTTTGTGTGACACCATTACGTCATAGCGCGGGTCCCTGTGATGTGTGATGAACTAAAAAAAAATGCCTGAATGGGTTTGTTGGACTCCGTGTCCAGTTCTAGAAAATGAACGGGTTTCCACGAAAGGAAAAAAAAAGTATGTGGAATTGTTAAACGGAATAAAAAATAAATTCGTTGAAGTTGGTTGGTATATACATATATTTTCAGGCTTGTTTGCTTGGAACAGACGTCAGAGACCCGCTTATAAACCTTCGTCAAATAAGACCACAGGCACATACGTGACAGATGCTGCCATCTATCGCGTGCCACCTCCACAATTTAGACATGTCCCTGAAGGGGAGGAAAATAGTCTCCAGGTACCTGTACCCGTGGGAAACTGCGCAAAGACCGCCCATGGGACTTACGGACCCAACACATTTAACGCGCACGTACTCCGCACATACTAGGTGGGTTTTCAGCGACCAGGACTCGATTGCGGAACTTCCGATCCGGAGATCGAGACTCTGACCACATGACGCCTCACAGCCCTTCGTTGAACGCTGATGGACGTAACTTGGGGTGTTTCCCAACCTTCCTGACACCACCTGTGGTTTTAGCGGAAATGACAACGTGATTCTTTTGTGGTTACGCGATAATTACGCATGGATTGAAACATAAATGATGCGGGATGGTTAGTAACATGTGTACATAGTTGGAAATGAGTAAATGCTGGTTGAGAAAGTTAGTATGACAGATCTCTCTGATTCATAATAGTTTTAATCTAAATGCATTATCATTATTTTCTCATAACCAAAATATTTTAAAATCCTCTCTTTTATGAAGAAAATAAAAGTAGTTGACTTTTTGTAAAAGTACCAAGTTAAAAAATTATATTAGAATGAGAAAAATATTTACTTTGGAGTAATGAAATATTATTTTTTGTCACCAATTCATCAATTCAATGATGCCAGTGCTAAATTTTATTTTGATGATGTCTGTTGGTTAAGGCTACTATTAGAAATAAACAATTCATGAATATTGCCAATAGATTCTTAGAAATTGTCAGTGTCCCAAGGTACAACACTCTCCCCTACTCTCTGGTACTATACACATGCAAAATTTTGCAGCGGTTTTTTTAATATTCAGTCGATTAAAATTGACGTTAGACCCTTTCAAGCAGCAAGATCTCTCTATTTAGCGTTTACTCAGCAGTATCCATTTAAATAATGAGTTAGATACATTTCCACCCCATGTCATTCCTCCAGTGAATTTAGAATTTTCCATTGGTCGTTAAAGGATGGGTTTCATAGCGTATAAGCAAATATCTGACCAACATTGTATTTTAAGCAAATATATTTTAGTACTAAAAATAATATTAATAAGTATCCAGTAATAATGCTGTAAAGTAAGTATAGTATTATGATGTATCATATTGCACAGTAAGTATAGTACGAGGGATGTTTTTTTTTCAACCTCCGATGGGATGTAACAAAAAGACAGGTACCCTAAAAGTAATGTGCAATACTGCCGATTTCTCTATGTAATCAATTTGACGATTAAAGCGCATTTGCCATATCTGTAAACAAGCTTTGAAATACCTTCTTTATAAAATGTAGCCGCCAATGTTTGAAGGGAGTTGTGACGGTTTCTTTGAGCTCCACTTCAACTTGGAATCGCTGCAATACAAGCCACTATGCTTATCTATAATTCACTTATGGTAAATCTTCGAGTTTCCCTAAACTCTTGGTAAACTCGCTGAGCAATACTGATGTTCATGAAGAAGGGGACCGAGGAAGCAAGTCTGTCGCTACTGACGGTATTGTTCAGCGAGTTGACCAAGTGTTCAGGGAAACTCAAAGGTTCACCATAAGTGAATTATGGACTGGCACTGGCTTGGAGGACAAGAAAAAATTGACGTGAAGATTCCAAATTTACTTTTTTTAAACGAACCCGTCACAAATCCCTCCCTAACATTGGCGGCTTCATTTTATGAAGAGGGTATTTCAAAGCTTTGACAAATGCTTTAATCGTCAAGGTGATTATGTGGAGAAATAAGCAGTATTGTACATTACTTTTGGTTAAAAAAATCCTTTTGTATTTTGAAGCGTCTTTTTATTACAGCCCATCGGATGAGGAAAAAACACAGCCCTCGTATCATGGTTAATATACTCCTAAAACGAACGAGCGATTTTGACTCAGTCTGATTAATTTTCACTCCTTTAGTCTAGAAAATGCACTTCTCGTATAGGAGTGGATCCTTTGTGTGTTAAACCTCCGGCAGGATCACTCCAAACGAGTGATTTTAACTCAGTCTGAGTTAATATTCACTCCCTTCCAGTGTCGAAAATGCATTTCTCCTACTGGAGTGGATTTCACTCTTTTGTTTTAGGAGTGTAATTTTTTAAAAATAAGTATACGATTGTGGGTTAATAATGTTGTAAAGTAAGTATAGTTTTATGGTGAATAAAGGTGTGAGAAGAGCAGCACCCTCACCTTCATCTCGGGCGTCATCTCCGTGAGATTCTGCTGTATGTACATGAGTTCACTCTTTGAGATTCGGGGGTGTTCGGTGGGACTGTTGTACACCAGCAACACCCAGAACACGAACCAGATGCACCCGATGCTACCTGCACATAAGAGAACAGAGGTGATTACTTTCATTTCAGGTTCAGCTTATTAAAATTTCGATAAACAAATAGTCTGTTTAATTCTAACTTTTAAAATTGAACTTTCCTCTTTCCTCCAATGGGGCTGCAATATTGGCTTTGCAGACTCGGCATATTCCCCAGAACAGAGAGAAATTTTTAGTGACACCATCTAGGGGACTCTCGCTACCAATTTTGATGCACAGATTACAATGAATCTGAGCTCTCTGGTTAAAGTATGCCGAGATTTAATTTTGCCGAGAGAACCCAAGACAAATAGGGATCTTTTACATGCCACAATCATATGACAAGCGTGCCCACAAGATTTTTGCATCCAGAAAATCCGACGACTTAGCCGGGGCTCGAACCCGCGATCTTGGGCTTACGAGGCGGACTTTTAAATATAACTTAATCCTAAGTTTGGCGCTTTTTTAAAACGCATTAGGGGAAGCAGTTCTAAGTGACAGTTTGCGTTACAAACTTCCTATATTTTGCTAAATAAATTTTCTAAAAATAAACATATACAGGGAATAGGAATTGCTTTTTGGTGGACTGTTTCAATTTATGCACTACGATGTTTCATATCAGTGTCAACAACTAATCAGAATATTTGTTCTATAATGCCCCTCCTATATTCTCGTTAGATGGATTAGGTAAAGCAGGCATTTTCAATGCATGAGGTGTTTTCGAGGTTTGTAAGATATTATAATTACAATTCCTTATCCTAATTAACCATGCGCACACAATAAAATGCTCATTTTCTTTATTATTGCGTTCAAATAGATTTAAGAAAGTTTTCAATTTCTTAAAGTGGAAAGGGGATTTCCATTGCAGTTAAGAAAATTTAAATCAACAGAAATTAGCAAGAAAAATAAACTATCAAATTTATTAATATTTAAAGTATGAGTTATTATAAACACATAAATAAACCGACAATTTACAATATATGAGCGGTAACATATTTTTCTTCGTTAGATGAGAAAATTAAACTAACTTTGCATTACAACATTTTATGCTCACATTTATATTTATTATCACAAAACTTCATTATCACAGATATTTTTTTAGCAATAGTATAAAAAAAAATTGAAAGGTGAGAGAGATTTTCGTGTATTTCGAATGAATAAACTTTAAAGCATGATCGGCGTTGATGTAAAGTTAAATAAATGAATCATTTTGATTTTATTTATGAAATAATTCGTTTTTTTCTTATATTTTAATGGCGTTTTATCTCACAGAAACTCGTAGTTTTATATTGAATTAATTATTACTGTTTAGAATTTGACCATTTTTTTGTGTCTTTTTTCATCAGGAAACAACCTACTCGGTTATTTAAAAATATATAAAAAGAACCACCAAATCACGACGCAGTAAACGCAAGTCGTAAATTATATTGCGTCACGACGTATTAAGCATTGCTACATTGTGATGTAATCAAATTGAAATTTTCACAATACAAGTTTGTTTCAAAGCGAATTATTATTTGGTGCTGCCATCTGTTGTAGTTGATTTGTAAATAGTTATAGGAGATCGGCCCAACTTGAAATAGTTGGTGCTGCCATCTGTTGACAAAATTTATATTTGTAAGCTAACCCGAGAAAAGTGGCCACCTCAGTGTATAATAAAATAAATTAAAAGGGGAAAAACCCAACTTTAACAACAAAATTAAGTTTGAAGACATTTAGAAACTTAGTAAATAACAAAAGTCCAGTAAATATCCGAAATAAAGACTAGATCTTACCGAATAGGTAGAATACGGAGGGCCACCCTCCCATGACTCCGTACTGTATGAGGAAGCCGGAAGTGGGCATAGTGACAATGGTCCCCACGTGTTGTCCAATTGTACAGATGGACAGGAGTCGGCTTCTCTCTTGGACGGGTGCCCAGCGGGAGAACATGGCGTACATCGATGCCGAATTAACACCCTAGAACATAGAAACATATTATACAAAATGATAACTCCAAAACATATCGTCACTTAAGTTCCCACATGTGCTATCTCACTTGCACAGAGGATCAGATTTACTGTACGGTTACCCTTGGTGAACTATTTAAAATCATGCCAAAAGTAAATATTCTGGCGACTTTTGACGGCACGCTCTCTATATTGCGCTAATAAATTATTGTCAGACATGGTTGCCGGAAAACGTCATCGTTGCAAAGTCAAAGAATTCGAATCATCAGTCGAAGTCAGACAGGTTGCAGCAAGAAATAAAATTGGAGAAAACGATTGGAGCGATATATTGGAGAAAACACATAATTTCTGCTTCTTAACGACGTAACTTTCTTTAAAATGTGTAAGGCATGCGCGCGCACCTACCTCGAATGGTACAAAGCGTATATGCACTTCCATGCGCGCTCATTTCTTGTCATTTTTATTGTCGTAGTGTGGAAATAGCTTTAGGATAAAGTGAGTTTTGCAACTAGTCTCTTCGTAAACGGAATATTTTCTGCTACCATATGTTGAAAATATTTTATTTATAAGCTATTATAGGACCTAACTTCAACTGGGAATATTTCTGTTTGTAGAATTTAAATTCGTAAGCTACCACTAGAAAATTGGATACCTCAGTTCATAATAACAAATTAGAAAAAAATGCTTTTAATATTATAAAATTTACTGAATTTCTTCGTGCGCGATATATAGGACTCTAGTTCCTAGCCTACCATGCCTGATCAAACGATCAGGCCTTTGAGAGAGGTGTTTTTCATTTTTGCGTAGAACATCTAAAATATTTTCATTTGAATGCTCAATTAACTTGCACTGTATTATTTTCCCTTGAAAAACATCATAAATATCGTGAAGTTGGATTAATATTGATGTAGGAATCTTAAAAATGTGGTTTTAGAATGTGTTATTTGTTTTAAAAAAATCGTTGACTTGCACTTACTCAAATACTTAAATTATTAAAGGCAAATAATTCTAAATCCTACAAACAATCAGAAATTTACTGGCAGAATTTGAACTATACCCCCTCCCCCTCTGTCTTTCCCCTTTCTTACCCAGAATTTGATAACCTATATTATTCCTATGATAATCTGAAAAAATCCTTCCAATGATGACATAACTCTTTTAATATTCCAAAGTTGATTTCGAAAAGCAAAAATATTAATAATCGAATATAAACATGTGACCTCCGACTTAAAATAAACTTACAAAACATTTAAGAAAGAGTATATAAGTTCGATTTATCTTATAGAAGCTTGTTTACTATTTAAAAACTCTTAAGAACTAAAATTATTATTCAAAAAAATAATGACATAGAAATATTTATGGTATTTATGTCAGCGAAGAAGAAATTATATCCAGTATGTTCCGGATGTAAAATTGATCATCGTATCTATATAAAATTTTCAACAAAAGTAGATTGTTTGAAGCGATCAGATAAAACTGTATCGAGAAAAAATGGCACACACGAAACTTACGATTTGTAAATGATTTCAGATAAGGTTGGGTTGAAAGGAATCGTAGCAGTTATAGTTTCCTTTGGCAAAAAGTTAAAATGAAATGCGAATATTAAAAAAAAATGAAAACTCATTATTAATGTTTTATTTGTTTTAATTGATACCTTGTTATCGTTATATCCGCAGATATACCTTTAAACGAAGGTATATCAACTGTAGAATTTTTTATAGTATCCAATTATAAAACAGACGTAACCCGTTACTATGTAAGATATATTTCGTTATATAAAGAAGGATCTCGTTGCAGTAAAATTTATACACTGCATCATATGAATAATGCTCTACCTACGTGTGAGGTAAAAAAATATATATATCTTGGTGAATCTGAGAACCTGAGAATGTAGTCTAAAAGACCTTGACGAATTGTTTTACATTAAATTATCATCAAAGATTGAATAACATCTCTGGATATAAAAATTTAAATTCATTGCACGTCGAATTGCATTTCCAAAGTAATTGCGTTACTTGAGCTTCGAAAACTTAAATGGATACAAATAAAATTTTGATGTTTTGAAATATAATATTGTATTGATTTGCAATATTAAATAATAAATATGTTTTTACATACTTTAAATGAATTATTACTTATATTTTTAAGCAAAGTACTTGTAGTCCGTTATCAAATATTCATTTTATTTTTACGTTTCATGCGGGTGATGGCATTTATCTGATCCAACAAAATTTTTGATGAATGGCGAAAAGAAACACTGTTTTCTTTGTGAAGGGGAAATTGAAACAATTCCTCTGTCTTTATAAATATGAAATTTACGGTTACTATGATAGTTAATTTAATCTTGTAGTAAGATATCAGGTGATATTTTTATTTTGTTGCAGAAAAGTGCATTGTTTTCATTTGAAGGGTGTACACTCTTAAAATAAAAGAGTAAAATCCACTCCAGTTGGAGAAGTGCATTTTCGACACTGGAAAGGATTGAATATTAACTCAGGCTGAGTTAAAATCACTCGTTTGGAGTGATCCTGTCGGAGGCTTAACACACAAAGAATCCACTCCTTCCGGGTAAGTGCATTTTCCAGACTGGAGGAACGAAATTAACTCAGACTGAGTTAAAATCGCTCGTTCGGTTTAAGAGTGTAGTTGCAAAACTCACAGTCTCCAAGGGGCCCGGATGGCCGAGTGGTTAGCATCGCAGGCCAGCAGTCTGCGCGAAGTAGCGGATGCGGGTACGATTCCCGCCTTCGCTCTGGGTGTACTTTCTTTCTCTGTGACAGTAAAACTCTTTCTGTGTCTGTCTTACTTGACGAAGGATTATAAGCGGATCTCTGATCAAGCACACAAGCCCGGAATATATATGTACTAACCCCACCCCAAACCTCACAGTCTCCAAAGTTTCACTGAGATATAGGCGACTTTTGGATGATCGTAACTGCAACAGTACGAAGCCGCCAATCAGCGGAAGTCGCCAATTAGCGGAATTAGTTAAGTCGCCAATTAGCATTGGAGACTAGACCCTTAATTGGAGTTAGAAGCCCTTTCTTTCATTTAGACTGATACTTTACAATTATCTTGCTTTTGGTGACGTTATTCCTTCCAACCTTCACTCCTGCACATTCTCCGATTGGTGCTCCGTTCTCACGTAACATTGATTCACCATTCGATGCTCGGGGAAGTAGGTAGGTAGATAAAGAGGTTGGAACATACATTTTCCGGTTTGTGTGCTTGATCAGAGACCCTCTTATAGACCTTCATCAAGTAGGACAGACACATACAGAATTTCTACTGACATAGCAAGAGAAATTACACCCAGGGCGAAGGTGGGAGTCTAACCAGACAGACTGTTAGCGTAATGGGCTGAGATCAAACCCACTAGGCCACCAGGGCCCCAGAAGTAAGTTATGGTACATGTATTTTTGGGCTTATGTGCTTGATCAGAAACCCGAGTAAGTTACATTAACTTATCTTTCTGTTGCCACCTGATGCATGCAGAAAAAAAAAATCCTTAATAAATAATATCCTACCTGAGCCGCTCCAACGATAACCCTCAGCGCCACCATAGCAGCAACTCCCAGCTCAGCAGTATACGGAGTTATCAAAGTGAGGATCGAAGTGAAGAAGATACCTCCACCAAGCAGCCATTTTGCACCCAGGAGCTCTGACAGACGGCCCCCTAGCAGTGGCGTGAACACGTATCCATAGTAGAAGGCTCCTAAGATCACACCTTGGGTAGATGGACTCCATGTATACTTGCCCTGGGTGGAGAACATTTGGATGTAGTGGAAAGTAAATGAGGTTTGGTTTAGTTTTTGGTTGGTATGGGTTTAGAGAGTGGGGTTTAGGAATATGTATTACAAAGGTATTTGGAACTTTAATGGTTTACTGTAAAGTGAGCTTCAGTTTATATTACGAATGTAGTTACATACAAATAATGGTTTTTATTAAGTTCTGTTGATTAGAGCTTTCATAATATTCTTTTTTCCCCGATAAGCTAAAGCTAAAGAGTCAATTTTGAAAATAAGTTTAAGAATTATACCTTCCCCACGAAGTCCCAAACTTATAAACAAAGTATGTAACTTATTGCACGCATGGAGTTTGAAAAAAACACACACACTAAACTTTGTGGATTATTTAGCAGATTTACTTGTTTCGTTTGGCGTTGCATTCTAAAAATAACCCTTAATTTTAAAACTTTTTTTATAACTTAAGTGTGCATGTATTTGATTTGTTTTTGTTTTTTGCAATGGCATTTCAGTTAAAAATATGTTATTTTAAACTAAAGAATACAATAACCATTCAACGAAGGACTTGCAAAATGAATTTAATCCACAAAGTTTAAAATAAAGAAAAGAAAGTAAAATATACGATATGCACTGTTTTAATCAGGTGTATTAATGATTCAAATACATACCTTTGAAAGGGGTTAACAGTGAGACAACTACAGAATGTGGGAGAATGCAGAAAGGGGTTATTCTAGCATCTCCTAGATCCGGCTCACCAAGATATAAACCGAACTTTCCTTTAAAAAGATTTAAAGCATCGCTACATTTCAGCAGAAAGATGCATTGAAAACGCCAACCCCAACACAAAACAGAGCGGATGCCATAGCTTTTTTTAAAATTTTTCTTGAATTTTTTAAGTAAATCAAACCAATTTTCAGTGTAAAACTCTTAAGGAATGCGTGCCTTATTGATACAAGTGTAAATAACTTTCTAAAAGTTTGTTAGAATTCGCTTGTATTTTTAAATATTCATTATTTAATAATGATGCGGAACACCGTTTTCTTTATTATTACTAAATTAACTTTATATTACTTAATAAGAATATTCGATAACGTTTTTTAAAAAAATGTTTTCGAAACGAGCTTTTACCGATGTTTCTTTTCAAGCATTTTGTATTCTAAAAGAAGTAATAGAGTATTTATTTAGTTAGTTTAACAGAGTATATAGTAGTTATTTAGCTTTTAAATGCAGAAATATTAAAGAATAGATTGTTTTTCGTTGCAAATGTATGCATGAGTAAACTCATTAACGACGATTGACCAAAAAATTTTCCATGCGAAAATAAGTTTTCTGTTTAAGTTTATCTAAATAAACAAAATATAAAACAAATTAATACCATAGTAAAACTGAACAATTTAAGTAAGACTAATCAAGTTACACGAAAAATGAATTTTAAAACTTAGTTATTTTTTTTTTTTTTAAATTATTCGATATCAATGTGTTAATGGAATTCACAAATGGATCGTCAGTAGTTTAACGTGTGAAATTAAATTTTAAATTTGGTTTGAATTAAATAAAGGATTTTGAAATAATTAAATGTGAGTTATCTTGTAAGCAAGTATTGTATTCAGCAACAAAATTGCATTAGCATCCGCTCTATTGAACATGTTTACATTTGGAATATCTTATATATTTGATATATTATTTAAAATTGTATTCTGTAAAATCACACAAAAAGCATTTTGCAATCGTTAGTAAATATGTTAGCACTAACTATTTAGAGAAAAAAATGTTTAAAAATAATGTAAATGTATTAATAATAAATAGTAACTAGCTTGAAAAGTTTGTGAAACCAAGAAGACAATATAACAATCTGCCAATTCAAAAGTAAACTCCCAAATTTATAAAAACTAACACTTAGACTTAAAGAATAATCTCTTTCTACGTCTATATCTAAGAATTCATTGGCTTGCTTAGACAAACAATCTACAAAATTACTGGCCTGGCCAACTGGATAGAAGCATGGATAGAAGCTGGATATAAGCAACCTGGATAGAAGCATGCTTACGACCCCAAAGATTACGGGTTCGGTCCACGCCGAGTGTTAAGAAATGATAAAGCAGGTTGTAATAAAGTATCCCAAAGTACACCAAATTGACGTGGATACTTTGGGCCAAATTAAATCTCGTCATATTTCTATATCCACAAATAGTTTGGAATAATTAACAGCGTCGTAATTGGTAACGAGAGATGAATAAACCTTGTCACAAAAAAAATATTATAATCGTTTCCGAGTATGCAAAAGGACTTATCACCGAAGAAAACTCATCCGAAAAAAGAGTACCGATCGAGACCTTTAAGATAATCTACCAGCTAACTTAACGAAAAACTAGGAGTGTGTAACACTACACGACTTTCGATCACCACTTAATAAATGAATCTATTTAAAGATAAATGACACCTCTTGGTTTCACGAGCAATCCCAAGCATAAAGACCAATTAAAGAAGACCACAGCCCGCCACCTGTACCCTAGGTCAGCGCATCTCTTTATACCTCCTCGTATTCCCTGGGCACCCTGTACGCTGACGAGTTGGGTAAGAGTTGGGGCTTGACAGCATAGAGGTTGGGGCACTCGTCCGCCGTGGTGTCGTTCTCGTTGCCCTCGATGAAGGAGGAGTTGACCATGGCGACGATGGTGACGCTGAGGTTGACGCGCTGGGTGTACTGGATGCCCAGGCCCAGGAAGGTGAGGAATGTCAGGACATAGCGGGCAGGGATGCGCTCTGGAAAAAAGATAGATTTCGATGAGTTAGAGTTTTTGGACCAGTTAAACAAGACAGTGGTTGGTTTTGGTTTGGTTTGAATTAGCAACTTTTCCATGAGAATGACAAATCTTAACTTTTATCTTCACGGGAAAAAGATGACGTTAAATTACACTATCCACAAAGCGTCTATCATTCATATTAAAGAGCCTCAGATTTTTAGGTTTCTTTGAATTATCGTCGCACTAGAGCTACACGAGGGCTATTGGCGACGGGCGTCGTATTTTAGAACCACAGTCAGGTGACGAGCCAACACCTAAATAGGCACCCAACGCAACCGATAAGGGCGACATCGTACGCAGCGTTAGGACTTTGAAGGATATTTGACGTGCACTCCCTTACACGGGGTATTATTTGTCGGACATTTTTGGCTGCACGGGCCGTTTATAGGTCGGCAGCTATTTTGGCGATGCCCGGACCCGAACATGGGACCTTCCGCATGCTAAGCGAGTGCTTAACCGACTGGGCTCCCCAGCCCCAAGACAGTGTTTGGAAAAACGCCTACAACCACGAAATATTCAAAAAGTATTTGAAACCTTACATTCTAAATGTGGCACCCAGCATTAGTTTTCTGGGCCATGTGTTTCGATACGAAGACAGCTTCCCCACTAAAAAACTAACTTTCTCGAAGATATAATTAAAACAGAGCAGAGGAAGACCCCCAACTAGATGGCTGGATGTGGTGGAAAGAGACCTCAAAGTGTTAGGAGTCAATCGTTGGAGGGCCATTGTGGGGGACAGAGTCAGATGGAGGAGACTTGGAGAGACGGCCTTGGCCTGTAAGATGCTGTAGTGTCAGTGAATAAGAAGAAGAATTTGAATATTTTTTATGCCGGTAATATTAGGTTCTGTAGCTAAAACGTATTGAAATTTTGCTTATGAAGTCGAGTGGAACAAAAAATATAATCATGATATGCCATTTATTATACAGACGAAGTAAATTCCTTCAGCAGACGCGAGAGTCTCCATTGATCTTTAATTTAAAAACGACATTTAAACCATATTTACATTATTTCAGCAAAATTTTAGTAAGAGATTCTGATCTGATATCCGAAATCAGACATTTATAATTTTTCATTTCGGGTTCGTTATTTGATAAAAGACACTTTTAAAATTTGAACTTAATAGCTCTTGTGTAGATGTTAGCAGTAGTCTGACGATAACGGGCATGTTTCAGGCCTTGAATGTTAACAAAAATACAAAATAAAAATGATTTTTTTCTCAAGCCCCGATTGGTGATTCAATGCAACAGGGGAACAGGGCACTAATCGGAGCACAGATAGAAGGAAATGCAAGAATGGAAGCTGAAAGAACTACGTCATCTGAAACAAGCCAATTCAAATAAACTGAAACTGTATTAATCGTCCATCTGGTGTATCTATAAACTATGTTTGTTAAAAAAAAATTTACACACTGGTTACAATTAAACACCATTTATCACACTGGTTACAATTAAAAAAAGAAAAGAACAAATGTTGCAAAAAGTATTTTTAGCAATTTCAAAGAAAAATGGTTCTGGTGCAACGATTACTATTGCATTTTCCCTAGGCAACAAATGCCTTTTTTTATCTATTTGTCTTTTAAAGACAATTCATAATGCTTTTCCGTCGCCCCAGTGGTTTAATTACTAGCACGGATTTAAAAAATCAAAAAAAAAACAATTTCAAATCATTCTTAATGCACTTTGAAACGCATATTAAAAAGTTGCAGTAAAAAATTATGACTGCACGAGAAAATATACAATTGTAGAAGTAAAATAGCCTTTGTTAATTTTTTTTTTGACAGGACTAAGCCGGTACTCTTATATAACGTGGAAGTGAAAAAAAAAACTTTCAAGGTAAGTCCACCTTTAGAGATAGTAGACATCTTCACCTTGACGGTGTTAATATTTTGCGAAGGCCAGAAATCTACCTTACACACGCGCCTATAATTTCCGAAGGTTGAAGTTAGGACCAGAAATTTAAGCCAAAACTTTTTTTCAACGGGTAACATGATTAAATTCAATTAATATTCGAGTTCTGTAGGTATGAAATTATAAGTTGAATTTCAATGCTTCAGTTTGCTATCGCTTTATGGACATTATAAATGACTAGGTACTTAATTTGAAAGAGATATTTTTATAATTTACTTATGTTACGTTTAAATTATTTTTTGTTACGTTGTGTTGTTGTTACTGATCCCTGTTGCCCAGCAGAGCAAGACCAGGTCTATGATATTGCACACTCTCAAGAATTAATAACCAATAATGGTCGCTCCAGAAGATCTTCTTTATCGAGTCCCAGGCACTCAAGGATCGTCACGTGTCGTTACATTGTAACACTCATTTGTTTTAGCATAAAATTATTTGATAGCATTATAACCAGCAATTTTCATCAAGTGTAAAACAATATCAATGGAGTTATGAAACTTCTACGGAACAGCTATGATATAATTGACAGTCTCGATTTGGCTTGTCGCATCCGATAAAAGATTTAAAAAATACGATCATAAAGCACTGAAAATACTCTTGAAATTAACTCATTACATTAATAAATAAAGAAATGTAAATTAAAACCAAAAATTATTTTTAGGCAAAAAACAGAATGCCTAGCCTCTTTCGTTGTGCCATACCATGAATAATCAAAGAATAGCAATGTGCTACATTTTAAGACGTCATTAAATACATATTTATATGACAACATATTATTTAACATTAACATTTATATTCAACATAAATATTAAATTTAAATAAAGTTTCTAGTACTATTGTTGATGTGGCAACAGTAATTTACATTAATAAAAATTGAATATGAATGCTAATAGATACACAGATATCCGTTCGGACATACAACAGACAGATGGACAAAAAGTATGAAAGATACATATCTGATGCCATACATTTTCAATAAAAAAAGAATGTTTCAGATCTGACCAATCGAAATGATTTTGGAAAGGGGTACGAACCATAATTTAAAAAAAAATTAAGTAGGCTGAAAACACGAGAAACTAGCCTCGTTCTCCCCTACTGAAATTATTAATCTCTTCAATGATTAATTATAGCGGCTCAGTGGCTGAGAAGTTTAATGTGTCCGCCTCGTAAGCCCAAGATCGAGGATTCGAGACCCGGCAGAGTCGTTGGATTTTCAGGATGGGAAAATCCTTGGCATGCACTTCATATGATTATGTGGCATGTGTAAAAGAACCCTGGAGGGCCCGTTTGGCTTGGGTTCTCTCGTCTTGTAATATGGGTGTCAAAAATGGTATAGCGAGAGCCGCATATACGGTGCCATAAAAAAAATGGCTCTCAGTTATGGGGAATATGCCGAGTCTGCAAAGGCTTGACCGCCAATATTGCAGCCCCATTAGAAAAAATAAATATTAATTATTTGATGGAGTAAGGTGACGAGTATCATGTTACATATTAAAATATTATTTGAGCTATACAATACAAAATATATGAAGATTCTAGTCGAAAGATGCAATTTTCCAATTTAATATAGGGTGAATCCGTTCATTGGTAGACTTTTGACCATCGTAAATTCAATGGGACGAGGTCGACAATGAACGGGCCGGATCATATGTCTTAATTGTACTTTGGAGAATGCAAGCTTCACAATTACACTCCGTGCCAACCTAACTTGCTTAAAAACAAATTGTAAAAAGGCAGAGGGAAAAGCGCGGTTGGTCCGTTATTTGGAAACTCTTATAAGGTAATATTTACATACAAAATGATCTTAATATAATTTAACCAAAATACACTTTTATTTCTGATAAAATTGCCAAATTTTCTCAAATAATATTCAAATATGTCAGACCTAAAAGAAATTAATGTTTTAAACATGTTTTTTGGATGGATTTACAAATAATTTATGAAACGCGGAAGGATCTTCTCCATAGCATATTTCTATTTACCCAACTTAGGTTGACAAGGAGTCTAATCCTTTCATAAACACTAACCAAATAAGTTTCTTTATTTTTTTACAAAATATTTAAAAACAAAATTAAGTGGATTCAAATAAAAAAAATATGTATTGTTTTTTATTATAAAACAATGCAAATTTAAAATTTTGTTAATTATTCAGATTCTATAACAAACCATTCAGTTACACATTAAATAAATTTGTATAAATTTAAACTAAAATATTAAAACTTAATTCTGCTTGCCTCTCAGGGTCTTTCTCGTTCGTCTCTTCTCAAGCAGAGGAGTTTTAATCTCTTCTGAAAAGTTGGAAGGCCAATGCTGATAACCCATCGATTTTCGAACAAAACTTGGAACAAATTATTTGGTCCTACTTCTTGCACAAATGAGGATAAAATCGGAAATGAATCGCTCTTGCCGCTCCGATGAGGTAATATCAATCACTTATCATCTTCTTCGACGTTGCTATGGTGATGCCGAAGGACCAAAACATTCAACGTGTTTGGCGAGATCGGGGAATTAAGACTCCGCCTTCCGGGGATATTTTAATGAGGGGATTTTGTTTGGCGTGTTTGTTTGACGCCTTTTTTTGGTTCTTTGATTCTAGAAATAATTGTTTATGGGATTTGACTTTTTTTCGAGTATAAAGAGGCAAATTCAAAATAGTTTATTTGTTTGATTATTTAATTAAAACGATTAATGGAATAAATTTGTATTCCAAATGTTTAATTTGTTACTTTTATTTTTGAATGGATTATTTAAGCTTTCAGATCAATTTTATATAAATCTTCATATGCAGATATTTTAGTATGCATATTTGTGTACAAGTTTAAGTGTTTATAATAATAAAGTTTCTGAATATCCATATTTCCTGCATTTTATATTTAAAAAAGGAAGGTTGTACGTAGTACCCTTTGTAGCAAAAAAGAGCGTTGGAAATGGACATAGTACTCTTTTACTTGGAAATAACAACACAAGGATAATGAATAAGCTTTTACGACACAACTAAATTTCAATAAAAAAAATCCCAAGTATTTTCTGAAGTTTAATTCCCATATAGACGAACAGATATCAAATATAAATTTGTTGCCGTTATTTTTGTCGGAAGTACCTTATTAAAAGTAATGACTGCCATTCGAAACTTAGGTAAAAAAAAAGTATTGCTCAATTACTAAGGATTTAAATTTACTATAACATACCAACAATTCCAAATGGTACCTGTGTGGGAGGATACAATAATATGCTTATTTTGCTAGCTGGACAAATAAACCTCGTCGGATTTTTCTTTTGCTGGTGTCGAGTATTTATTTGCGACTCAAAGAAAATAAACTTCCGAAAAAAAAAAAAAACAGTTGCAGTCAAAATTAAAAATAACCAGCAGCAATAAAACTTTATTTTAAGCATAGAATTAAAAGACAACGCGAAGAAATTATTCGAGTATTATGATGATTTAAAATGCCAATATTAGATGATTCTGGTGTTGAAATCATTGTAAATATAAAAAACGAGACTCAATGCGAGATGTAAGCTATTAATCGCGATTTTAATACTAACTAAGGAACTTTGTATCTGGTACAATCAAATTGTAGTTGATGGTTTTAAAATCTGAGTTCATTGCTATGAATTGCTGCTAATTAAGAATTATTAATTGATAACTAGTTAATGCTTATTGTTAATGAAAAATTATCTTTTATGTTTATTAATTAAAAATAATATGAATAATTGTGTCTACAGAATATATTCGGCTTTAGGTTTATATGTTATGCTACTGTTTTGTATTTACTTTCTCTTAAAGAGCCTCTAGATATAAAAGTTAAAAGTACAAGGTTCTATGGTTCCTTCCTCCATTCGAAAGACGACCAAAAAACGTGATCTTTGAAAACAAACATTTCTACCTTGTTTTCAAAACATTGGATAAAAATTAAAAACAAGAACTAATCGTATTTACGGCTACCGTTGAAATTTGCTGAATAAATAATGTATAGCATTGAACAAGAAATTCCAATTTTTTTTTGGCTTCACAGAAGTTCATGGTTCTCACTATTACGTAGGTTTTAATTTCAAAACTAGATTTGGCGGTGAGATAGTAAAAAAGAAAATACTAACATCGAAATTTTAATAATTACTTATTATAGAAGTTTTAATAATTACTTATTATAGAAGTTTTAATATTTTCTTATCATTTAATTTATTATACTAGACAAAAATGAATACTAGACTTAAACAAAAATGTATTTGTAAAATGATTTACCATTAACTGAAGCATCATAGGGATAAGATAATAATTAATAGTCAAATATGCACACAAAAAAAACCTGTCCAGTTGTGTTCCAATTTATGGTTATTGTTAAATCATAGTAATAGTTTATCAATTACTTAACTACAACTATGAATTGTAACATTTACGGCTGAACCACAGCTCATTTTATTTGAACCACAAAATATTTTTCTTCATTTTCACTAACCATAGTTCTAAAGTTTTATAATTTATACTTCATTCATAAATGCACATTTTTATAAAAAGTTATGACTTTGGTGGTTTTTTCTTTTTCATGAAATATTAGAATAAATTTTTAAGTTGGGGGGGGGGGGGGGGGAACAACTTGCAAGGTTTAATATGTGTGTGTGCGTTTTGATAATGGAATTTTCTAACGGTCATGCACATAGAAAATAGTAGTTTTTGATACGTTTCTGCACAGCATTGTAAGTTTTAATTAAGCTTGATAAAATAATGAAATTAAAGTATTTTTCATGATATAATTAATGGAAGAAAGTGTAAGGCATGCATTGCAATTTTAGAATTTTTGGAAATAAAAAGAAAAGGTTTCTAAAAATGTCTTCGGCTTACATTTTTTAGACATTATTTAAAAAAATTCTATTTTAACACAAGTTTTTCTACATGAAATCGTTCCACATGAGTTTTTCTACACAACCGAATAACGAATATATTTATTGGTCGAACACCAATTCCTAGCTCTTCGTATATAAATTAAAATATTTTTAAAGTAGCCATTATCAATACTTAAGTGATTTGGAATCCTAAGAGAATTATTTATTTCTAAGCAACTTAACTGCTTATTTATGAATTCTATTGTTAACAATTGAAAAAAAAAAAAATTACACTTAAATTTTTTTTTAGTAAAATATGGGATATTTAAAAGAAAAAAAATTTAATCAATTGAACTAAATTTAATGGGTTTTTTGGCCAATCATTATTATATGACCTATAAATTCATATTTAAAAAATTCAGTAAACATTTATTGTTTAAACTTAATGGTTATAGTCTTTCAAAATGGATTTCGAATGTTTCTCAATCCTTATGGTTTTACAACATTCAAAACTTTCTAACAAAACACCCAATAACATTTTACTTTCAACAACATGCGTTTTCCTATATTAAATAAAGGTCAATATGTTTTCATCTTAATTACCTGTCTTCGTTATTTTGAATATTATGCTGATCGAAATAGCTTTGGGGTGTTTGGCCTCTAATTTCAATGTTTTATTTTCACCTTTATTTGCATACTAGTCGTTATTAGTAATAAGAGGAACCGGTTGTAGTCAAATGAGTGCGCACTTAAAAGCAGAATTATATCACTTGGATGA
Source organism: Hylyphantes graminicola (assembly GCA_023701765.1). Lineage (NCBI taxonomy): Eukaryota > Metazoa > Arthropoda > Arachnida > Araneae > Linyphiidae > Hylyphantes > Hylyphantes graminicola. Next base: position 44,362,613 of record CM043121.1, read on the forward strand.
GATGTTTACGAAATATGAACTTCATTATCTAGAAAAGTCTATAAATTGTACCTGTCGATTACTGACGCCGCGCTTGTTTGTCCAGACTTTTCTAGAACGGACTTTTAAAGAAAATATAGAAATATAATAATTATAACTATGAGAACGAGAACGACGTATTATAAAAAGGTTTTCTTGCACAAATAGGTGGAACGCTTTTCTTTTGTTAAAATGTCACAAAAGAAATAATAATAACAGTTTGAAATTTAAAATAAACAGGATTTCGTGCTTAAAAGGAGAGTGCACACAGTCGTAAAAAAAATTATGTTTTTACTGATATTTATTTTATACTTACAATTAGTATACGCTTATGCTTTTTGCTGAGTCTGAAAATCAGGATTAATCCCAGCATTAACTCATAAAAGACATGTTGAGAATTTGCCACTCAAAAATTAGCTTTCTGCTGAAGTTTATATAAGAAAACAAAATATAAGACAAATGAAGACCATTGTCCTGAAATTTATATAGAGCAGACTATAAGTTACACAAAAAACGATTTTAATTTTTTAATGCTTTTATACGGAAATGAAAGCGTTAATGGTGTTCACAAAGTCGTCTTTAATGGCTTAATGCATTCGATTTATCCCTTTAATGGAAATATTTCTTATGACGTCACGCTCTCCATTGCGCGATTTAATTGGTTGTTTTGTTTTCTTTGACAAAGTAGTGAAGCAAGCTCATTGGTCTTTTATAACACCACGCGTAACGAACTTATTATTGGTTGTTTGGTTTTTTTTATAACAAAGTGTTGAAACAAGCCCATTATAATAAATGCGTTATTTTTTAAACTATAAATGATTTAAAAAGAATTGAAGATGAGTAAATTTTAAAATTTTAAGAATACTTAATTAATTTTTACGAAAAAATAAAACTAAACATTCTTAACCTTTTTGTATAATGATTTTAGAGTTCCGTGCGTTGTAGAAAACTGGTATTGTATTGATTGACGTAAAAGATCCAATTTACAAATAAAAAAATTCTATGATGGCACACTTGTTTACAAAACATATATATACGGGTCACAAATTCACGTGGTATTCCCACGTGCGGGACATCACAACACAAGGCTATTTTTCCGGAAGATTTTTTTTTCCCACACAACTTTTTACCCAATCTTACAAGGCTTCAGTTATCATCCGGTATGGCGGCGCACTTGTAAAATGTATGCCCCCACTGATAGAAAGAAGTCCACACTATTTGTCTTGATTTCTCTTTAAGATTGCGTAGATATCGGTAATGTTTGTTAATGTGGGGTTGCCTTTTGAGGCTGTTCATTGCTCTTTTTTTATTTAGTTTAAGAAGGTTGGAGTTTAATAAATCATCCGCGCAATAATCATATGATAGTATATATAGATAATTAAAAACCATTCTAAACTAATAAAGCACACATTTTAGCTTAGGCGTCTATTCCATGTTAGGTGGTTTATTTTTAATTTCTTTTCCGTAAGGTTTGCATGAGGTTTGGGGGCATTCATAAGTTACGTGACTTATTTGGGGGGGGGGGGGGGGGGGAGGAAGGGGTCGAGTGCCGAATATATCACCCAATATCATGTAGGTGGAGGGGGTGGAGGGGGTGGGGGGGTCTCATCAAATATCGCGTAAATTTTTCAAGTAAAAAATCAACTTAAAATTGCGATCAAATCACTCAAAATTCCAATTTTTTTCCTGACTTAAAATTGGCAAAATCTTGCATGGCAATACTTGACTATGACTCTCCGAAATGTACTAAACTGGTTTAAGGGGTAAAAACGATCTATTCTTTCACATGGATTCAGGGCCGGATTTAGATTTCATGCGCCCCTAGGCCCATGGCTTTTTGTCGCCCCCTCTTCACACCATCCTAAAGCTGGGGCGCAACTAGAAAAAAATCCTGGGGGGGGTTTCAAAATTTTTATATTATTTTTCAATTAAAATTATCTTTTATTAAAAGTATTTGTAATTAAATTTATTTTTTATTAAAAGTATTTGTAATTAAATTTATTTTTAATTGAAGCTAGTTTTAATTTAAATTACTTTTAATGAAAATTAGTTTTAATTAAAGTTAGTTTTAATTAGAATTACTATTGTATAAATACAATTTTTTACAATTAATTTAGTATTACTAATTACTGTTTATAAACATGAATTATTTTTCATTTTACACAATTCATATTTGTGTTATTTAATAGATAATTAATGTTTTATCTTTTAAACACAAATTAAGTGTAATGAATAAGAAAATTAATTAATTCTCGTTTTTTTTAATTAACTAATAAGATAATTTAAATCACCGGATTTGCTGTACAGACAGGGGCTTGTTTCACACAAAGTATACTTAAAACCAAACAACCAATGGAACCGCGGTTCGAAGGGCGAAACCAATGAGCTTGTTTCAAGTAGAACGAAAAGAAAACAAAACAACCAATAAAATCGTAGTATGAAGATCGTGACATCGTAAGGAATATTCCCAACGACAAGCTTCTAATATTTAATTTTATTATAAAAGGAGGGTAGTGTGTGTGTAAAGATAACCAGCCAACGGTCCAAGCTTTCTTTGATTTCGGGAATTGGCTGACCAGATCGCGAAGTGGCATGAGACGATCAGCCAAAATTGGAAGAAAAAATTATTGGCACGTATATTTGGCTCCGTATAACCATTAAAATTTACTAGCTTCGGTGTGATGTGGCAATTTGGGACAAAGTAATTTTTTTTTTACATTTTAATTAAAAATCTTGTCTATTTTTAATATATTTTTAAATTAGGGTATTTATACTTTTAAATTAAAAAAGAAAACAAAAGGGGCAATATTAGCAGATTAACTTTTTAATAAAACAAAACAATCGGGCATTCTTTAAATAAGCACAATCACGTTTTGGCCGATAACTAAGAAATTTGATAGGACATATTTAAAGTTTAAGCTGAACAAAAAAATAAATAAATAATTTAATATTTCAAACTTGAACAAAGCTAATTTAATTCATATTTGTAAATAAACTTTCGACGTCATAGATGCGAATCTCCGATGTGAAATAATTAAAAAATTGTATGCATTTAGGGCGCTGTATAAAAATAACAATTAATTATTATAAAATGTGCTTCAAATATAAAACCCATTGAAATCTAATGAAAACAGAACTGAACAGCCATAAAAACAATAAAAAGACAAAAAAAAAAATAGCGCCCAAGCTTAATTACAAACTACTCATCTTCACAGATACTTTAGAGAAGAAATTAAACTTACCAATATTTTGCTCTCTTATGACATCTATTCAATCTTGATCTTAAGATTAGAATACGCTAAAAAGACACGCACAAAACTCCTAACTTGTAATTCATTGATAAATAAAAAAAAAACTAGTCAGTTTAAAAGAAAAAGATCTCAAACTGGCAAAGACACACAATCATTTTGCACTTAACGCAACCAATATATAAGAATAATCCTTTAATTAAGAAGTCGAATGAACTTTTTTTATTTAAAAAATGCCGAGTTCCACGTCACCACCAGACATTGGTAGTAGATACCAACTCCCGACTTCATGGCGATCCCGGGTTGTATGTTGAATGTCGATGTCGTCGGGACTACCAGGCGGCTAAAGAAGTCTGCTATTACATACGAATTAAAAAAAAAAAAAAAGAAAAGTGGAGAATTATTTGACGTATTACGAATAAAACCGAGCAAAATGCACTTTCAATAGCGATTTCAAAAAATAAATCTTTCATATTTTATATTTATTATGTTTTCTTAATACTTATTTCCTGTCTGAGTCGGCATAGAGGCTCCACACCCGCTCCACGACTTATAGCTTTTCATCAAAATTGCTTATCTTTTATCTTTTTCTTTCTTTGTGTTATTGTTATATAAAAAAATTAAGTAAATGCAACGTGGTGCTTAAAAAAAGTATTAGGACGAAGACTTTCGATTTTAATAGTCAATATATATATATTTTTTAGGGCACTAGCGTTTTTTTCTAATCCCCCCTCCCCCTCAACATTAAAGGAATAAGAATTTTTCTGTTTTAGTTTTCGTTTTTAATCATCATCGCTAGAGCTACACGAGGGCTATTGGCGACGGGCTTCCTAATTTAGAACCACAGTCAAGTGACGAGCCGACATCTGAATAGGCACCCAACGTAACCATTAAGGGCGACAACGTACTCAGCTTCGGAACTTCTAGGATATTTAACGTGCACTTTCTCTACACGGGGTATTCTTCGTCGGACATGTTTAGCTACACTGGCCGTTTATAGGTCTACAGTTATTTTGACGATGCCCGAACCCGAACCTGGGACCTATCACATGCAAGGCGAACGCCTGCTGGGCTCCCCAGCCCCAACTCGGATTTCGCAAATGCGAAGTGTTCTTTTTCTATGAAATTTTTTTCTTGTTAACAAAATAAATTGGGACTATAATGAGGGTTCTGGGGAAGGAGGGAGAGAGGTTATGATCCTAGCCCAAGATTTTTTGAATGCACAATATATTAGAGCAACCCATAAAAAATGACAAAAAATTAATAAATTTGGCAAGACATGTCATTTTATCAGAGCTGGCGCTTTTTTTCATCCCCCCCCCCTCACATTAGAAAAGAGTTTCGTTAGAAATATTTTGTTTTACACATATTTATACTTCCCGCCACCCATATTTGAAACACTTTGGGGATGGAAAACTGAAACCGGTTTTTTTTTGCCCTCGGTTTCGACCAAAAAACCGGTTTTTCATAAGGCCAGTCTTAAAATTCAGTATAACCGAAAAACCGGTTTTTGAAACATCGGTTTTTTCCTGAAAAACCGCCATCCCTACAGTTTCTTATTTTGTTGGCGGCGAGCGAAATAGTGAAATAGTGTTTCTCTGTGGATTTTTTTTTCCAGATTTTTTTATTGTTAACAAAATAAAATTTGACTATAATATGGGTTCTGGGGGGGGTTCTGACCCTAGAAACCCCCCCCGTGGTTGCGCGCCTGTCCTAAAGAAGGGAGAACTCCGAAAGGTCTCAGTGAACATAATTTGTATTTTATTCTGATTCATTGTGAAGTAAAATTAATTAAATAAAATAATGAGAGAATCAACTGTTTCTAAATTTTGGTATTCAAGCAATAAATAAGTAGGACAACGAGTTATTAAAATTAGTTTAAATCATTTATACTCATTATAAACTTACAGATATACATATGCACAACATTTTAATCAACTTATACTAACATACAAGATTTAAATTTTCTCCTAATAAATCATAAATGTATACAAAACTGGTTTAAAAAAACAGACATTAATACGAAATTGGATTTTTTTAAAAATCAGAAATAGTACTGATTTCAAACTCTAAAAATAACTTGTTCAAGTGTAACCAGGGAAGGCGATTTTATTCGTGGAGAGTATGTAGATGTAGACATGCATTTTAGTCTATAACATTTTATGGAAATTTTCTGACAAAAAAATGAGGAATAATTTTGCCGCATCCGGTGCGCCCCTAGGCCCGGTCCTATAGGGCCTATTATGGTAAATCCGACCCTGCATGGATTCGATTGGCGTTCGCTTCTTCCTGTTCTCTTTACTTTTTTTCAATTCAGACCAACGGACGAGTGTTCAAAGTTTTTTTACACTTCACAAAGAAAAAGTAGGCAAATAATACATATATCGTTTGCGATATTGAAGCACTAATTTATTAGTCGATGCAGCTGCTGTTTGGAGCATCCAAGTTTCGGGTTGGACCTTGATTTATTATGTGTTTTGAAAATTCCCGGGTATCTCAAACGCCCAAATAAAGTGTTTCGGTTATAGGAAAAAAAAACCGGTCTGGTGTCTTCTTTTTTGGTGACTCCATTTATACTGAATAAACAACTGATTTCAATGGAAATTATATAAGTACCGTCAGAGAAAAACGAATTGTCGCAGGTAACTGAAGTCTGGAGTTAAATTTTTCTTTATAATTTACTTTACCCTTGTAGTAAACCCTTGCTTTACCCTTGTAGTTTACTATTTACTTTACCCTTGTAGTAAATGTGCTAAGACCGTAAAATTAAAAAGTTCCATCTTGCCCCCATTTTCTCTAAATGAGCAGTGAAAAGTAAAACAGCAGCGATACTTATAAGTGATACTTATAAGTATCGTCAGTAGATAAATGGTAAAGAAATACCTTTCGGAAGTTAATTAATATTTAACACATTTTGTCTTGTGTTAGTGTCAGGTTGTTGGAACGCTTAGGCACGAGAAATGGAATCTTTGATACTTCTACTATATGATATGGAAATTGGGTCTAAAAATAATCACACCGAAATCTTGGCGAATTATCGAGATCACACCACTACGCATGTATGTCCTCAAAGGTAGAGTGCCTCCTCAAATACTATTTCAGTGATAGCGCGCCCCCTTTCGATCAGTTCCGACATAATCGTTAAAGATGACACTTGACTTTTAGACCACCTATATTTGAACATGACTCAAACACGGGTTGAACATCACGTAAGACTCCTTTGAAAACAAATTATTTCGCAACTACTTGTGATTACGTATTTTCTTTGCATTTGAAATACCTGTATATTTTTAAGTATACCTTTATTAAAACAAGAAGTCCTAAAAAACTGAAATATCATACTTTCCTGTTACTTAAATACTTACTGATATTATTATCGGAAAACAATTAGATTCGTAACAGTAAATGTCATCTATGACCGATTCTACAAAAACTTATACACATTAGAAAAAATATTGCTAAACACAGCATCAGCTATAATTTAAGTTTCTAAGAGCAAAAATCAACTATTTTCATTAATTTTCTTTCGCAAATAAAATTATTATTAATTGTCGGCTTGATTTATTTGTAGTTCGAAGAATAATTTAAATATTTATTGATAACAATCAATATGAAACTACTCCAAACTGCACTAAAAAAATGTAAATTAAAACTAATCAGAAATGCATGCAAAAAATATAGTTCCTTGCCACTTTATTTGTAAACAATTCATAAACAATCAAAGAATCAGATTGTGCCAGATTTTATGACGTCATTCCAAACTAATTTATCACAAAATTAAACTTGGCTTCAAATATTTTTAAATAAGTAAAGTATCTCATGCCATTGTTGAGTAGACAAAGCAGCGATTTAATTTACTCAAAATTGAATTTCAATGCTAATTAAATGGTAAATTCGACTTATGTGTGCCCGATAGTACATGCAGGCGGACAAAAAGTATAAAAGATTGGTCTATGAAGCTACCTTTCTAAGGGTAAAAACATAGTAGAGCGGCGAGTCAAGAGTCAAGCGGCCAGTCAGACGGCTCGTTTTTTATTCAAGATGCTAGCGTCGCTTCACATGCACATAGTAGAGCGGCGGGAACTGCTGCGAAGAGAGCTTCATGTCATGAATCTAGTCAGCAAGATGCTCTCTTTTTCACATTAATTAAAGTTTGCTTGATGGAAAACTTGTTTCGTGCCTTACCTAAATGCTAACAATATCATACAGTATAAAAAAACGTATCTGTACAATTATTTTCTACTCCTACTTCCTTAAACAGTTTGTCCAATGTGTACTGATTGCGATGGTCATTTAGCTGTTGATTCACAATTCCGTATCGACAGAATGAGCATCTCCACGTTCATTTTGTGTAATTAAATACTTTCACCTTAAAATCAAGAAAAATTCACAAACAGACAGTACCACCTGCACTGGAAGCCCCAAGTCGACTGGAGCAGCGCTTCAAAGAAATCGTTGGTGATTTTACGAGCGGCGAGTCAAGATTCATGTCGATGCATGCAGCGCTGCTTGCCGCCCCACTATGTGCGCGTCAACTTGAATGTACGGAAGATTTAAAAACGCGCCGCTTGACTCACCGCTTGACTCTTGACTCGCCGTTTCACTATGTTTTTACCCTAACAAAATTTAAAATCCGACGGATAGAATCGATTTTGGAATGAGGTACGGACGTCGGACGGACAGACATACGCAATCGTCAGCATATCAATACTTTTTAATTCTTTAAAATTGTTTCAGATTAAAAAAAAAGAAAAGTAGGCTAAACTCTTCAATAATATATGTTAAAAAGTTATTTTTAACAGTATGTTTTCCAAGTAATTTTAAAAATATTAGCGCTTAACTTATGCTGAGGGTCACATCAATTTAGTGGAATTTGAGGTTTTGAGTGGTAGAAATGAACACTTTTTGAATGCTATGAATAAACATTGTTTTTTTATTTAACGGTCTATTCTAAATTTTTTTTAATGCAATGTGTCTTATAAATTTATCACTGGAAATTCTTTTTGCAAGACATCCGAAATCTGCTTGACACTCTTGCCAGCTTTCCACGTCATTTTTATGCAATTAAATAAACCAGTTCGGTATCAGTATTTTGGAAAGCTTGAACATTCTAGAACAGTTAGTATTAAGAAAAATTGTAAAATGAAGTTGTGAAGTGAAGTTTACAAAGCTCCGAGTATTGTGGAGCTAATATAGAAGAGAGTAAGACCAAAGAGTTCTATAGTAGGGTAGAGGAACGAATCGTACTGAGCTGCCATCGTTCAGCCATGACTCACTACGGAGCCCGAATAGAGTGCAAAAGTGCTAGTTAATTTATAATTTTGATACTGAGAAAGGAAGTACACCCAGGGCAAAGGCGGGAATCGAGCCCGCATTCGTTACAGCTCGCGGACTGCTAGTGTTATGACCTGCGATCCAAACCACTCGGCCATCGGGCCTTACGTGCCACCCTATATTGCCTCCGTGTTGGTCCATGGTGCTGTTGTCTGGCTCAGTCTCTACCCTACTACATAACTCTATAGGCGCGTTTACATGAGCCATCGAATCAATGGAATGTCAAACTCTTCAATAGGGGAAGTGGTCAAGCAGAACTTTTAACCCAAACAGGCTAATTGTGGCCGAATCCATGGAATCAAACGTCAAACCCTCCTTGATCGGAGGGTTTGCAAACCCCCCAATGAACCCTGCAATTCCGGTTCTGCCTGGGCGAAAATCCCCAAGAGGGAAAATTGGCGGAGTTTGCTCTTCATTCCATGGATTCGACGGCTTACGTAAACGCGCCTTTTGAGTAAGACCGTCTTGAAGCTCACCTAAGCAGGATGGAGGCGTGGGCTGCGTCACTATCACCTTCTCTGGCTTGTTGCACAAGATCTCCGGCATCTCGATTTCGCTCAACTTCTCAAAGTCGATATTAGAATTGTTGGAGAGGGTCCTTTTCCTAACAGCCGAAATCATCGATGCTTTTTTGAACAACAAAATACACCCAGCGATACGAAATTTATGGTATAAAAAAGAAGCCAGAGGTATCTTTAACCACCCTTTATATAGTCCCTCGGAAAGGATTAAGCACTTGGAACACTGCGTCACCCCTTTGGGATGGGATACTTTGTGATTTCCTGGTATGTGGGAATTGAGACAAGCGCTGGAAGATAGTGCCTTAAAATTTATGGTGCAACGCGTTGAAACGTTAATTTATGGGGGTAGCTGAATTAGAGAAGAATTGGTTTTTGTTTGTCTTGAACTGTAGGTACATGGGAGTTGACGTCGTATTTTACGTCGACTAAGTATGGAAATGAAACTGATAGTAAGGACAAGGTCGTATTTGGTGGTATGGAAGATATACCTCTCCTAAAAAACGCAGAACTAAACCGGATTTTTATGTGTGCGTCTTCAAATAACAATGCATAATTATTGGTGTCTAATCCAATATACTTCCCTTATGATGTTGTGAAGATAGCATGGAGATAATTAGAAAGCAAAGTTTACATTGTAATTTGTAGTTTATTTGATTGCAGACAGATGTTCTACTATGTAGATATACGAGAATGTAGCGCGGAAATAAAACATTACTGTTTGAATACAATGGAAAAAAAGACTAGAGACAGCTTTAGTCTTTATCAAATGATAAAGAAATATCAAGTCATAGTATTTGGGCAAAATACGTAACTTTTAGGTGAAATGGTTTGAATTGTAAATATGCCAAGTAAATGAAGGCTGTTCTCATTCTCCAAAGTATAACTAAGACACAGGAGCCGGCCCGAAAATCAGGGACTTTATTGAATTAATTAATGTCGCCACTGAAGAAACTGGGCTCTATAACTTAGCTGTACTCTGGAGCATGTGAGTTTTGTAACTATACACTCTTCATATGTTTCAAACTTTTTCGGTAACCCCAGTGTTTAAAAAATTTTATAAATATGTTAAGCAAAAAGGGTCATTTTTCATTTCACAGAAAAACAAAATACAGAAAATTTCCAAGAAAATCCAACTTTAACTTTTAATACCCTCCCCCCCCCCACTCTCTTTAACAGATTTCTGAGTTAAAATATTGCTTATAAGAGGTTACAGGGATTGCAGGATTTGGATTTTATGATTGTCAAAGCAATATTTTTCTTAAAAGTTTTTGTTAAAGATTTTTCATGTATCTAAAGGACTATTGTGATTTTTTAATTATTAAAAATAATAATTAAATTAAGATTAACAGTAATAATTTAAAATCTTTTGTAAAAATTAAGATAAATATAATTCAAGTTAAATTTCTTGAATTCTTTTTCAAAATTTTTTGAAAAGGAACTTTAATTTTTCTAAAAAAGGTTAATCAATTGAAAGCAATTTGAAAAAAAGAAACCAATTTGATTAACTAATATTAATTCTAAAAAATAAATTTCAGGAACAAATTTAAAAATGAGACACTTAATTAAAAAAAAATCAATTAAAATAAGTGATAGTTATAAAACGTAATATTTTTTGCCAAATTTCACTTACAAAATATTAAAAAGAGAAATACTATGTTTTAGACTTTTATTTAATATAAAATATATACACATTGTGGGCCCCAAATAGGTTGTAAATAAGAAACTTATGAAACAAAGTTGAACACAACTGTATGAAATGAAAGTTTTTTCACATTGATGAAAATTATTCCTCGAATCACGCAGATACTTTCAGATGCTTCACATCATTCCAGTGTTTCTCTACAGCTTTGGAGAGAGCGTCCAAGTATGTATCAAGAGTAACTAGTTCTCTCTAAAAAGATATAATTTATTTTTAATGAAAGTTTTTATAAATCACAATTCTTCAGTTGACAAGTGTGATTTCTATTGTTGGTCTTTGAGATAGAATACAAAACCCATTTTTTACAGTACAACTACTTTCTACAGTACAACTCTAATTATCCGAAGCGTTGCTGATTATCTTAATTTCGGAGGAAAATTCTGCACAGCCATCTGTTTCTGTTTGCATTTGTTGGATGACATGCCCAGTAATTTTCCTTGGTTGGTTCAAATAAATTACTAAGCATGACATCTAACAAAGACAAACAATGAGAAAGAGGCAGGGTAAAAAAGCTTATATGTTGCATAAAACTTTTGTAAATCCAAGACACTAACCCTAAGTTAAATAAAAGAAGCTATTACTAGGGTTGCTACACTTTTTGGCAAAAAAATATTAAGGACGGACTTTTCAAGGATATATTTCATTTTCAAGGACTGTATATTCAAACATGCAACACCTAAATTTCACGATAATTTTTAAAAATTAATTTAAAGAAGGAATAAGAGCTCTCTAACTTTCAAATGAACTTAAATAAGTGCTATAAAATAACCATTAAATTATTAAAAAATCCATCTAAAATCACTTGCTCTGCCTTCTTGGATTATACCTAAACAATAAATCAAAAAATTAAATAGGAATCGATTCCCATTGAAAAAGTGTTTTTAATGAAGCCAAAATTAACATTTACATCAGCCTTAGAAGATGACATATGAAGACTCTTGTTTATATTTAACGAAATTAAAAAAATTTAGGACTTTTTAAGGTTGATAATGTTTTCAAGCACTTTTAAGACCTTGAAAATCAATGTTCTTTTTTTCAAGCACGTTTCAAGGATCCTGTATTACAAAAGATTATAACTCAAACTTATAAAACACCACCTTACACTTTGGTTTTGGTTAGGTTAACGATTATCAAAGCTCGAACTACATGATCTACTCTCCCTACAATACATGGAGTAATTGGTTGACTATTCCATTTTTTCTGATTAACTTCAAATATCCGAAGTCCTGATTATCCAACTGTGATTAGGTTCCAATTACTTTGGATTAATGGAGTTCTACTGAACTTGACTTCTATATAAACATGGTTAATACACAACAGTCAACTGTGGCTCTAGAGCGACCTTAATTCAATCAACCAATTTGAAAACTCTATGGTTTTGACTCTGTAATAACTATTTTCTAGATTCCAGGTGGCAAGGGTAAGTTTAATGTCCCCACCCCCTTCGAAAATCTGGTGATTGGTACATATGAAACAGAAACTCGGAAAGCATTTAAAAATCCGGTATTTTTGGGTTAATTCTAGAGATTTGGCAAGTGTTCACTAGGAAAGGTTATGTAAAATGAATTAATTTAAAGAATGGTACAAAACATGCCAATTTTTTTTCAATTGCTAACAGAAATGTCACGCTCTCTTACTTAAATGCATTTCATCTGATTCATCTATTCCACAAGATAAGCCTTTAGAAATATAAGAATAACCAATGTAGAAATTTATTTATTCATTAAATCTTGTCTAGCAGTCAAAGAATTTGATTTGTCTTTTTTTTTTATGCCAGCTAGTTTTATATTTTGATTTTGCAAAATCCAGATTTCCATTTATTTAAGGAAAATTTCAAAAAAATATTCATAGTAGTCTTGCCTACCATTTGTTAACACTGCACTCAATTTCAAGCAAAGTTTGGTTTGCAATTTAGAATAAAAAACAAGTAAAATTTCACTTTCAAGAGAATATATCTTTTACACCCTACAAAAAATAATTCTAGTATTTTGAAAATATTTGTAAAAGTTTCCATTAACAGACTTTTAACTGATTATGTTTGCAAGAACCTGATAAGGGAAAATCTAAATCAAGAGGATTCTGATCTCCTCCTAAACAGATTCTTTATTACTAAATTTGGTAAAATTGCATCTAAAACTTATCGTAAAATTATTCTCCATTACTAGGCTAAACTAAATAATTAGTAGTAACAGTACAAAATCCCTCAGATATTACATAACTTATTATTTAAATTATTCATTCATTTTACATAAAGAAGTTTTTCAAAAATATTTTTCATATTTGGTCCCAAAAGTATTCAACAAGCTTCCTTCTGAACTTCAAAGTATCCCTTCTTTATACAGGTTTTAAAATTCTTTATTTAAATTTATATCATTAATAGACAATATTTATGTATATTTTAATTTAATAAAAGCAAAATATGGTTTTTAAAAATATATTTCCCGCTGACCAGAATTCTAAGCATTCTTTTGATTATCTAGCATTAGCATTGCCACAGTTTTTCTTTTTGTTTACATTTATGTATTTAAATTTATTATTTTTTTTGCATGTTAGTCAACTTATAACGTGTCTTTCAATTGTAATTATGATTAATTAGTCACTAATACAGGTTTTTTTTAACCCCTTTGTGACGAAAAAATTATTCTTGTAATGTTTGTTTTATGTTAATAAAGTGTTTGTCTGTATTATTATTAAGATTCAAGAAACAGACTCAAGATACTTACCCTAGTCAACAAGGAACAAGCTATTAATGGCATTTTTCTCAGACTTCTCCCACTTAAACCTTCACTTTTTCTGTAGAAAGGAAAACGAGTTTCTTAGCAATAAATTAAAAATATTAATATTATTTCCCACATTCCCAGATACGAAAAATAAATTTTATACAAATTAGTAAAATTCTAGTGTTTTAATTGTTTAATTATTAAATTTCTGATAATTTTATGCAAGGATCTACATCAAACACCGTGTTTAAGGAAACTTTTATGTATATATAATATATATTTAATAATATTAATTTAATTTTATAGCTTATAGAATTTATAAATTAAATATTAGTATAATTTACAGCAAAGAAAGGGCACCATCTAAAAACATTAAAAATAGCATTTTTGTACAAAGCTTAAGCTGACCAAACTTGTTTGTGACAAAAAGTAACCATTCATTTGTATAACTGTTACACATATCAATATGGTATGTTAAAATCAGGGGTCTGTCCAGGAAATTTTTACAGGGTCCCTTTTTTGTGAATTTTTTTTTAGAATTTTGAACATATGCTAGTTTTGTGAAATTTTTAAAATATAGGGTAATTTTGAGAAAATTAAGAACAAAAGCTCTCGTTCAACAAGAAACCTTTAAAATACAAAAATAATTTGATTTTCTTATTTTATCATATTTGCTTTCCCTATAAAAATTTGCATATTTTGAAGGTTTCCTGTTAAACAGGACTCTTTAGTAGACAAAACAGTTTTTCAAAATGTCAAATTACATTTTATTATAGTATTTAATTATCTGAATACAAATTTCCACAATACTAGAGTACACATTTACTTAAAAAAAAGTTGTAAATAAAATACAAATGAAACATTTACAACTTTATCCTTCTGGCAACATTAGATTTAAAAATATCAATAATGCAAGAACATTGATCATCGTATCTGGGCCATTGAAAACGATTCTCAAATGTCTATCTAAAGTGTCTTGTTTCAATTTACTTCTCAATTCAGAACAAATGAGGTTCATTCGGGAAAAAATCCTCTCAACAGAAGCTGTACTTGAAGGTATAATAGTTGCCAAAGTTAGTAATTTCAAGCAATTCGGGATCGAAATAAAATTTGTTCTTGTGACGTTCTACTGGGATTTTTTTTTTGTTTAGGGCGGGAATTTTGTGAAACATCCATTTACGTTTTCACTGATTTTAATTTTGTGAAGGGTCCCTTTTCCCCCTTTTGAATTTTGTGAAGGGTCCGTTTTTGCAGAATTGAATTTTGTGAAGGGTCCGAAAACGGACCCAATTTTCTTCTGGACAGACCCCTGAATATGTTTCTGAATTATGAATAAAAAATCTCTGAACACATACTGTGCAATTTCTTTCAACTTCATAGTCCTTTCTTCACAGCTCTGTTCATTCAGAATACTTGGTTCACTTATGTGAACGTTTTGCATTCGGTAGAGTGGCAAGATCAAATCTCGAGTACAAATGATTTTAGACTGAAAGTAGGTAATATAAATTACTCATAACAAATACAAATGAAATAAAGCTGTAAATTTAGATACTTATTATAAGAGGATTACAATTTCAAAAGTTTTAGATATTATGGAAACAGCAATGTTACATTCATTAAAACTTCAATAAAACAGACTGTTTAAATAAGGAATAGTACAAGGGCACAAATATATATAAATTTCGATTATTTTAATGAAAAAGAACTATATCTAGCATTAAAGTAAATATGATTATGTAAAAGAGAGATATAAAATAAGATATGTGTATATACAAACAGATTAGACTTTTGTCTGTAAATGAATAAATAAAACTAATTTCGTTTCAATGCTAGAGTTTTAAACTACTATTTTTTAAAGCTTTTTTCCTTCAATTCACACACCTAAATATTTGGAAGCTATATTTTAATCCATAGCAATAAATAAATTATACAGTTTAATCAAATTACTCCAAAAAGATAATAAGTGATAAATTAAGAGATCAGGATACTAATAATTTAAGAAATTTGGTTAAATGAAACAAATAGTAACATTACAGGTGGTCTGGACAAATATATTTTAATATAACATTCTTACTTCTTGTAGTTCATTTATGCATGTAACATAAACTTGGTATATGGCATCAACAGAAGGTAATCCAATAAACTGCTTCATATCAGCACGATCAATTAAAGCCACGTCGATAGCATCAGTGATATTGGAGGTAGTAAAGATCAATACATTAGGATATCTATAAAGAATTAAGGACTGTATTGCTAGTTACAAGATTTCAAATCTTTTCTTGAAAAATGATGATTCAGACAATTAAATAATAAAAATTTATTTTAGTTTTTTTTTAAATGATAAATATACTTTTATGCGGGTATTTCTAACTACATCATTCTTAGAAAATAAATATGCATAAAGTATACTATATTTAATAAACCTAAAATTTGTTTTATAAAATAAATGTGGTTTCATTTTAATTCCATAAAAAAAAATTTTGCTAGAAAAACCATTGAAAAATTTCAGTTTAAGTAAAAAAGTATAAGTTAATGGCTAAAAACTAAATTTCAGTAAAAGTAAATGGATATCTGTTAACCACTCTGTTTAGATGTTAACATGCTTCAAATCATCATTGCATATAGGCAAGTATATACTTCAATAAAATTTTATTTATCATTAATAAGTCCATTAACTACTGTTTAATCATTTAAAAAATTATTTAAGAAAATAACCATAAAATAAAACTATTCAATAAACATGGAAGCAAATTTTCTTTTATTCAAACTAGTGTAGGGAAACAAATGCAAGTATTAAAAATATCCATTTGCATTCTATTTCAGGTATTTATAATACAAAATAAAAAATAGTCATACCTTTTGATCATATCCAAATGCGTTAGAAGGGCATTAACTACACGCAAAGCATCAGATGGTTCATTACCCCCTAAGGCAGATGCCCGAGATCGTGCCAATGTTTCAACCTGGGAAAATACAAGTAAACCCTTTTAATATGCATTCCAATGATCTAGGGTAGTGTGCAAACATTATTACTTATCAGTCATAAGTTTCACATTTTAATCATTTTTATGACATTTTAAATTCTGATCCCTCAATTTTAATAATTTGACTTCATGCCAATCAATAACAGAAATTAATTCTTCCCCAAATAGCAGTTGTTTACTTAATAATATTTTCACTTGATTACATTAGTTTCTATGACATGTATCTTATCTTAATTTAAACTTTTAAATCATGATAATTAAGACTTTTGGGCTTGTTTGTAAGTGTTTTCAAACTATTGTGTGATAACTATTGATCGTTTTGAGTACATAATTATTTGTTTACCTTTAATGTTTTAATTAATCTCATCTATTATTATTGTTTTTCACTGAATACTTCATTAATTACATAACAAGCTATTCGACATAAACTATTTAAACTTACTCCAGCAAGCATTATATTATATTTATTCCCATTATTTCTTGTTTGCTGACAATCACCTATTCTTACGCCTAATGATTTTTTTTATCAGTTTTATTGATATTCTTGTCAAATTCAACTTAATATTTAACTATTTTTGTATTATTATGTACTCTTAACTTTCCTAATTAGCCGAGGTGACTGCTTCGTTTTCTGACGTATTTTTTAATTTGTTATAGGCCTTTTTAGTTCAAATTTTCCATCGTTACATTTGTTTATAAAATACGACCCCTTATAGCCATTTACGTTTCAACCTGTATTCCCGCCAAAATAGGATGCGTCATCAGAAAGCTCCCTGATTGGCCTGTGACTCTGCTGAGTCATTTTTGGGTTTCTTTCTCCGATTCCTGCGAGTGAGAGATCACAGTTTATGTCGAGTATTTTCGCATTTAGTACGTTTTGGCATCAGTTTTTCGGCAGACTATATAAACTGCTAGCTGGTGGGCATTCCTCCTTTTTGAATAAACAAATGTCACAGTAAGCTGCAAACGATTCGGCTCTGGAGGACGGAGGTCCCGGAGTGGCACCAGTCCCCTGAGACCTCTCAAATCAGGGACCAGAGGACTCCCTTCGACCAGCCCGTCATCTTCAAGGCCTCCATGGACGGTGGCCAATATGCTGTCCATGCAACCGCTCCCTGCGTTGGAAGGTGTCCAGCCGGCCACCCAATATGCAGCCCGATCCGGGAGTGGGCCTCGAGCAGACCTCATCACAGCCCAATCCGGAGGTGGGATCCGAGCCATCTTCATCACGGCCCAATCTTGGAATGGGTCTCCCTCCTTTGAACTGTGCCTCTGTGGACTCTTGAATAACCACTGATTTAAAGGATGACCACCTGCTGGTTTTTTTTTTTATCGCTTCACAGTGAGCTTTAACCCTTTTTTTTAAATATCTAAATTTTCCTTATTAATATTTTTTGTCGTTTATTTTGAATTTCTGAATTCCATTAATTAATTTCGTTTTCTTGTTAGGATACAGGTAGTCACCTCGTAATTAATTTTTTTTTACTATTTACATGTAAGAGTAATATTTTTTTATTTATCATAATTGTCCAAATACTGATGATGAATTATACTGTTTTTTTGTAAATTTTTATTTCGATCATTAAACGTTAGTTTCTTTTGGCAAACAACTTGCAATTAGTTCTTTTATTATCACATTTTTTATTTTAAGTATTTTCTCTCCTTTTATTATTTAATTCCTTGTGCTGGGCTTTCAAATGTGATCATGGCCGATTAAAAGAAAGTTCAGAACAGTAGACTGACCAGTGAATTAACAGTTGGTAAATACATAAAAAAAGTAAGGATTAAAAATCATCTCACTGGATAGATTGGCAACACTGACTTCCTCTTATCTAGTAGGAAGCTATCTGACATCTGATTGGTTGCCCTGGTCTTTAATTAAAATCCAACATGTTTATTGACTGGACATTTTTGTGTTCATTCACTTGGCTTTTGTACCACTTTTTATTTGGACCCCCAAAAGACCCAAAACAATGCAATATAAAGTCACCTACTTTTTTTTGTAGAATTTACGTATAAAGACAGATGTGTTCACATTGGCATAAACCCACAAGCTATATATTTTTTTAAATGTATGAATTTTCTTAAAACAAATTGTGCTTAAGCGTTCATTCACTGGTTAGTCTACCCTACCAAAAATGATACGGCATGAGAGAATATGAAAAGTGTAAAATTCACAAAAAGAAGAATGTTTGATGATAAAAATGAAAAGTTGAACAAAAAGCTTCAAAATTATAATTTGGAAATTAAATAGTAAACTGGATCAATTAAATGTTTTTAGTAAGGATACTTCAAATAAATTACATAATATAAATTGAAAATCTGCAATGTGACATTGAATACCACCCTATAAACTAGAGCATAAAAAATAAAACTTGAAGCTCACCTCATCTAAGAGAACAATGACTAGAACAGTGGGATCTTCAACCAACTTTAGAATACTATGGAACATTTTAGACACTAGTTTTCCACTCTAAAAAACATATAGTTTAATATTAAATAATTTTAATATACACTTAAATTTTTTTAATTTTTAATATAAAATATTTCATAGTTTAAACAACAATATGGTAGAAGTTATAAAATAAGAGTACATTTATATTAGGGTGGGCCGAAAAAAACTTTTTATTTTATTTCGGATCGCTATAGTGCGGAAAAGTTGCCATTGGTAAAGACATGAAAAATGCACTAATTTTTATTTTTTTATTATTTTATCTTCCGTTCGCGCAACACCATCAAAGTTGGTAAAAAATGTCGAAAAACGAAATTTTTTATATATTTTTTATGCACGATAGATGTTTTTAGTTGCGTTCCTATATCATGAATTAACTTCGTAAAATCAATTTATATGCACTTATCATACATTTGCGTCAGATCTGTCAATTTTGCAAAAACTAAGAATTTTCCTCATTTTGCACTTCGTTGGGTGGCCGGAAGATCTGACACAAATGTATGATAAGGGCATATATTTTGATTTTACGTACTTTTAGTAGTTAATTCATGAATAGGAACGCAACTTAAAACATTAATCGTGCTTAAAAAAAATTATAAAAAATTTCGTTTTTTGGCAATTTTTCCCAACTTTGATGGCGTTGCGCGAACGGAAGATAAAGTAATAAAAAAATAATAATTAGTGCATTTTTCATGTCTTTACCAATGGCAACTTTTCCGCACTATAGCGATTCGAAATAAAATAAAAAGTTTTTTTCGGCCCACCCTAATTTATATACTCTTATACACATTTCAGGACCTCTATGCCACAATTTTAATGGTTAACTTTGATTTAAAGAAAGATTTAAAAATTGTAATTTCGAGGTTTGATGAAAATTTTAATTCTTAAAAAAAAATAATAAATAAAAAACTAAAATATGATGGAAATTTAATTTTTTTTTTTGAGATTAAAAGCTAATGTAAGATAGCAGTTTTTAAAAAATGTTTTGTAGCCTAACCTACTCACTTCAGAAAACCACTTTGAAAAGAGGCTGTGTGTATTGACTTCCACTAACTGTCCATAAGCAAATTTCGACGAAAAGCGTATGCAAACTTTTTGGGCTAATGCTTTGCATAAAGAGGTCTTGCCTGTTCCTGGTGGACCTGCAATGGATATAGAAAAATGCTTTAAAAAATGAGCCATCCACCCTTTATTTAGCAAAAGAAACTACTGCATGTTTTATTTTTTTAGTTCTTTAGCCAAATAATTAATTAAAAACTGTATTTTATAAATCATACGGTTTGGTTTGGGGTAAATTTTTAAGTAACAGTTAAAATATTGAATTTTGAAAATGCAGTAAATATACAAATAGTTTTTTTAAAAAAGATTTTTCCAATCTGGTTAAAAAAAATCTTTTTGAATAGATAATTAGAGTATACAAAATAAATTAAAAAAAATATATAATGTTTAAAAAGCCTACATTTCTGACTTATCATACACAATTACCCAAATATTTTTTGCAAAATGCAATATTTCCTGCAATATTAAGAAAATTTTTACATAATTAAATTTTTAGATATTAAAAGTAATAAATACCATGCAAAAGAATCATTTTGTTCCAGGACACTATGTTTGGATTAACACCTTTTTCAGAAAAATGTAGGGCTGTGGAGACATAATTCAGCAACTGAAATTCAAAAATGATTACATCTACAACGTTTTTTTTTTAAAACTTTTTATGGAGGAAACTTTTAAATGAAAAATATATTCATAAATGTAATATGGTAAAAAATATTACTAAGTCACAAAAATAAATATTCTATAAAAGATTTTGACAGCGATTGAAAAGTTACTCTAAGTATGTAACCCTGTAACAGTTACCTAATTAAGAAAAGTAACTGTTATAATAACTTAATCTATAATAATAAAAATGAAGTTTTGTGTGTATGTGTGTATATATGTCTCTCCGAAACTCACAAACTAGACATTTGTTTGACTCGTAACTTGGTAGAAATACGTAGTTCATACTTGAGTTGCAAAATAAGAACTTTCAGAGCTCAAAATGTTCTATTTTTAGAGAAAATTCGAATTTTCTGAAAAAAATACACCACTTTGGCTCAAATCCGATGAAAATTTTTCTTTCGAGTTGCCATTCAGCAGAAGAAATTAAAATAAACTTTTCGAAAATAGTTAAAATATAAAAAAGAAAATACTTTATTCTTAAAAACTTACAAATATTTTCATTTTAAAGATTTAGTTTACTATCATTTTAAGTAGTAAACTTTCATTTTATATTATTCTTTAATTTATATCAAGGCAACTTTTAATTTTTAACTTGATTTTTAATCTATAATAATAAAAATGAAGTTTAAAATGTTTATTTTTGTGTTGCCATTACTTTCAGAAACTAAAATCGTCATTTGAAAATAATTGATGTTTCAAGTGACGTATTTCTTACCAGTTTTCATACGAGGATATATTGTGGGTTTAGTTGATGATTTCTTCATTGATGGTTTTGTTGATTGCAAATATGCAGCAATAAATGTATAGCTAAGCAATTACAGAAATGCGATGGTTAATAACGAAATTGCACTAGAGCTGCGTATAAGCGTTTTATGTCTTTATTGTTTCGCCAAATATGTTACCAATCTCGCCAAATTATTAATTAAAACTCGCCAAATGGCCAAAATGTTTTTTAAAACTAATTTATAAGCTGGTTGGTTGTGCTAAGGTCATTGTGTTAGAGCTGTATAATGGTGTGTTTGTAGCTATATCTATTTTCTCGCCAAATTATTTCCCAAAACGTGCCAAAAGAGTTAAAAGGTTTTATTTATTTATGGGTGTTTTTTTTGTTTTGGTTTGAATTAACGTCGCTCTAGAGCTGCACGAGGGCTATTGGCGAAGGGCGTCGTATTTTAGAACCACGGTCAGGTGACGATATTTATTTATGAGGGAATTGTGATGCCATTTATGAGTGCATTTTACACCGTATTTTTGATTTTGGAATTTTAAAACAATGAAACGGGATTTCATACTCGAAAACGAGCGGGAAGAATAACTTAAGTTTATGATTTTATTCCTTTCCTTGCGGAAGCGCCCCAAAACGCCCGAACAACTAAGGATTCGATAATGTTATTCCTTTCAAATACTACGAGGAAGCAAATATCCTTCGTAGCGAAAGGGTTAAAACAGGTTATATCGTACACATACTTGGATCGATTTGAATTTTTTTTAATCCGTGCGAAGTACGGGTATAAATTTGCTAGTATTAAATAATAATATAACCAATCAGAGCTACTTTTTGAAATTTCAAGTTAAAAAAAAATTTGTAATTTAGCCATCTTTCCGTTTTTCAAAAAGAACCAAGACTAAACAAACAGGGAAAATTGGAAAAATTAAGAACGAAAACTCAACATTGTTAAAAATTAAGCCAAATGCTGAACTGCGCCAAAAATATCTGTGAAGAGTGCTGCGAGAAGTAACAGAAAGTAATTAAATTTTTGTTGCTGCTAATAGTAACTAAGTCACAGTTACTTTGTGAAAAATCAAACAGCCTTACTTGGCGTTACTAAAAAAAAGATGACTGTTACAAGTGATGTGTTACTTTAATCTCTCAATTTCGATCAGGGATACAAAAAAATCTAACTTTGTGAGAAAATAGTTAATCTTTAAGGCACTAAAATAAATGTACATAACAACCTCAGCCTTGACATGAGTATCATAGATGAGAGATTCCCACAGTCCATGAAAGTCCTGCGTTGGGAGAATCCACTGTGTGCTCACTTGCTGTTCTTCCTCGGCCTCTTCATATTCAGGGGCTGTGGAATTGAAGGAGTACACATAGTAACGAGCTTCTTTTGATTCTCCATTCTGCAGGGGAACAAGACAACAGGATTAAGAAAAGTCTTTATAGTTTTTAATATAACCAGTTTCTTTTATATGTTAAGTGTCACAGGATGGAGTACTTTTTGTAATTTATGCATTTTTTAAATTTAATACTTTTATGTAAGGGAAACAAAAAACAGTTACCATTCAGCATCATTTAAGCATGTGCACAACTAAAGAGAAAGTTTTCTGGTTTTTAAAATAAATAAACTTGGTAAAATCCCAGTGTCTGATGAGCGTCAACATTGGGATGGTAATTAAGCTGACAATCTGTTAGTTTATAATTTTTGTTGATATAATTTATTAATTATTTGTTGCCGCTATTATTTATATTTTATTCTTATGTTGTTACCAATGCGTCATTTAGGTTTTGATCAACATTTTTCAGACACACCAACAATGTGGCTGGAGTGGCTACAATGATTTGACCATTCATTCTTCTACAAATCAAATGCTTTCAAAATATTAAGAAGAAAAAAACTCCCTAGAAAATAAGTAAATAATTACACTTTCAAACCTCAAGAAAAAATTTGATAAGGTAACTAAGACAAATAGTAGAAATCATGCAAGGAGATCACTCATATAAGTATTTCAAACTAGCATAATTTCTAACCAACTATAAAAAAAATCACCGCTTTAAATACCTACATACCATAGATTTACAAATGTCATGATTAAATGTGATGCTGGCAATGTGTTGAGATATTAAAGCATCGTCAAATTTGGTGATGCTAGTTGCAGTGGTAGGTACTGCTTCTCCTTGAGAAGCAAGCCAGTTAGAAGCAAGTGCGATCACTTCATTTTCCTTGAGACAACTAAATAAAAAAAAGCATTGGTTTAGATACGTAATAATTTATCAACATCTACTGTGAAATCATGACATTCACTTCCAGTGATACCATCTCATGCTGATGTATAAGTAACAAAATGGCGGACGTTTGGCAAAGGAGGGATATTTGATGTTACCATCCAACCTCACCTACTTGGAGCCATTCTCAAAGAAAAAATCCCAAAATAAGAAAGACGGATTGGTACCCCTTCTGGAATATAGGCAGCAAACCTGGTCTATAACTAAGCACACAGTGACATGCGACAGAAAATCCAGCACATAACTTTCACAACTGGCCAGTGGCCACCTCAAGTGTAAGAGAACAAGTGAAAAAACACTAAATTGCATAGGAATCTGTCTGCATCAGGCCTTTTTGGCATGTAGGGAGTCATCGCCTAAACTGGTGTAAGGAAACTGGTTTCTTACTTGGTTCTTCTTTCACTGCAACCCTGCATTACCCCAGACACGAGTACTGTGAGAGACGAAGCAAGGGAGAGAAACTGGTTTCCTGTTACCAATGTCCCCCAAGAAGACCTGATTACGGGAAGATTCCTGTGCAATTAATGGATTTTTCCAATGGACCCTTCAATTGTCCCAAGTTTTCTGAAGGCGTGAAAACCTTCCTTCTTTGCCCGAAATTCCTCCAACATCAGGCCTCACCTCAGCATATCCTGGACTGTCTGCGACTGGTTAGAGAGGTCATTTGTACTTTCTCTTTTCTGGTCATTAACTTCCTTCTCTAGTCAACGGATTCGTTGTCTCTAATATTAAAATCTGATAAATGCTACCACTCGGCCATATCAGGTCTTCATACAACAGTGCAAAATTTTTCTTTTAAGGGGGTTCAATACCCTCAAATCGGTGAAAAAATCAAAACAAAAATTATTGTCTTAAAATACTATTACAACCTTTATTAATAATGTCACAAAGTATCAAGACGATTGGAAAAATATTTGTGACATTAAAAGCCATTTTAATGTCATGGCTTCGTAAGGAAATGGGTTAACAATAAAAACTTTAAACGCGTTTTTCTCAGAACTTGATTTTTTGAACTTCGATGTACCTTTTCTCAAAAACTATGCTATGTTTTCTCGCAAACTTTTTTTTATATGATATAATACATAGTATAGATTAATCTGAGGTAATGAATTTTAATAAAACTAAAGTGAAAAAAATGTTATGGGGCAAAAAAGTGAGAAATTTCATGATTTTTTGGGTACTTCAAAACTTATTTTATTTAAAAAAAAAATCGAACAGTTATTTAAAAAAAACTTTTAACCTCAGTTTAATATATAAGGTTGGTATAATACACACAGAAATTTTTAAGATGATCCGACCAGTAGTTATTGTGAAAAGGTACATTGAAATTGGCCAATTTAACATTACCAATATACAACATACTGAACCCCCTTAACTGACTTTGCATAATAAACCCATTCATAACTTTGTGACTACCATTAAGGTGTTCATTTTGGAATCAAAATGTTAACTTTAAGCTTTTCAAATTCATTCCTTGTGTAATTTAATTTTTCAAATAATAAATTTTCAGAACTATGATCTTTATTTATCTTACATATTGTTTATATAAATCTAAGTAGAAACCCATTTTCAAGTATCACAAATTTTCTTGCTCATCATGGTTATTGTTTAACACTATGAGTGTCACACAATTTATTATTAAAACAAAAATGTTAGTGTGGCAGTTAAAGAAATTTGACACATTTTTACAAAAAAACGAAGACTGAATTTTGTAAATTTTTTAACCGTGCTGAGTTTTATATGAGATGACCTTATACAGAGTGATTTGATTACAATAACTGAAACAACTAAAAACACCTTCTCAATGCACCCCTTAGTGGGCCCAAGTCTGCCAATTTCAGCTGATCAAGGGTTCTGGGGTGCTAGCTGATTGGTAGTCAACCTCACACAGAAACCCTGGTGTTTAGTTCCCAAGCATGCTTTTGTTGTCATTTTATCAAACCACATAAGGGATAAAAGGATGAGTCGACTTCGCTCCATCCGCGACTGAATCCCTTGACATGTGGCATGGTAATGCGTAGCACTTACACTAGCCACAGGGTTTCAAACTTCCCACTGAAGGGTTTGTAAAATAAAAACTGCTAGAAAAGAATTTTAATGATGACTAAAGAGCGTCACTGTGGAACATTCCAATTTTTATCAAGAGTCGATGGATTTACATTGAATTGAAGGATTAGATTGAATGTTAAAATTTATCATCAGGGTTGTGTGGATAGAATACAAAAAATACTCTTTCAATCTTGCTGACCACACTAGATTTTAACCCAAATATGAATTAATTTTTTATGTATGATTAAAGAATAGGATTATATCGTACCTATTGTTCTTTTGAAGTATTTCTACGTGAATAGTTTGAATAAAATTCGAATTTTCCGCCATCGCTCTCGACTCGAACTCAAATTTTCGTTCTAAAATAAAACAAAAACAAATAATCATGATTACTTCTTTTCAGTTCGCAAAAAGCTCATCAAGAAAAAAAAAACCTTTAACATAAGCATGCAGCGGCCTCTTTCAGCAATAAATAATACTAATTAAGTTTCTTTTGAATTCCTATCTTTTGTATTAATATCGCCTCTGTAAAGTAATCACACAAATCTACTTTTCCTTGAATCATTATTATTATTGTTAGGGCTGTAGGGAGCCTAGTGGTCAAAGGGTCTCAGCTTGAGATCAGAAGGTTGAGAGTTCGAGACCCGGTCGCCACTGAAGACCTACCGAGTATATGCGGAGTACGTGCTCGTAAAATCTGTTGGGTCCGAAAGTCCTGTGGTCGGTCATTGCGCAGTTCACCATGGGTACAGGTTCCTGGAGAAAATTTCCCTCCCCTTCAGGGACATGTCTAAATTGTGGAGGTGGCGACAGATGGCAACATCTGTCATATGTGTATGTGTGTGTCTTGTGTTGTCCTACTTGACGATGGCTTATAAGCGGGTCCTTGCGACCAAGCACACAAGCCTGAAAATATATGTCAAACCAACCAAACCATTATTGTTATGGAAATGTACGTGTTGTGTTTACGTTTTGTATCATATGTTAATTATTTAATTTTAGGGTCATGATTTAAATTTAAAATATTTCCGACTTCTAGCATTATTTATGTAAACTGACTTTTTGTTTCCTGATATTAGTCAATCGAAATTCCTTTTTTTCGTTTGTAGTTCAAGATGGTTTCAAAATGATCATATTATTGCTTAACCATCATCAATTCAAAAAGACTTATCATTAAGTCCTCAAATTATAATTATTAGCTCCTTACTCAAAATTAAAAAGTGCCTTTTTTTTCTTATCAGCTAAACTAATAACGAATGATATGTGTCTTAAACTTGTCGAGTGCCTTATAACGAAACTGTCAATTGAAGAAATATTTTGTTGCGTGGGACAAGTGTTTCTATGACGAAATATATATTAATTTTACCCTCAAATTGTATTTAATATATTAGTACATGGAGTTGCTTTTGATAACGAAAGGTGAGTGGAACAATTTTTATCTTTTAATCAAGTATACTAAAAAGTTCAGTTATAGAACTGAAATATCTAGAATATGAACTATATCATACGATTTTTTTTCTTTTCAACATCATTTAAAATGAAATATATTTTACACAGACACTTTGTGTAAAGAAGCCTCACGTTAGTACTCAAAATCATAAGAGGGAGGGTCAACTTGAGCAGGTCATGCCATGAAAATTTTAGTTTTCTTAATCCTGCTAACCTGTAAAAGATTACGCAAGAGAAAAAAAATCCAAATTAAATAACTTTTGTTTGTGAGGATGTTAAATCTGTTTTTATCCAAAATTCCCAATGTTGGTTTATGTTGCAACCTTAAGGTGTGGCCTTGTCAAATTATGAATTATATGACCAATAGCAGCGGCTCAGTGGCAGAGAGGTTAAACGTGTCCGCCTCGTAAGTATAAGATCGCAGGTTCGAGCCCCAGCTGAGTCATCAGATTTTCTGGATGGGAAAATCTTGGGCACGCATGGCATATGATTATGTGGCATGTAAAAGATCCCTGGAGGACCCATTTGGCTTGGGTTCTCTCGGAAAATTAAATCTCGACGTACTTTACATCCACAGAGAGCTCAGATTCATTGAATCTGGGCGTCAAAAATTGGTAGCGAGAGTGGCCTAGATGGTGCCACGAAAAAATGGCTCTCAGTTCTGGGGAATATGCCAAGTCTGCAAAGGCTTGACCGCCAATGTTGCAGCCCCATTTGGGAAAAAAAAATGACCATTTGCTTTTTGTACGTCTACTGGCATTAATTCAACAAAATCAAACTAAATATTATTGCAAGTAGCATATTTGATGTTATGTAACTAAATATGATAAGACATCTTTACATACAATGTTATAAATTGGATTTTATTTTTAGGTTCAGTTATAATACAGTAGGCGGTCTGTTCATTGGCGAGTTTGAAATTTAATATGGGTTTGCTATTTAAGTTGTATGAAAGATGAAGGGGAATGTCGACCTTATTTGGGCAAATTTGTTGCTTAGCAACATAACGCAAATCAAGACCTGCCATTATTATCACAGCTGATATGATTTCTACACTTTCTGCAATTACATATTTTATATTGCAAATGTTTTAGGGTGAAAAAAAGGAACATAAAAATACATTCTTTAACATCAGAAAACTGTATGGGTTTGTGAACAATAACATATTTTGGATTCAAATTTTCTTTTAAAAATAAATTAGAGCAAACATTAATAATACTAAGATGGGTTATATATTAGCCATTATATTTAATTTGGTGTATTGAAAAACTTCAATTTTTATTTCAGTCCTACTCTGTTGGCTTTTCTCTGGGGCCTTTTCTTTAACCAAAGAAACTTTTGAAAAGAATCCTATAAATTGTAAGTATTTCCTATTTTTTGAATAAACAAACTTGTATATAACCTGTGATGGTAACATATACCAATCAGGGCTCGAAAATTATATTGCCCGACATGCCCGGGGCATGTAAAAATTCCAATCGGGCATGTATTTTTTCGCCTCACATGCCCGACCGGGCATGTAAACATTTCATCAGATACCTTTCCATAAATTTAACTAAATATTTTGCGTTTTAATAAATCCCCAGCATATTCATTCATTGCTTCTTGAAAAAATTTATAATTTTAATCTTAAGTCGAAATTAATTACTTCACAATATTGTCATTATGGCATCAAATAGAGATTCATCAATGAAATTCTAGTGGGGCCGGGAAATTTCACCACTTTCTACAATTTTCGAATTCCTTGTTATTTTGGCAAGGTTTCTTAAGGTATAATAGTTTATATATATTTTTAATAAACATTGATTAAACCTGGAACTTTCTTTAAATTCTCTGGGAAAACCTGGAAAAGTCAGAGAATTTGGTTTTCCAACTTACATAATGTACCAGTTTATTTTGTGAATTAAGTATATGCTTTAAGAAAAATATGCTTCCAATTACGCATTTTAGTTTCAGCTTTTGATATTTTTGCCACTCATACCTGGGTACAGTTTCTTTTCCCCCTCCCCCTTTCGCTCGGCCTGCGCTTGGGCATCTAAAAGTTTTATTCGGGCATGTATTTCTAAGACTAACATGCCCGACAGGGCATGTAAAAATTTTGAGATTTTTCTAGCCCTGATACCAATGTATGCAATACCAAAATATGATTATGATGCAACATATACCAGATGCAGCATATACCAATATATGATGTAACATATACCTATTTTATTTAGAATTATCTATTTTCGACTGCAGTTTCAGTCCAGTTATTATATTTGTTTGGTATTATTCTGTTATAATCTTGTATCAAAAGGAATCTGATGTGATTGTTTGAAAGTAAATAAAGCAGCAAGATGCTTCATTTGACCAAATTAACACAAACTTTATTTAACACCATTGATGATTATGTGGAAAGTGCTTGTATTCTAATTTCAGCTTCGCCGACTTTTCTGTACCTGTGATGGTTTAACTGAAAAGTGCTGGTTGTTTAATATTTCTTGTTTATTTTAAAATAATTATTTTCTTTCAAAGTTGTGGTTTTTACGTTTTTCTCAATTTATTAGTTTTTTTTTCTCATGATTTAAGTCTTTAAAATTCAAGATTTTCTTAAATAAATTATTCACACTTTTTTAAAAAAATGGTTTGATCCAACTACGGATATACTATAAAACTACAGAGTATAAAAACTGACATAACTGAAACGTCATAACATAAAAAAAAAGTTAATTATAAAAACTATTTTCTTGCACAAAAGTATGCTTGCAATATAGGTATTAAAAATAACCATTTGTAATTTTGTCGATTTTATTTACAGCATGTCCTGATGTAACTCTGAAAGAAGATGCAGGAACCATAACAAGTCCTTTCTATCCCCGTACTTACTCTAGCCATTTATCATGTACTTGGCATATAGAAGGAAATGCTGGTGATATTATATCTCTTAGGTACGAAAAATTAAGTTACTCTTTATTCATAGTTATTTTTTTTCTCTATAGTGCTGCATTTTTGGCCAGATCAGGCCTTTTTAGACTCTGCATATTTCCCTAAACTGACAGCCATTGTCCATGGCGCCATCTTGGCAACTAGCTCTATCAATTTTGATGCTCAAACTACAATGAATCTAAGTTCTCTGTGGTTGTTAAAGTATGCTGAGATTTAATTTTGCTGAGAAAATCCAAGCCGAATGGGTAAACGTAGGATCTCTCCATTTAATCATACGACATGCTGGCGATCATACTCTTTATTCATAGTTATTTTTTCTCTCTATTGTGCTGCATTTTTGGCCAGATCAGGCCTTTTGCAGACTCAGCATATTTCCATGAACTGAGAGCCATTATCCATGGCGCCATCTTGGCAACTCTCTCTATCAATTTTGATACTCAAACTATACAATGAATCTGAGCTCTCTGTGGATGTTAAAGTATGCTGAGATTTAATTTTGCTGAGAGAACCCAAGCCAAATGGGTAAACAAGGGATCTCTCCACTTAGTCATACGACATGCTGATGATTTTCCCATCCTAAAAATCTACCCACCCTTTCTTTTACCTATTTAACAAAAATATTAGTAGGGTAGATTGACCAGTGAGTAAACAGGCCCCAGTGAATGAACATTTGGTAAATATAATTAAAAAAATAATTATTGAAAATCATTCCACTATATGGATTGGCAACACCGACTTCCTCCCATGTAGTAGGGAGCTATCTGACAATGGTTGGTTGTCCTGGTCATTATATCCTGGTGTTCTTTCACTGGCGAACATGACGTCTTAAACGTTCATTCACTGGTTAGTCTACCCTACTATGAAAAAGTTTGCAGTTTCAATTTTTAAATTAGATAAATTATTGCAGGATTTAGTAATTTTTGGATTGACAGGTGTGTAAAACGTTACATTTTCGTTTTTGTATTTAGCTAACCCTCTCATTTCTTACTGCAGGTTTGATGACTTAGACATAGAAGAAAGTTGTTGCTGTGAAACCAAGCCATGCTGCTACATGAATTGGTTGAAGATTGGAACATCCACAAACGGCACAGAGAAGAAATTCTGTGGAAAGATCACACCAACTTATAGAACAATTCTAACAAACACCAATAAGCTATGGATAAAGTTCCATGTTTCTTTCTTTAAAGAAGGAGGCCGTGGATTTCTTATGCATTATAAGAAAGGTATTGGACAATAATGAAATATGTTGGTAAAATTGATTAATGTGTTGCCATGATTTTATAGGGTTTTTTTTAGTTTGTAGAAAAATTCAGTTTTCTAAAATACTTAATTTCTGGAACTGTGGTGCAGAACATAATTTTTTTTGTAACTTAAGCACAACCATGCCTGTTTGTATTAAGTTTAAATTTTATGTGTTACTCAGTTCTGATATTAGATAAATTAAGATTTGCTATGAGTAAGCTAGAAACAAAAATGTACACAGATTAATTATTAAATTTATTATTAAATTTCTTAATATGTTAGTAGACAAAGTGTATAACTACACTTGTTAGATTGAAGGAATGCATAACTTATTTTAAACAATAAAAATCGTATGAACTTTGGTTATAAATAACATGGAAACTTTATGTAGTTATTTTTTACTTTGTTTGTGCTTGGTTTACTTTTGTAATCCAAATACTATGGTTATTCCCTAAAACTGCCTACAATGCTTTTAACAACAAGTTTGCTGCATTGTTATCTTCTTTAATCAAATGTTCTGTGCAATTTCAGTTCCAAGTTCGTCTTTAATTTGTAAAACCAACGATTTCAAATGCGGAAATACTCATCAGTGTGTGCCTGCAAGTGTCCGATGTAACGGCTTCCCAGACTGTGGAGATGGTTCAGATGAGCACCATTGTGCCAGTAACTATTGGAACTTTTTTCTATCTAAACTTAAACCATGTAATGCCTGAATTTTTTTTTCAGCCCGACAAAATATATTGGTACCTTTAATACTCATACATTATGGGAAAAATACTGGAAAAAAAAATGAACTGCATTCGAATTTAAATAATTTAAATTTTTTAAAATTTTGCCATGTGACAAAAACCAACTACAAAGTTACAATTTTGCTAAGAATGACTAGAAAACTATTAAATCTATTTTAAAATTACCCTCTTGAGCTATAATTATTTTTCCGAAACAATTTATTTCTATTTAGTACTAATATTACAGTGAAACCCCGATTTTACGTTTCTCAAGGGACTGGGCAAGAAAAACGTAAAATGCGGGAAAAACGTATAATACGGGAAATACATGGAATGCAAAAAATCATGCAAATTCTCACTTCCATCACTATTACAGCACAGTAAAACTGTAAAAAGCAATGTAGGCATTTTCCCTCAATGGCAGGAGTCTCCTTTAACAACGTAAAAGAAAACAAAGAAGTTAGTAACAAGAAAGTAACATAAAAGATTTTGCGTCTTTTACTCGTCATATTTTGGCACAAAAAGGTTAGAAATGCGACCACCGCGTGCTAAACAGCCACCTTCAATGTTGTTGCAGAAAACAGGAGCCTGTGGAATGGGGAAAATAGTGCTTATTTTAAAACATTTTTTTCATTTTTTACTTTCCAGGGAAAACGTAAAATGCGGGAAATTCCATAAATAACAAACTTACAATGCGGGTTAAATTAACATTACAGTATGCGGAAAAAACTGGGACCTGACGAAAAAAACGTAAAATGCGGGAAAAACGTAGATTCGGGGGACGTAAAATCGGGGTTTTACTGTATTATACTTTTAATGGTGCCAAAGACATAATTTCACAACAGTTAATAACTTCACTCTTTAATTTTGAATACACTATTACTACTGTCATCAAAGTGGAATGTAATAGTTGAAAAAACGCAGATTTGTCGAGAGGGAGCTCTACTTTAATAGAATAAAATGTATATGATGCTTGTTGCCATATGGCAACAGTTTGCATTAGAGGGTCAATAATTTTTTTGTAAAATACAAATTTTTAATTGTTTTACCCTGTATCAATTGACATGTTGTGAAATTCCTAAAGCGCCAATTCATAGGATTTTACCTAATGTTATGCTGTTTCCACATTAGAACTCTACCTTCAATGTTTATGCACCTTGAAAGTCTGCTCTAATCATCTTGTGTAAACCTCCTTCATCGCCCCATTGAAAAAAAGTGTGCTTGAATTATTAAGCGAACTAAAGATTAAATGTTTCAAAATATTTTCAAGAAAGCAATCTATCAGAAATATCAATAATTTATGCAGCTTCAACTGTAAAAAAAAAAAAAAAAATATAGAACTACTAAAATTTTACTCATTTTGCAAAAAATTGTTGCAGTATGCTGAAGCTTGCATTTAAAAAATGTTTTGGTCAAAAAAATTGTTCTGTTATTGCAAACCAACCACAGTTAAGTTGAAAAGAGATTGAAGTGTTTCTATGAAGACAAGCTACTTTTGGAAATTCAGAGAATTTCGTGCATGTTGGTTGATGTATGGTAATATGATAAAAATCTTCTGCTTTTATTGTCTACAAACACTATGCTGTCTAGATTTACAGAAGATTTCTTATGTTTCTCTACTTAAGAAAATTCCAATTATCTTCCATGTCTAATTTATTTTTAAAAAATAACACTAACATACATAAATGTAATTACTTTTCTAGCTTAAGTGTTATGCAAATATTTTTCTTCTATTTTCACATTTAAAATTGGTAATTGGATTTGGTTTACCAGCTTAATATAATTTTCCTAATTTTGTTTACAGATCGTTGCTCTTCAGGCCGTTCTTGCGAGTCTATATATCAATGCTATGATGAAGGAAGACACTGCGATGGCTCTGTCGATTGTCCCGATTACAGTGACGAACTTGACTGTGGATTTTGTGCCCGCAATCTGTCGCGGTGCAGTGTCAATTCTACAAAGTGCTACAATCCACTCACTCAGAGATGCAACAAGTATATTATTATTTTTTAAATATATTTTTCTAGAACATAGTACATTATTCCATCATGATACAAATGTGTACTCAATTCAGAATTCATTCATTATTATTATTTAAAGTTTGGTGTCATTTAGTTTGTGTTATTTTCATTCGAAAATATATTTTATGTTATTTGACTATATTACGGAAGTAATTTTTGCCATAAAGTTACAGTTGGCGCCATAAAGTACCAGTTAAAGAACAGCATTTGTAATATTTAATTAATATGTTATATAGATAAAGCAAATAATTGTACAGAGTAGGTAAAACTTGTGAGGTGCAATTTCAAATAATAAGTTTTTTAAACCTCTCAAAAAAATTACAGAACAGAATATAATGTTCAATATCATTTTAAGTTGAATTTGTCCTAAAATTTTGTCTTAAAACAATGTTTTTGAAATTAACATCGAGATTTTTTGAAAGGTTGAAGTAATGTATTCACCCTTTTATTTTATAATGGACTTGTTCTCCCATGGCAAAGATTCTATCCTCACACTCTGTCTACTGTGTGTCTCTGTCACACTGTGGTTCTAAATTAAATGATCGTCCCCTTAGCCCTTGTATAGTCTCTAGTGTGATGATAATTCAACTCCACTTTTTTACTCACTCTAGTCATCTAACAAACATTTCTTCTGTCAACTGCACTATGAATATGTGCTTGTAAAATCAATTATTGTTGAAAGTCTTGATGTAATAATCAATATGTCTAAATATCCATGTATAATGTTGCTTTGTATGCCAATCTAGATGTTGGCCTGATCACTTGGACCACAGTTTAAAATTACCTGTCACTAATAAGCTTTGTGAAGTTCATTCAACCATACCTAACATGATCAGTTACTGTATTTTTCCAGTTAACAAGTGCTTTAATTCTTAATTTTTTTTCAGTGTGTTCGATTGTGTTAATGGTGAGGATGAGATGGACTGCTCTCGCATGTGCCCTGGCAAAATCATGTGCGAGTCCAAGAGGGGATGTTACTCCCTTCAGCAGCGGTGCAATGGGGTGACACAGTGCGAAGATGCATCTGATGAAAAGAATTGTGGTATGAAGAAAAGAATTTTTATTATATTTGTAACCGCCAGTCTTTTGCCATCCCTGCTATTCGGTATATTCTTGTAGTAGAAAAATAAGCCAGTAAGCAAAGTTCAGTAATAAATTAGATTAATTACTTTATTTATCAGCTTGTTTTCTGAATCCACAAATAATATCGAAATTTAAAATATTTACAAAGTTAAAATAT
Source organism: Hylyphantes graminicola (assembly GCA_023701765.1). Taxonomy (NCBI): domain Eukaryota; kingdom Metazoa; phylum Arthropoda; class Arachnida; order Araneae; family Linyphiidae; genus Hylyphantes; species Hylyphantes graminicola. The sequence goes on from CM043121.1 coordinate 44,397,975, forward strand.
TACTGTAGATTGAAAAATTATTGAGTAGCAGAAAAATATATACACCCTGTTACACAAAGAACGGAGCTTATATTTATGGGTGGGTAACACAGACACATATTGGTTGCTTGCATCATTACTCACTGGCAATCACTGGTTGCATCATTAATGGTTAAGTATATTTTATTCTGCTTTTCACACATTAAAATGCACAAGATATAACTGCCTTATAGTTTGATTTTTTTTTTAATTTTAACGGCGCAGCCTGGAAAAAGTCAAAGTCAAATTGCACTTTCAAAACTACTCGTTCAGTGCAAAGTTCCTTCATTGCACAAACTTTATAACTTAAATAAAACCTTAATATCAAAGTATTTATAAAATGCCACATACTTAAACTGAATTCAATTGGTTTTTCTAAAGAATCTTACAAATTATGTCTAAAATGTTTACTTTTTTTATGAGGAACTTTCTTTTTTTAATTTATTCTCACTGCTAGGAAGCAGCTCAATGAATCTAAGGTAGCTGTCTACTGACAACAGTAGCTTTGAGTACCATCTATTGAGAAAATGCTAAAATTTAAAGTTGTGCCAAGCCTCCCTTATGGCCAAGGGAGAAAAAAAAAATTATTACTTTTACTTGAGTCATCAAAAGCTATTATAAAATTACATTAAGATGAAATTTGAATATCAAATACTGGGATTTTTTAAAAAGGATTGTTAAATTGCTGTCTTTTTCAGTTCTTAATACAAACTATTGTTACAAGGTTTCAAACTCTAACAGCACAGGGTTTGAATAAAGTGGTTGACAAACAAAAACATCTGACAAATTTCAGAAACATATATGTATGTTGTAAAAAAAATATATTGAATAAAATTAATTTATTTTTAATTAGTGTCTGAGCTTTGCAACTATGAAAACGGTGGATTTTTATGCAACAATGGCCGCTGCATTCAAGAAGTTTGGACTTGCGACAGAACAGATGATTGTGGTGACTTATCAGATGAGAAGAATTGTAAGCATAAAAATTTTAAATAAAAAATTTAGTTATATCGTTAATTTTTTTTATCGTTAATTTAGACAGGTTAATAAGTTTTTCATTAAATATTGATCCTTGATTATTAGAATACTAGCAAATTTATACCCGTACTTCGCACGGATTAAATAAATATCAAATCGATCCAAGTATGTGTACCATATAACCTGTTATAAAATCATAAACTTAAGTTATTCTCTTCCCACTCGTTATCAAGTAAAAAATCTAAATTCATTGCCCTAATATTCTAAAATCAAAAATACGCTGTAAAATGTACTCATAAATGTCAACACAATTCCCTCATAAATACATAAAACCTTTTAACTCTTTTGGCTCGTTTTGGTAAATAATGTGGCGAGAAAATAGATATAGCTACAAACACACACATTATACAGCTCTAACACAACGACCTTAGCATATCCAACCAGCTTATAAATTATTTAAAAAAAACATTTTGCCCATTTGGCGAGTTTTAATAAATAATTTGGCGAGATTGGCAACATATTTGGCGAAACAATAAAGACATAACACCCTTATATGCAGCTCTAGTGCGATGGCTTTATTAACCATCATAGTTCAGAATTAGCTTAACAAACATTTTGCTCATTTGGCGAGTTTTAATCAATGAATTGGCGAGATTGGCAACGTATTTGGCGAAAAAGTAAAGCCATAAAACCCTAATATGCAGCTCCTGCGATGACCTTTATTAACCATCATTGTTCAGTAATAGCTTAACAAACCATTTGCCCATTTGGCGAGTTTTTATTATAATTTGGCGGGATTGGCAACATATTTGGCGAGAAAATAAAGACCTAACGGCAGCTCTAGAACTTATAGGTAAACTACACATTTATTGCCTGAACATGCATATTTGTAATCAACAGAACCATCATTGACGAAATCATCAACTAAACCCATAAGAAATCCAGGAATCAAGACTTGTCGGGAATACGTCACTTGAAACATATCAATTATTTTCAAATAATGAATTTAGTTTCTGAAAGTTATGGCAACACAATAAAATAAACATTTTCAATTTTATTTATTTTCGTTGAAAGTTTTATTTAATTGTTTCTTCAGATGGCATCAGAAAGTAAAGAAATCGTCGGATTTGAGCCAAAGTGGTGTAGTTTTCCCAGAAAATTCGAATTTTCTCTAAAAATAGAACGCTTTGAGTTCTGAAAGTTCTTATTTTGTAACTCAAGTAGGAACTACGCATTTGTGTCAAGTTACGAGTCAAACAAATGTCTAGTTTGTGAGTTTCGGAGAGACATACACACACACATACATAGAAAACTTCATTTTTATTATTATAGATTAAAATTTTTATTCGTTACATTTTAGGTGTAAAGTACATTGCAATGTTGTTAAAAGTTTGTTCATGTAAATTTTTTTTTATTTGTTTGTCTTTTTCTTGAAGGTAATTCATCATATATGTGCATGTGCACGGTTTTCGTTAACTTATAACTTACAGTTTAAAATTAATGTTGCTTTGTAGATTCTTTACTAACTCTTAGATCATCATATTTTGTTCAAGCACAACATCTATTTTATATAAATTAGTAGCTAAAAGAAATGCTATGTCAGTAATAATTTCAAAAAAAGAATTGCATAGCCTAATTGATGCTGATTTAAAATATTTAAAAAAAAATAAAATTTTTAAAATTTTCATTCCGTTATAAATAACTTTTTTTTAAATATTGCATTGTGGCATGTTTTTTTATACCACTCCTATCCATCTTTCTACATAATTTTTTTTTACTAGGTCTTCGAAACAGCGTTCTCACTGCCGCCTTAATGGGATCTCTCATATGCGCCCTATTACTTGTCATTGCCATAAGCTGTACCTGTCGACTACACGCCTTACGCATGCTGGAAACCAGAATGGCAACCTCACGCGAGACCCCACTCTCTCGACTCAGCCGAGAATTCTTCTTCCGCGAACCCCCGCCATCTTATGCGGTGGCTGTCCAAGGCGACAATCGACGTAATCTTTGCGTCGAGAATCTTCATTACGGGGTTAGACCTGACGTGCCTGTACATAGAAGCAGACGCAGCAGAAGATCTCGGCATTCCAGGTGCCCGTATCCGGTTAATACAGTTGACCGGAATGCACCGGTAGCTGGATCGTCTGTTCAAACCCAGCCGGAACCAAGGGTAGAGGTCGTTCCGGAACAGACTCTCAAGGTCGAGGAATGTTCTTCGGTGTCGGATCAGAGTTCTAAAGTTGAAGACTGTTCTTCGGTGACAGATTCGACTTTTGTTTCTGGTGACGGCAAGTGTGATGACACTGAAGATGATTCTCCTATTATTGTGGGTAGTTCTGCTGGAGAGAACGTTGGACTACAAATGATTGCTTCTGATAGTCCACAGAACTCGGGAGTAGGGACCATTGATGGAGAGAATATGGGACTGGAGACGACATGTACCTATGATGTGGAGGTTGTATCTGTCGGCTCTTGTGATACTCAATTTTACTGTGATAGTGATACAGACCCACTAATTGTATAAAGAGCGGAATTTGTACTTTTAATAATATATGTCAGATTTATATTTATCATCTATAGCAAAAAAGGCATTTAGTAACTTTTTAACACAAATGATTTTGTGGCATTTCTGATTAATTTTGTTAGATGTATTTCTGATTTTGTTTTGAAGTTTATTGTGGTTTTAAGAAGAGAAACCATTCATTTTAATACTGTGCAGAAAGTATCTGTAGAAGTTCTATGTGTATTTAAAAGGGGAACACTAACAGCATTTAGGCCTATTATAGCAATGTAGGTAACATTTTGCAGTGCATTTAAATTGCCTAATCTTTTAATAATACAATATAAATTATGGTTACTTTATTAAAGTATGATAGTAAATATATATGCATAATTATTTCTTAAATAATAATGCTCTCTCTATATATTAGTTTTTAATTAAGGTTTTGAGAAAAAGAATTATTAATTTTTTATTGGTCGTATTGAGGTTGTATTTCACTTTTGACTAATCAGTAAAAATCATAAGTGTATCCACTTAATGAATGTTAGATATATCATTAAACTGAAATCTAATATACAGTATATCTTGGAGATATTTGGTATTTCTTGAGTAATGATATAATCCTGTATATTTATTTTTAAATAACATTCCATTTTGAATGGTAAACTAAGTTTCTACTAGCAAGTCAAAGTATTTTATTAGTGATATTAGTTTATTTTATATTTCATTTAAGTAAATAAACTAGATGGCTATATGGCTAACTTGCAATAAACCATGGCATGTCAAACATTAGGTTTAAATATAATCTTCTCTACTTTAATATACTTTTTTGTTATTAAAGTGTTTGACTTTTTGGTTACGTTAATATTTTTTTGTGGCTCTAATTAATTTTCCCCAGTTTATTTAGTGTAGATATATAATAAAAAAAATCAAATAGTGCTGCACTCAGTTAAATTTTTGTGACACATTATAGTCTTTATTTTGTTATGCTTGTCAAATATATAATTATTTACTGTATATAAATATTTTAATTTTGAAATTTGTTTAGTAACAAAGTTGCAATATTTAATAGCATGCAATGTATAGTAAATATGTATTCTTGTAATACTAAGTTAATTTTTATTGCATTGACATATTTTAAATATATTTGATTGGAATGAAATATCAATTTAAAAAAATATAAAACCATAAAAATGTGAGAAAATATATATTCTTGATATAGTAAAATATCTTGTGCTGTACTAAAAAAATGATCTTAACTTAAGGGAACTTCTGGCTCGCATGCAATTAAAAAAAATCATATTCAATGATCTATAGCTCTCTTAATATATTAATGATATTGTATATTTTGTAATAAAAAGTGAACAGATATAATTACAATATTCTAATATATGCATAATAAACTTGTTTTTATTAAAATATGTTTGTATTGACTGAAAATTCCTTAGTTTCTAATTTATTTTTAAGACTATGTATAATTTCATTTTTTTTAAACCCTGTAATGCATGAATTTTTCACCCCCCCCCAAAAAAAATATCTATATTTGTATCTTTAATACTCGTATATTACAGGGAAAATACTGGGGGGAAAATAACTGCATTGGAATTTAAATAATTTCAATTTTTGCCAAGTGTCAATGACCAACTACAAAATTCCAATTTTGATAAGAATGACTAAAAAACTACTAATAACCTTTTTGAACTATAATTTTTTTTCCAGACAATTTATTTGTAATTTAGTACTAATATTATTGTACTTTGAGTACTGCCAAAGACATAATTTCACAATAGTTAATAACTTTACTCAATTTTGAATACACTTTTACTACTGTCATCTTTGAGGGTTATTAGTAACTAAGACTTCAAAATGGAAAGTAATAGATGAAAAAAAAATGTTGAGAGGGAGTTCTACTTTAATAGAAGAAAGTGGATTACTTGTTGCCATATGGCAACACTATGCATTAGAGGGTTAATTTGAAAGTTTTTTTTTATCTAATGGGGCTGCAACATTGGCGGTCAAGCCTTTGCAGACTCAGCAAATCCATCAGAATTGAGAGCCATTTTTTGTGGCACCAAGTAGGCGACTCTCGATACCAATTTTGATTCGCAGATTTCAATGAATCCGAGCTCTTTGTGGATGCATGTCAAGATTTAATTTTGCCGAGAGAATCCAAGCCAAATGGGCCCTCTAGGTTAGGTTTGAATTATCGTCGCACTAGAGCTACACGAGGGCTATTGGCGACGGGCGTCGTATTTTAGAACCACAGTCAAGTGAAGAGCCGACACCTGAATAGGCACTGTTAAGGGTGACATCGTACACAGCGTAAGCACTCCCTTACACAGGGTATTATTCGTCGGACATTTTTGGCTGCACGGGCCGTTTATAGGTCGGCAGTAATTTTTTGGTGATGCCCGGACCCAAACCTGGGACCTTTCGCATGCTAGGCGAGTGCCTAACCGACTGGGATCTTTTACAAGCCACTTAATTTGAAAGTTATTCATAGTTTAAACGAAGAATAATTCCTAGGCTTATATTATGTAAGTTTAGCTGGTTATATTTGTCAGTAATTCATTGTCTTCCTTTGGTGTAATAGTTTTCAAATCATGCATTTTGGCACATTCAGAAATTCTTAAAAGTTTAAATCCTACTTAACTAAAAATGATTCTTGAAAAAGTACTTTTTAGTTCAGACATTTGATGGTGTAGATTGGCTGCAAAACCAGAAATGCCCTTAATTGTAGATTTCTCCTTCCTTGCCCCCTATATTATAAAATTTTAAAGAAAGATATTTGGTTGTTTCGATGAAAACCTTATTGCTTTATAAACACAAATATAACTTACTTCAATTTTCAAAATATTTTGATTTATCCAAAAAAAGTATAATGATTAAAGTTAATTTATAAATTTACTTATAAAAAAACATGATCAGCTTCACAAAGTTTTATTTACAGCACAAACAACAGAGTTAAAAGTTTTGTATAGAAACATTCTTTATACATCACAGACAAATATTTAGGAAGAAATATATAAATATTTTCCGACACAACTGGTTTTCGTTCGAAAGAAAAATAAAACTGATAGACAAACTACATTTTGCCTAACTCAATTATGCTAAATATAAAATTATATATTGTTGTATAAAAATCAAGCATTTTGAAGCTATTGGTGGTGTAAAGGACCAGATGCTATAATTGTTATTGGTTAAATGTTTCGTTTTGTAAAACTCGATTACATAGGCTCATTAAGTACAATATTTAAAACAGCTAAAATGACTAGTTAAATACTCTAAAAACGCTAAATTATTCTGGCTTAAGTTTAAAACAGGTTGTGCTAAAGAAAATTTAACTTGTTACTTTTCTTGGTAAATTTACACTTACACATAAAAAATTTAAACTTTTAAAAAAATTAGACTCTATTAAATAAGAAAAACATGGCTGAATTAGAATAAGAGAAAAATAGGTTTATGTAGCTATACTATTGATTAAAATTGGGTATCTACCATTAAGGGAGGGAATGGGAGCAGGTATCCAAACCAAAACCTCTCTTATTCGAATTGAAAATTATTTATTTTCTAAGCAAAATTACTCCAGCTGGGATAAATATTTTTACATGATAAATGTAGCTGGCGTACAGGTCTTTAAAATACAACTCTTTGAAATTGGCTTGAATATTTTAAAAACATTTTAATAAATTTTTAGCCTACTTTTCTTTTTTTTTTAATTCGAAGAATTAAAAAAAAATAAAAAAGTAGGTATTGACATGCGGTCGATGTCCGTCCGTCCGTCTGTCTGTCTGTCCGTCCGTCCGTCTGTCCGTACCCCCCTTCCAAAATCGGTTCTATCCATCCGATCTAAAAAATTCTTTTTTTGTTGGAAAGCTATGACCTCAGAGACCCAACTTTCATACTTTTTGTCCGTCTGTCTGTACGGTCGGACGGGCATAAATCAACTATTTGTCGACGAATTTCCCATTGAACTAGCATTGAAATTCGATTTCGAGTAATTTAAATAGCTGAATTTAATTACAAACGCTACGGACAAGTGAGGTACGTCAAAAAATTCAGCGCATCGAAATGAGAATACATTGAAAATTTCAGAAAAGAATTCGAACTCTAAGTACTTCAATTATTTAAAAAACTACAAAGTTTAATGCTCATTTAAAAAGCATAGGAAGCCATTTTTATTAGAATTAAATCACCATTGCCATCGCAACAATTGCGCGAGAAACTTTTAGACAATAAATTAAAATGAATTTATATTTGCGTTATCTATCAATTTGAAATGACGTCAAACATATTTAACTTCGAGTGTCTTTGTATGATTATATGCAATGTTTTCATTCTATTTAAAAGCGAGAACTATTACATATTTATTCTTTGAAATATAATTTTTTGCAAACGATTCAAGTAATAATTATATAATTTTCGAAATAAAATAGATGAAACTAGCCGAATTTATAGCGGGTAAATGTTTAATATAGAATTAATGCTGTGTTTGGCGCCTTTTTACCTGTAGAATTGGGTTAAGTGACAGATTCTGTTACAAACCTACTTGTTAATTTACATTTCTTTTTTAAGTGAATTTTGAAGTAGTTTTATGGTTTTTGTTCTGAGAATAATTAAATGTTTATTTATAACTGCAAATAATCATGCGGACGATAAGTAATATTTATTTAATTGGCGATAGAAAATTGATGAATATAATTGCTTTAGAAGTTGAAATTATAGCTGGATGCTGTGTTTAGTGAAATTTATTCTAATGTATATAAATTTAATGTAGAAACGGTTGTTGATGTCACTTACTGTAACGAACCTAGTTTTTTCAAGATAAGAATTTTAGTAAGTATTTAAGTAACAGGAAAGTAGGCTATTTTAGTTCTTTTAGAACTTCTTGTTAAATAGAATATTTGGACCAATTTCAAAAAGTGGAAATATAGAGAAATGTAAACCAGCTACATTTAGTATGTATGTATAATGAAACTGTTAAGAAAATATATTTAATATAACCAGAGTAATGTATCTTTGAAAATTATTATCTTCTATTAGATTCATACAAAGATATTTGGGTTTGGTTGCCTCGCTTCCATTTCTCCTATTACACAGTTTTGCTTGACTTTAAGGGTCTTGTATGGTAACCGATCTCCATACAATTCCAATGGGGAAACTTTTGACTCTGTTTTTACATACAGTATACAACATGTACTCGCAAAAACTTATTAAAAAATACAGAAGAAATTTATTTTGCCATTAAAATACATTTTTAGTTATTATTCACAAGCTACAGATGGCAGCACTAAAGGCATGTAAATATTTAAATAAATTCGTTCATTGCAATTATAACTAATTAATATTTTTAAAATTATACTTATTAATTATTTTAATGGCAAAATAACTTTCTTCTGTATTTTTTTAGTAAGTTTTTGAGAGTACATGTCGTTTACTTTATTTGATAAGTATCCTCCATTGGAATTCGATAGAGATCTGTTACCATAAAAGATCCTTAAGCTTATTACAATATTATAGTCCATGCCTAAACCTGTATATTTACATATAATGGTTAAAAAGTCTTGAAGAAAAAAATGTTTTGAGCTTCAGTTAACAAAGTAATGTGCAGGCATATAGAGGTTTTCACTGAATCTCACTGTATTTGTATGATTAAGCTCAGCATGTCATTCTTTTTCTTGTGAAGGAGGTTGAATAAAATCTATATTTTCTGTAAAAGAAAATGAAAGTACTTTAAAAAAGAATAAAATCTAAAAAACAATATTTATCGTAAGCCTACTTTTAGGCTCAATTTAATATCTAACATTTTGTTTGCCTGCACAGGATTTCTTTTCACCTAGTTGACACAATATATTCGCCAAGCATTTGTCTTATTTTTGTTGAAAAATTTAGTCTAGTATAAATATTATATTCGAAACAATACTTTTTTAATTAAATTACTTTAATTCATTCATTTACTGTCAGTAAAACCTAAAAATCAAAATGTTATATAACCAGAAATATAAAGTTTCATTTATTACAAATGGTGCAAATATCAACTGGCTAAACTATCTTCACTACACAATCGAACCTCATTACAACAAACACCTGTTAAACCAAAACACTGCATTGAATTTTGCTCCCTTACTTTTAAAATGAACTAGTAATACTATTTAATTAGTTATAGTGAACACGAACTAGCAAGTTGCTTTAAAACCCTATTAGTCTTGAATCGGCTCAAGTTAAAGTTTTGAGACAATTATCCATATGCATTACATGTCTGCTAAGAGCCCTCAAAAATATTGTCTCAGAGCCAAGAGGGTTTAAATAAACATATTTACAAAATAAGGCTTTGCATTAAAAAAAATTTAAAAACTTACTTAATACAGTATCTGTTATTTGTTTAAGCTGTTTAACAGAGTTCCTATTTGGCATAGTTTTGGGAAATATTTCAAGCTCGTAGTCAGGACCATACTTCATGAGAAACTAAAAGTATAAGAGAATGTTTGCAAATAACATATTAAAAATTACATTTCGAATCATAAGTGTTAAAAATTAAGATTTTTTTTTGTATTAAAAACAATTAAAAATTAAGATATATAGTACTTTATAAAATATTAAGTTTAAATATTTTTTTTTGTTAAATTAACTTACTTTGTGGTCAGGAATATCTGGATCTAAAGTTTTATCCAAGAGTAAAGAAAGCAGATATGTCCAACATCTAGCTGTATTCACAGCATTGTAGCCTCCTGAAAAGTTTTAGTTATTACAAACTATATATTGTATTCATTGGGAACTTATTTTAGATACCTACTTATTCATTAATGCAATTAGATTTGTAACAGAAACTGTAATTTTGAACTACTTTCATATAAAAACCATGCGTATAAAAAAGTTATGTAATTATTCCTTAATAAATGTTTAAATGTAAATGACAAAACCTGTCTGCTTTTTAAAATAAGGAAAAAGAACACCTTGTACCTCTTTCTAAACAAATAATACAAACAAAATGTTTCATTGTGACATGTATCATGACGTTATTGCAATTGGATTCATATAAAAATTCTGTTCCTTAATTTTTTTTATTTAATATTGCGAAAAGAAATGATGATTTTATTCATAACAAATTGGCTTCATATGCTTTTGATATGAGTATTAAATTTTTCTATTTTTTAATAATTGAAGGACTTTGAATTCAATTTTTCTGAGATTTAACTAGCTTTGATGCGCTTTCTCCCAAGTATCACAATAGCATTTTTAATTTTGACTATGAAAGTGGGTGACAGATAGATGGACAAGTGTGATACAAAGACAAAGCATCCACTTAATACCATAAATGTGCTTCTACTTTTTTGTTGTTGTAACATAGTGTGAAAGCTAAAATTAGAAAAATACTAACAAATAGCAATCTAGAGTGATGTATATTAATTTTGAATTAGAATTATTTTTCTTAAGTGGAGTTTTTTTTTATTGTAGACCAGTTACTAAGTTGTTATTCTGATCCAAAACCTACTTTATTTAAATTTTTAGTTTTACATATTATTTTAATATTTTTCAATATTTCAAACTTCCAGTACCATTTACATGCAACTTACAGATATACATAACCATACCTCCACCCACAGCAAGTATTGGAATATCCCAAGACTTAATGAGTTTGATGCACTCCCCTGGAGATTTGAGGGTAAGGTTGAAGGCGGCAAAGGGGTCTCCAGCTAAAGTATCTGCTCCACATTGGCAGACAACAACATCAGGCTGAAATCTCTTTTGGGCTTTTGATAACAACCTGAAAGAAAACTGTTTGACTGAAATGCATGGACACTGACTAATATTCCCTAAAATTACTTTAAAAAAATTATTTTGACAGTTTAGAAGTCAGTATTTGAAAACAGTAAATGGAACTAACTCTCGAATGACAGCTACATTTCTATTGACAGCTCTACATCTATATTGAAAGTTAACTATTTGAAGGCAGTTTATATTGAAAGTCAATATTGTCAGTCAATGTAACATTTGAATTCTATAGATGTCAAGCTAACAGAGAAGAAGCAGGAATCTGAAGTGTTAACAAAAAAACATTCTTAGCATATGTAGCGGCCTTGATAACCCACAGTCTAACAAAAGGATAATCTGGTAGAAATGAGTTACCTCGGCTTATATACTACTACTTTCGATGTTATTCAGAATAGTGGTGGGACGCAGAGATAAATCTGCACCCTCTAGCTAGCGGATGAATGATTGAGGTTACGTGGGTGTGGTAACCGCCACACATATTTAAAGAATTTCATAATAGATTAACTTAATACAATATTATAGTTTCTTAAAGAGAAAATAGAAGTAATAATTATTTGTCAGACTTTAATATAATAAATGATAAATATTTAAATAAAAAATAGAAATGTATAATTGATCTGAATAATGCAAAATTACAATTGTAACAATCAGAAGGTTCTAAATATACAACATAAGCAAACTTCTTCAACAAAATTTTAATTAAAAAAAATATTGAAAGTCAAAATATATTTACGGAATAACCAATTCCAAATATTGGGAGTCCTGTATCCCATCAAATAAAGGCACATTGATAGTATAATATTTTCCCTTCCCATGCCCAATGTCATTTAGGAGGCCAGTTCCTGTGAAAGTAAACAAAATTCTTTTAATATAAAATACAAATTTATAAATAATAAAAACTAATTTTAAAACAAAAAATACTGGTATGCACTAATTATTTAAAAAAACTCTTTTGATTTAAACACAAAATTACTCACCAGGATAGAATCCTACGTCATTTTTATGGACAGAAAAGCAAAGGACGCGTGATGTGTGAGAAAAGGCTTCTTCAACCCCTGCAAAAATAATATATTTTATAAAAATGTATGACATATTTACAATTATAGTCAACTATGTCAACGACAACACAGACATATTTAACGGCACAATGTCTAATATGGCAAAATTAATCTGGTTAAACACAAAAAAAATTATCTCCATCGTCAAAGCTTATACTTGACAAATGTTTTTAAATACACTTTTTATTGGCATTTCTAATACATGAATTTTATTTCAAACACCTGATCACATAATCGATATTTTGTTAAGAAAGAAAAGTAAGTGAATATAGATAATTTTTCAAAAGAAATCAAGCAATAGAAAGTGAACTACAAATTGTATAATTTTTTAGCAAAAAAGTAAAAATGAAGCATTGACTGGGAAATAATGTGCTTTTCATTTTATCTCAATTTAGCTAATTAACTAGTCTTACAATACTCATTGACTTTAATCATCATGCAAAAACTAAATAACTATTTTTAGAGAACTTCTTTTGATACAGTAGGCCCCCTCCCAATTAGACTTTTTTATTGGCCGAATTTTTTCATCTTTAAAGTGTAAAAAATACTTAATAAAATGTTTTTTTTTCTATCTGTGTAACGCTAACAAAATAAATGTTAGACATATGCTGTCAGTCATTGAACTTAAATGATTCAACAAAAAAAAAAAAAAAAAACTTTTCAATTCTATTTAACCTATAACGTTTTTATGTATTGAATAAAATTGTATTTATCAGACAATGCAGAAATGTGCAATCAAATATACGTCAAACATTAATTTATTATACTTTGGTTCCACCATATTTTATTTCTGTAACAATATGAAATATAAAACAATTCAACATTCTTACCATCCCCATGATGAAGATCAATATCAACATACAAAACTCTTTTGTATTTTTGAAGTAACTGTAATATGCCTAGAACAATGTCATTGACATAACAAAATCCATCAGCTTGGTCCCTTTAAAGAGAATAGAAATAACATTAATTTTATTGAATAAGTTTAATAATAATACTATAATATGCATAAAAATAGTATAAAAAAGTTAAACGATTGATAGTTAGAACTAATATAATGTATAAAAATGAAATACATATATGTTATTTATTAATTGTCAAATATACCAATTAATAAATGTTAAAATATTTGTTTGGTATATCTTTCCATTTCACCAGCACAAATCTTGATGTAATCATAAAATCTAATTGATTTTCACTCTGTTCAAGGTCATTCTTAATTTCCTCAAGTTTCTTAAATAAAATTTAAATAGTTTTTAAAAAAGATGCGATGCAAGTCATTTAGTTGAGTTTGATTGGTGTAGGATGTAGCATTTATATGGTGACTGCATCTCTTGCTCCGGAAAAATAAAGAAATACCTTTTTTGTTTACTTATGGCATAACATTGGAGATTTTTAAAAATACCAGTTAAAAGCAATGTATAGTACAGAAATGATGGAAAACTAAACTATATAATCTATTCATAAACTTATTGATGAATGTAAAACAACAGATAACTGTTATTTAAAATATTAGCATATTAATAACAATAAAAAGCAGCAAACCAAACATAAAAGTTTGATATTTAATCAAAAGGTAGCTAAAATAATGTAGCATTTATTAGGCAATTATACAGCAACCAGTTCTTTATTTCAAGATATCTGTGAATGAACTTCTTATTAAGATCCCCTTAACCCTTTCGCTACGAAGGATTTTTGCTTCCTTGTAATATGTAATAGGAATATAATTATCAAATCCTTAGTCGGACGGCTGTCATGGTCCATTTTAATAGTGAAAGGATTAATTTTAAACATAGTGCGAGTTCTACTTAACAAACATTTAGATTTAATTACATGATCTTTGTTTGGTTTAGTTTAAATTATTGTCGCACTAGAGCTACACGAGGGTCACTGGGGACGAACGGAGTCGTTTAGAACCACAGTGAGGTGACGAGCCAATAATTGAGTAGGCACCCAACACTAAGGGCGACATTGAAAGCAGCGTCAGGACTTAAGTGCAAATTTAAATTGCGCTACCTCTACACTATTATTCGTCGGACATTTTTGGCTGCACGGGCCATTCATAGGTCGGCAGTTACTTTTGATGCTCAGACCTGAAGGTGGGACCTTCCGCATGCAAGGCGAACGCCTTAACCGACTGGGCTCCCCAGCCTCCGAGTTTTGTTTGGCGGAAAATATATCTCTTTATAGCTATCAAGTAACAAGACCAACACGAACCAAATGTACTTTTTAAATTTAAAAGTTTTTTCCATGAAAAGTTATCATCTGAGAAGAATAATTTTTTAATTAAGATTTCCCTGTACTTGGCGAGCCTGTGGTCGAGTTTTATCTAATTTTGAGTTATATTTAAAAAAAAAAAACTTGTTTAGTGTTTACTATTTCGTTTTACTTTCAATTGGGGAATTGTTCGTTCGTGTGAAAGTTGGTTTTTATTTTGTGAAGATTGAAGATAGCAGGTGAGTAAATTTCCCAAATTTGTTATTTTATTCATTTCATCAATATTGGAAATAGGAACAGAGCCTGATCGTCCATAAAACTCGGCTCTAGGATCCGCAAATTTTAGTTTATAAAGAAAGCTGAGGACCTTCAAAATTATGGAACTTTTTTTTAAAAAAAATGAGACCTACTAATATTTTTTACCTTGCATTTGATTTAGACATTGACTTTAGTAACTTGATTGATGTTATAAGGAAGCTGATTAAATAGAATAAAGACATGTTACATCAGCCAGCTAGCATCATCATTACGAGCAATCATATGCAAAATTTTGCATAAAGGGGGCCTAAAAACTTGTTGTGCCTCCAGTCTGTATTTTCTGGACCAGGCCCTGAATTGGAAACATAAGTACAATCCAAAAATTAATGATAATAAAAGGTTAGCTCACTTCTTTGCATGGTGCCATCCTCCTCCCCAGTTGACAGCAACTTGAAATTTTCCACTAAGCAGTGCCTTAGCTGCTGTTACAGTGGCTCCCCCAATCATAGAAGCGGCGTCATATATTTGTGGAATAAAAGGGCAGTCATAACCTAGAGGGAAAGTTCACATGATCAGTGAGAAATAGAGAAGTTATTCATTTTCCAAATAAATTCAAGTCATGGGGGTGAAAATTTAAATTTCTTAACATTATGTTGGAGTTCTGAAATAAATACATGTTATTTTATATTTTATAAAAAATTAATTCATTTTTCACAATAACATACCGATATAAAACTATTAGTAGTAAAATGACAATTTGACAGCATGAAAATTGCCGCCGAAAACCTTTATTTTCCATACAGCTTAAAAAATGATTCTGCAAATCTCTAAACTTAGATACAGTGCATGAGAAAAAAAACCACATTAATCTCAAACTTTCACCTCTTTCTATTCATGTCTTGTGTGGCAACAGCTCCAGCAGAAAGGAAATAAGGTCTTGACTGGTTAATCAATATAGTAGGAGGAGATTACCATGCAGGCCACCAATAAAATTCAGAAATTAAAGAAGAAATAATTTATGTCATAAAACAAGAAAATTAGTATATCTAATCTAATGCATGAAGTCTATTAGGTGGAATAATGGGAATAATCATCCCCCTTGAAGGTTAAACTTTACCGCCCTTCCATAACATCTCAGGTTATGTATCTATACATAGGAAAGTTCCGAATACACTCTGCCATAATTCATATAGATGTTATTTATATAAGGAAGTCTGGTAAATGTTTGTTGGATCCTAGAGTATTTTAATGTTCAAATTAAAGAAAAAAATCCACATTATATTTTTTTTTAATATAGCAGGGTTAAATTGTATACATATAAAAAAGTATCAGGATTTCTATAGACTTCTTTTCTCATTAATCTAATCTCCAAACTCAATGAGAATTATTTCAATGAGATTCACAAAACTTGTTTTAACCCAAGTAGCAGAACATTCTGAATGGGGTTGCAGCATGACTTTTTAGGGAAAAATTTGGCTGCAGGGAATAAGGAATCTCCGGGGATAAGAAAGTCCCAAAACTACGCGATCCGAAAGCTGCGGAATTCGGGGGATCCGAAAGTCGCAAAACTAGGGTGACCCGAAAGTCGTGGAACTCTGATGATTCAAAAATTGGGATACTCCAGCGATTCAAAAGTTCGTGAGTTTCGGAAATTTGACCGCAGACCCCCCGATGGAGCCGCATAATTGCGGTTTCTGCTACCGGGGTTTAAATAACAACAAACATTGTAACCTATCCCGTATTTTTCCATTTCTTCCTCCTCTTCATCCAACAAGTCATCTTCTGTAAGATCATTGACCTTCTTGAGAAATTCAATATACTCCTCAGAATGGAACGTTTTCAGCTCTTCAAATGTTGCCAATTGTGGTGGGATGACTGTCACATAGTCAAGAAGTTGGTAAGCTCTAATTAGATTGTCAGTCACAGACACCTTACAAAGAGAATACAAGACAACATTTTAATTTAAAGGAGACAATAATAAAATTGATTCTTGTGGACAACATAATTCATAACAGTTATACCCTGTCTATTTACAACAGTCCACCACAGATTAAGTTTGCAGTTGTGCGCGCAGCCGCGGAGGAAACGTCGTGAGTAAATAAACATCACTATCCAATCAGAGCAGGCAACGAAACTTTGCCTGCCCCGATTGGCTGTCCCTTTGAGATACTCTGATATTCGTGCGTCTTGTTATATCAAAATTGAGAGAAAAATATTTAATATTACACTATATCTGAAAAACACTAATATAAAACTAATACAAACATGTCTTGAAATAACGAATAAAGGGGTTTATCGAGTGTGAAATACTTTTTATTAAATTCTCACACTTGAAAATGAGAACTATTTAAACCCTTTTCCCCATAGAACATTTCCATACTGCATACTTAAACTGTGGTGAGGTATAGGCAAGTTTCGTAAAACATTTTCTTCCCATCCATTAGTTTGGTTTTCTAGGAAACGGGGGAGCGTCGTTTCTCTAAACCACACGTTTGAGGTTCTGCTGTGAGGTTAACAGTTCAAACTAAAGTAGGGTGGGGGAAAAACAAGCTCATACTGTTTCGAAGAAAACCACATGCGGGTTGGGGGAGGAAAATTATTTCGAAACTTACATTCAGGATGGACCGGGTATAGAGCTGTTGCAAGGCCATGATGATTTTTCAATAAGACTTAATAAGTACTGTTTAAATTTCAAAATAATTAAAAAAAATTCTTGTTTTTCGAATCCTCTAAGTTTAATTTAAAAAAAATCAGTAGACATACAATCTTACAAAGATAATATTCGACAAAATTTTGATTAAAAGGAAACAAATACAAAGTTTATGTAGATAACATGCTTTTAGTCACTGCAATATGATCGTAAAATTGGGAGGTACTATTTAAATTTCAAAATAATAATTAAAACTGTTTTTCGAATATACTTTAAATAAAAAATAAACCGGGTGTATTTTAAATCTAGAATTATTATTGAGAAATATATTTTCCCTTCCAATATCTTAGCAGGGAAAAATGCAAGTTATGGGTAGCTATGGTTTCAAATGGGCATCCCCCATTAAATTTTTTTTATTCTATCATGCTAGAAATTTAGTGAAAGTTCCAAAATAGACAAGCAAAATAAAATTTAAATAATTTAATATTCAAATAATATTGATTTAATGAAAGTTGTTACCGTTCCTAGCAATCTTGGATGTTTATTTAAATGCAGTTCAAAATCAAGGCTGTGAATGTATGCTACAGACAAACTTGACAATTGTCCTTGTGAAACTGAAGATGCAGCTTCAGTATTGACACAAGAAGTGTTTTGTTTGTTGTTTGAAAGATTTTCCATGATATTTACAAAGGTTTTCACAAATTGTCGAGCTTGTTAGTGTACTACAGTGTACAATTTCGTCTGCATTGTTTTGAATTCGGTTCTCTTTCAAATCTTCAAATCTAAATAGAAAAGTTTGACGTGGTTGCAGTTAAAATTCATAAACTATTTATTTAAAAAAATTAAAGCAATTTTGCTGTCGTTTTTAACAACAGTTAAAATAATTCGCAACAGTTAAATTAATTAAGGTTCACAATAAGCCAATGGGAATATTTATTTTGATGTCACGCTCTCAATACTGCGATGTCATTGGTTGTTTCGTTTTCTTTGAAAGTGTTTAAACAAGCTCATTTAATTTTTATAACGTCCCGCGCTCCGAACTGAGATTTCATTGGTTGTTTTCTTTGACAAAGTGTTGAAACAAGCCCATTATCGATGAGAAATCGCTTAGAGGGCAGCGCTTCCCGTGGATCTCGAAGAAACCGTCACAACCAACCCAACCAACTCCATCACAATCAATGGCGGCTACATTTTAGGCACGTTTGCATGAGCCATCGATCATCGTTCATGGATTTAAGAACAAACTCAGCAATTTTTCGCTCTTGGGGATTTTCTCCCAGTTAGAACCGGAATTGCAGTGTTCATTTGGGGGGTTTCGCAAACCTTCCAATGGAGGAGGGTTTGATGTTTCATATCATGGATACCGGCTACAGACTATCACTATCAGCTATATAGCTCATCGGCTACAGACTACGGAGGTATACGGAGTATACCCTGTGGTTTGTTTGAAAAAATAGAGTATACTCTGTGATTATTTTCCAAATTAGCGTATACCCTTTAATTTTTTTTACGAGTTTGACACTTCATTTTAGCTTTGAAAAAAAAATTCAACCGGCATAGGCTTTGACTTCTTGTACTCTGAAAATCCAAAATCTGTGCCAGGCGATCTAAAAAACCTCTTCTAATATGGCAATATCAACTTTTGAACTTCTCAACCGGAAAGTGTGAACGGGGCTTTTTTTTTTAATGAACATCATAATAACAGATTTGAGGGCATCTTTATTGATTTCTAATGTTTTAAGTTTAATGTTCAATAATCAACGGACCACACCAGTTGATCTGTTTGCACCAAAGAAATATGTGAGATCATGGTTGGTAAACCATCGGACAGCGACTGGTGTCCAATTAAAAGCAGTACGAGGGTGAGAAAAAAAATAATCTTGCTCTGACCTGTTGTTTGGGATATTTTTAGGTAAAAATAAATAGGTTTTTTAATTTTCCACATTTCTGTGTAAGTTATCTTTCCTTCTAATTAGTCAGAGGTGCCGATCCCCCCCAGAGACAACGACGCACCCCCCCCCCCTAGAATTTTTTAATTCCCCCCCCCCCCCCCCGAAAAAAAACCCGTTGTAGATTTTATATTAATATAGACTTATGGAGTACCAACCTAAGTAATGTACACCATACTGTGTATATATACGAATCATTACGGTGTATACATGAAACAACGTTATAGTAAAATAATATTTTTAATACCATCGAATTGGGTAACTTTGTCCTAAGAAATAAAACCCAAGTACCGACTTTCTTCTAGAACAGGGGTTCCCCGGTACGCGTACCACTGGTGGTACGCGGGAAAATTTCAGGTGGTACGCGTGAGTGATGTGGCTACATATTATACCAATAACAGCTTGTATACACATGAGCAGTGAGCGCGCAAACATATTACTCATTATTTTAAAGAGAAATCTTTAATTAACTTCTGGATCGGATGTAAAACCGAGTACTCATTGAACTCCCTAAACCTCCGTTATTTCTGATGCCATGTGTTAGAAGTTACTTGTGTGAGAGTGGATTTTCTGATGTTTTGTACATAAAAACTATATAGAAGCAGAATAAGTGTTGAAGAGGTCTTACAAGAGTAAAGATAAGAAGTTCCATTACTTCGAATGTTGATATATTAATCAAAGGCAAACAACAATTTTCTCACTAAAGACTATAAAAGTATATTTTGTATGATGATTAATTTTTTGCTGATTTTGCACTAACTTTTTATTTGTATGGTTTTAGACCTATAGGTAATAAATAAAACTTTAAATTAATACCATTTAAATCTTTATTTCTATTTTATTAAAAGCATGTTATACATAAACAAATATCTATCTATTAAATATGAAGTTATTATCCGAAGGTCATTCATTCAAAGAAATGTTATACAAAATTCTTAACATTATGGTGTCAACTATAGCAGCGATTAAGAAATGTTTATGAGAAATAATTGTCAGCACATTGCTTTCTTCGACGCCGGGCCTCTTAAAATAGAATTATCATTTTGCATATTGTTAAAGATTTTAGTTGCGATTCCTTTAGTTAGTGTATTAAGTGCTTAATGTATCAAATTAAGGGCTTTATTCAATTAAATAACTTGTAATGCGAGTTTAATTATTAAAAAGTGCAATTCTGCAATTGTTAGCACTGCAAAAAAAATTCTATTAAATTCAACAAGATAGGATCACTAATTAGGAAAAGGCCCGTTCCTTCCTTTCGGTTTAGGAGGCTACGTCTAAAGACAGCTTAAACCTCAACATGTAATTTTATAGTATTCACCAAATAAGTGCCTAGAAATCGATAATAAAAAATATTTATATCTCTAGTGCTTAATGAAGGGCAAAAGGGGTGGGGTAACATTTTTAAAATCTAATTTCTTGACAGCTGACATCAAATTCTTGCTGATAATTAGGAAAATTTGTTTTAAAAAATCCCGTCACTCTACCGTATTCTAACCAATATGTGTAATTTTCTATCTTTAATATTCTTTAGTCGTCTTTATACAAAAACCAGCCAAGTAAAAAATTTTGAGATCCAGGTGCACATTAAAAATGTAAAACATTTTCATTATTAACATTGATCAATATTTTTGGCGCCCAAAAGTGTTTAACGTGTAAAATTTGATACTAAAATTATCAGTAATATCAAATATAATTAACTTTTCAGTATTTGTATCTTTTAAAATTCTATAGTATATTTTCCTTATTTGCCTAACCTTCTGAAGGATACAGACGTATTAACTCGTCAAGAAGGTTTTATAAGAGGGTCTCTGACCAAGCTCACAAGCCTGAAAATACATGTCTAACAACCAACCGTCAAATGGCTGTTTTTCCAGCAACACACATAATTTTTTATTTTTTATAAATTTAATAGTTTTATTAAATTCCAAAATTTAAAGCATGAGGGAGTCTACCAAGGTTTATAACCACCTACTACAGAATTCTTTAATTAAGAAATTAAAGTTTCAGTTAAAATTTTAATCTAAATCTCAAGCATTAAAACAAGTTTATATTTCTGCCAATTTGCTTTTTCAGAGGGTTAAGATTAAAATATTCAAATTGTATGATTACGAAAATCTTACCGGAATCTTTTCCATAACACTTCAAAATAAGCTCTTGGAGTATTTATAGTACAGTGCATTTTAACTTCATTTAGTTTAAAATATATCAAACAGATGCATTTAATAATGGAGTATCCTTGATGCTTAACCCTCCGTTTCGAAATCAACTATCTACAATACAAAAAAACTTTTAAGAACACTTCTAAGCGGGAAAATTGCACGTATGCCATTGGTTAAAAAGAAATATGCAGGAGTCATCATTTAATCGAATTGTATATGTTATAAGACAGAAGGGCTGATGCGAAAGTGTTTTGTTTTGGCTAAAAGAAGTGATGGGTTGTTTATGGGTAATAAATGTCAGAAAGATTCGTTAGGCCTACACGATATTCCATTATCTATGATCTTCTTTCTGTAATGTTCTATTTCGGTTACCATTTTTGATTCTTGAAGGTTGCCCCCCCCCCCCCCCTTGAACTCTGGGGGGGGGGGGAGATGATTATAAAGAACAAGTGTTTGTTAGAGTGGTATCTTAGACAAAATAAACCAATTACATTGAACATTTTCTAATTTTTTCGACCCCCCCCCCTAAAATTTCAATGACGCAGTCTGCGTCGCTGCCCCCCCTTGTAGGCACCCCTGAATTAGTTAAGTTAAGAGCAATATTTAAAAAAAAGTTTATTTTATGTAAAGCTTAAAACAAGTTTTTTTTAATCTATATCTTGCATTACAGTTAATGCATATTTGTATATTTTATTACCAAGTACCAACTCATATTAAAAGTATACCCTCTCGTTCTTTTATTTAGGCACAGTATACCCTGTGTAAATTTTACGAATACAGCACTGGCAACTATGTTTAAAATCTGTTCCTAACAGTTTCTGAAGTGGAATATTTCACAGCCAGATCGAGGAAATTGTAGTCGAGTCTTAGCTTGAGCCCTTTGCAACTTAAGGAAGAGTTGATCTTCTTCAGAAAAGTCAGTAACGCTCCACTTACAAGGGTGGCCAAAAGTGTGGACACTTTTTTAAAGTTTCATGTTTTTCAACATTGTGTGCTTGTAGAATATATTAATTTTCACTTTTGGCAATTTGTATTACGAAATTCTGCATTAAATTACCTTCAATTTAATGTATAAATGTTTGTAATTAAGTGAAAATTAATATATTTTACAAGCACACAAGTTACACGAAACTTGAAAAAAGTGTCCACACTTTTGGCCACCACTGTATAATAGTACGACAGCTCGAAACGCTTGAGGTACCCAAGGATAACGTAGAATAAAACACTTCAGCAATAGGCATCCCCGTGTATATGAGCAACCAACTTGGGATCTTCTTGATATGAGAAAACGGGAAGTTAATTTTTCTGCTTCTTAGTTCCAACTCAGATAATCTTTTTCTGAGCATGTCGATCTCAGCCTGTAAGGCGATTGTGCTCTCAGCATGCTGCACTGAATGCGGTTCTGGCTCAAGACCATCATCATCTAAATACAGTTCCGGCTGAAGACCATCATTTCCATGCTGTTCTGGCTCAAGACCATCATCTCCATCTCCATCAGACCATCTCAACAACTGGAGTAACTTTTCTTCCTATAATAGAAAAATTTAAATGCAAAAAAAAATATTTTTGTTTCAAACACTTGTATAACGAGCATGGGGGAACCACAACAATTACTCCTTAATCCGAGTGCTCGTAAATATAAAACAGGTCTCTAAAAAAAGATAAATACAGTAGAGTCCCGCTTATCCGAAAGGTACGGTTAATCGAGATCCCATTTGGAATTTTCGGACAATCGGGCATCATCCGGCCCTTTACGCCTAGAAAGTTGCTGGTGAAGAGAAAATTGGACGTCCTAGAGTGATCGCCTTGTTACAAAAATCTTCAGGCAATTATAGAAGGGCAAAATGAAGCTAGTACTACTTCTTAAACGGTTTTTGACAAATATTAAAATTAAAATATCTTAATCTTGTGTAAAAGGCCCAGTGGCAGTGGCCTAGTGGTAGTGCTTCGCATTGCCACGCCACAGGATCGGGGATCAAATCCCGGACTGGGCGAGGTTGACTCAGTCTCAGCCTTTCATCCCTTGAGTGGGTCGGAAAAATGGGTACCAAGCATTAAGTACTGGGGGTTCCGCGTAAGGCTGACCACCTTACCGGGACATATGCCTAGCACCCCAGAGCCCTAGGTCGCGGAAGCAGAAATGGGCACGACATGCCTTGGCGCAGTAATGGGCTGTTGCGCCGGGGAGTTTAGTTTTTTTTTAAAAGTTGTTAGTAACAGCTAGCTTACCGTCATAAACTTCAAGTATTAACATAGTGTGGAAGCTAAAATTAAGAAAGTAAAACCTATTCATCCTGAAAGTTTATTTTCTTTGTATGAGAAAATTGATAAATCTATGAGAAATAAGTGGCTAATGAAACAAAGGAAAAACAAATATTTCTCTACTTTATACTCAACGATGCCTGTAAAAATAGAGCTATTCGTTTTAACAAACATCTTTGATATATCCCTTTTCTGCATTTAACGCTAAGTGTTTCTCCTGTCGTAACATCATTCACAGCTCGCTACATTAGTTGTGGGTGAAAACAACAGGCAACTGTGGCAAGAATAGCTTCGCAATCTCAGGATTCCTAGAAATGACGGGAACGTTGTGAATTGAAGAGCTTAGTGGAAGAACGTGCTAAGTGACAAATGGTGAAATTGAGAGAATCCTTTAGAGAAGTTTTTAGTTTGATCTTTGATCTGCTGAAAACCAGCAAGCGCAAACCGTAAAAAATATACTCAACTTAAAGTTTATTAAAACGGGAAACTTGTTATCGTTAAATAAGTTAGTAATATGTTCATTGACATAAAAATCTTAATTATTTAAAAAATGTCACTCAGCACGTTCTTCCACTAAACTATTCTATTATCTTATATAAAACTTATTGTTTCATTTAGTGAGCGTTAACAAATATGCTCCTTCTATTGAGGCAACTTTGGCTCTGAAGTACGTTGGTTTTGTTCAAAAGAATAACCAACACACAAAAAACTAATTTTCGCTATAAGAATGAGACAACTCAGTTAAGCATGCACAAATCTTTATATTAATAGAAGATAGGAGCACAAACACGTTAAAATAACATATAATTTCAATTGCATATTGCAGTTTTACAATGTCAGCCTATTTACCAAAAAAAAAAAAAAAAAAAAAAAGAGAGAGAGAGAAACCCCCCCCCCCAGAACATACATTAAAGTTTAAATACAACGAGTAAAGAAAATTGCTTACAAAATTTGCAAGAAAAATTTCATCTGGTTCCAGCTGAACTCGTCAATAAGAGGGACTGTCAGTCCCATAGAGCTAATGCATTAGTTTTGAAATCAAAAATTTTGAAAAAGAATTGTTTTGCCATGTTATCCCATTTTCACCAGGTATGGGAATCATCATAACGTCAATTTAAAACAAAATTGAAAAGAAAATAACACCCAGTTATTTGATTATTAATTGATAAAGTTTTAAAACAGTGTCGCCATCTACTGAATATTTTGAGGCATTTTAAAGCTTCAAAAATACATAATTAAATAACTAGATATAATTTTCATTTTAATTTGTTTCATTTCGACGTTATGTGGATTCCCATACCTGGAGGAAAAGGACTAACCATGACAAAGCAATACTTCTGCGGAAGTTGTGATTAAAAAACTAATGCATTAGCTCTATGGGACTAACAATCCCTCAAGTCTTTTTTTGACGTTTGATCTACTTCTGCTGCTGTTACCATCACAATCATTCTTCCTCTCACGATCCGATTGAAGTCGATTATCAAATTAAACTAATAGAGAATTTCGCCCAAAGAGTGATGGTGTGTGGCAAGCTATGGAGATAATTGAAACGTGCTCAAATCGGTGTTCTTTGAGGAATCTCGCGAAATTTCTTCAAAGTATAACTAAGATATTGGCCCTTAAGTTAGCGACTTAGTTGATGTCTTTCGGATAATATCCACTTTTACAAAATTATCACATAGCCTCTATCTTGATGATTTTATTTTAATTAGTTTTGAAGTATAACAAACATTAAAGTCCTGAATTTTTTTTAATAGTACTTAGAAATTTTTTATATGTGTGTGCTATCCATACACGGAGAGACAGAACAAGAGACATTACACGTGAAGTTTCTCTAAGCACATGGTCTCTTCCCACCAAGACTTTACCGAGAGCATTTTCACTTGTCCGTGATTGGTTTTGGCGCCCAAGTGATGTGTGAAACCAATCACTTACGAATGAAAATGCATTTGTTGACGTCTTGAAGGAAGAGTGAAATTTTTTTGCGGAAGTTTTTAATGTTCTATCGCTATGTATGCCTAGCTTTATGAGGCGATAATTACAAAGAGTTCTATAGTACGGTAGATGAACGACTCGTACTGAGCTGCCATTGCCGCCCAAATAGAGGGGCAGTTAAGCCTAATAAGTGCCAGATAATTTATAATTTTGATACTGAGAAAGGAAGTACACCCAGGGCAAATGCGAAAATCGAGCCCGCACCCGTTACAACGCGCTGACTGCTAGGGTTAGGGCCTGCTATCCAAACCACTCGGCCATCGGAGACAATATAGAGGGGCATTTGGGGCCCGTTTTTGGTCCATGATGCGGTTGGTATAGGCTCAATCTCTACCCTACTATAGAACTCTTTGGATAATTCTCATATGTTAGTTTTGTATTAGCTGTTTAAAAATGGTTAACGCAATTGCTCTAGCATGCCTTGAAATATCGGAAAAATGTAAATAAATCTCTGCAGACTTTAACATCTACTGAGAGCTCCCATTCACTGTAATCCTGAGTGCCAAAAAAGTTAGCGAGAGAAGTCTAGAGATGGTGCCCCAAAAAATGGCTGGAAAATTGTGGGGAATATGCCGTGTTTACGAAGGCTTGACCGCCAATAAAGCAGTCCCGTTGGAGGAAAAATTTATTAAAATCTAACTAAGTAACATGTACACCATAAGCTACTAATTTAAGCCATACAAAATTGAATCAAAATGTGAGTAAAATCATTAGGGTAGTGACCCTACAACCCAAAGGCAACAACCTTTTGCAAATCCGACATCTCTTTAGCATTTACGAGATCCATCCGGCTTCCATTTCCGCCCGAAATTTCCCAAGATTTCTTTTTCTTCGCCGTTCCACATGCGACCTCCCTCCTTCCTGTAGAAGGTTTTTATCCACCCCCTTCAAGATTCAGATGCGAAAAACCGAAATGATGCTTCGGTCTAACCTGGTATTTACCCCTTTACCTACTGATGGTACTAAAAGCCGCTGTTTCATTTTTCATTCTAGAACTTGGAGAAAACTGGGAAAGATGGGACTGTTAGATTGACAATTTCGGTTGTAGCACATTAATCTGTGCCAACTCGTGATGTTGGTACTTATGACCGCCATACCACTTAAGAAGCCATTGTTTTACTTTCCACTGTTCGTGTGAGGGAAATTGTTGGTTATGGACTTTATTAATACAATGTGGTTTCAACGCTTTAAGGGGGTATGGGACACTTTTAACTTTTTTTTTTTAATATTGCCGATATCAATAGGGTAAGGTGGGGTAAGTGGGCCACCTTTTTGGCATAATTTGACTTTAGACCCTTATACCACTGGATGTAATCAGCCTAACAACTTATTTTTTTTGTGGTCCATTCTCTCATATGTTATTACTGCACCCATGACAACCTTAACACAAATTGGAAAAAAATAAATTTAAAAAATATGTTTTTCTTTTTGGTCATCCGAGTGGCCCACTTGCCCCGACACCGGTCCACTTACCCGGTGGGGTAAGTGGACCACTGCCTAATATATTTTTACACATAACTGGTAGAGATATGGTGGTTCAAGTGGAATAATCTACATGATTTTTTGAGTGTTTGAAAAAAAAAGTAATGATGTATCTCTAATAGTTCCCCCATAGCAACTTTTTCTGGCATGCAAGCTTACTAAAAGAAAAAATACGTTAATTTTCATCTTGTCATTTTTGCATGTAGTGTAAAAAAATGTTAGGGCTACAGATTTTAAACTGGCCGATGTCAATGAATAGGACTATGAATAGTGAATATGACTAACCCTATGAATCAGTGAATATGACTTTTTCTTAAAGTATATTAAAGAGTTGGGGCAAGTGGGCCACCCCTGGCCCACTTACCCCGCCATTGTGGTGGCCCACTTACCCCAAACGCGGGGCAACTGGGCCACCCCAATTTCCTTTTGACCTTATCAACATCACAATATGACACCACAAAAAGATACTATGTTTTATACACTTTCAAAATATATAACATTTTGTTTTGTATCATGAACCGTTTGGAAATAAATAAAAAAAATAGTATGATGACGTGAATTACGAAAAGATGCAATTTAAAAATTTTTCACAAAAAGGATTGTATCTTGTTACATACTTAAATGAAAATGATGCCATAATGTTTCCTGCATCTACTGGGGTAAATACGTAAAAATATTGTAACAGATTTTTTTTTACGTCCATAATTCGGGAAATGCCAAGGGGGCCCACTTGCCCCAATGGCCCACTTACCCCACCTTACCCTATAATCTTTTTTCCATAAATGTATACTAAATATACTTACACTTTTAGATAGTCAAAGGTTTTAAATTATCATTATTTATTCTTTTTAAAAAATAAAATGTGTCAAAAAGTGATGTTTCTTATTTTTGTTATAAGTCAAAAACTTATTTTTTGAAAAACAAAAATTTAGCATTTTTATAAACTGAAAAATGTATTTAACAAACTGTCTTTACCGATTTTTCTTATTTGCCATAGTTTTTTTTTTCAAAATTATTGAAGTTTTTTTTTAATAATTTCACAGGTTCACTTTTTTTTATAAAAATTAATAAATAAAAAAATAAACTATTTACAACTAATCCCTAAAGACAAATTAAAGATATATGTTTGAGAAAGATGAGTGGAAAATTTTGACACTCTATGGGCAGTAGATTTTGAGTTATATCAATTTAAAGTCAAAAAATCATCGAAAACACGATCAAGGAGAAAAACAGCTTTGAAGTTTATCCCTTTCCTTACTGAAGCGCTTCAAACCGACCGAACAACTAAGGATTCGATAAAGTTATTCCTATCTAATATTACGAGGAAGCAAAGATTATAAACGTGGTTGGCCAACACATGTCATGACACAAAAAACTACACATCTCACGTTCTACTGCAGATATAAATAAAATTTTTGTTTTTAAATTATTCTAAAATATTTGTGTTATTTTTTATGATAATAGTATTTTTTTGAAGATTTTGTGCCCTATACCAACTTAAAGAATAAAAATTTAAAACATATTCATTTAAGAAAATGTCGTTGTTAGTTAGTGTAATTTAGTAATTATAAGTAGAAAGGAG
Source organism: Hylyphantes graminicola (assembly GCA_023701765.1). Classification (NCBI taxonomy): domain Eukaryota; kingdom Metazoa; phylum Arthropoda; class Arachnida; order Araneae; family Linyphiidae; genus Hylyphantes; species Hylyphantes graminicola. Next base: position 44,426,859 of record CM043121.1, read on the forward strand.
GAAAAGACAAAATAAATTTGGGATATAGATATAAAGTACATTTTATGTTAAAAATACTTTCTGCCTTTTTATATTCTAATTAATTGCAATAGCTAACATTAAAAGATTCCAAGACAAATAATTAAAACTCAAATAGGTGCATAAGAGTTAAATTGGAGGGGTTTTGTTTCTGATAGGTAATGTGTGACAAGGATTTAAAATCGATTTTCAATAATGGAGGAGATATAATTGAATATCTGGATCATATATGAATGGTGTAGTTGCAAAACCTATACTCTTAAAATAAACGAGCGATTTTAACTCAGTCTGAGTTAATTTTCAATCTTTTCGTTGTCGAAAATGCACTTCCTCCAAAGGGGTGGATTTCACTATTTTGTTTTGTTAAACCTCCAACAATCTTAACAATAAACGAGCAATTTTAAGGCGATTAGGAGCGATTTAGGGCGATTACGAGCGATTTTGGGAGTTAATTTTCACTCCTCCTATAGGAGTGGATATTTTTTTTTGTTTTAAGAGTGTAATATTATCTCAAGTATAACTAAGATTTAAAGTAAGGTTGCATTCATTGTCGACTTTTGAAAATGAAATATTCAATCGGACATAGTCGCCAACAAACACCCGGACTCAATATCTGTTAAAAAGTTTGGTGCAAGATTGCACCAGATTCTTTGAACTTTCTTGCTGTTTTTACTATTTAGAGCTTGCATTTATCACTTTTGTGGTAAAAGTATAAAATTTTTACACCACAGATGTAGTAAATCAATGCTGCAATTAGTGGTGGTAGTTTCAAAGTTCCAGGATTCAGGCGAAATCGTGCACAGATTTTTTTGTGAGGTTATACTTTGGAGAATGAGTTTTGCAACTAGACATATCATATCGTTTAACGATTTTGAAACTTTTACTATTTTTAAAAAGCTAAGCATTTAAAGGTAATTCTGTAAAAGAGTTAAGTAACTTTAGACAAACTAAGTTTTACAAAGTAGGGTATGACAGATGATGGATACCGACCATAAAGAAAATTAATATTCTTTGAAAAAATGTGAAACTGAATATTAATTTTTTTTATTGGTTTAGATGCCTGTCGTTCATGCTATGATTCTCAAGGAGTATAAACCAACACATTTAAACTTCCAAATGAGGAACTTCAGAGACAAAAGTGGATATCTTCCAAATTTAAATTCCGTTTGGAAGGCTTAGCTACATGATAAATTTATGTAATGGTGTTTTGTGTCATCTAACGAACTTCTGCTTATGTTATTTGCACTGGGTAAATTTTTTTTCACTAGTAGGGAGGGGGAGAATATACTCTGTTGTATAGTATCTTAGCTTTCGCAAATAAAAAGAAAAAAAACTATTCATCCCTATTCATATGGCTTTGAAAGATTTTGAAACAAATAATTTTCATTAATCAAACAGGCGGTGCGTGTACGAGATTCGACACCAATTTTGCGCTGCCTACCTTTTCCTCAACCTAAGAGTATGTGGCAGTTTTTCTCAGCCCAAGAAGGTATTGGGACTATCCTTGATCAAAAACTACCTTACCTTTTAATTTAAACTCTGCATCCACTTTTTTATACAAAATAACATTACCCCACAACAGTTATTCTTCAAAATAACCCGAACCTCACACTACCCCTTCCTATAAACCACCTTCGCCTCAGATGTTCCCTATACCTTGTATGTGTTTATAAGATCCCCTAATGAAGATGAGTAGGTGAGGAAAACAAGGAGGCCCTTCTTGTAAGCGAGGGATTCCTCATTCCAAGGGGGGAGTGAGTATCGAGTTACGCAGGAATATGCGGAAGCAATTTCGGGGACATTTAACCTCAAGTGACCTCGCGTGCATGGTATATGAAGTTTTGAAGTAACTTCCCTCAGAGGTTTTGAAGTTTCAATGTATGTATCTGCTATTTAATGTACTAATTAATGTTATATTTGATAGAATATGATTGAAGTCTCCATACTCATTTTGTTCGTAGTAACAAGCAGTTATCCTTTTGGTATACTCAACAGTTATCAGCATTGCGAACCTTGCTATTACACAGGGTGCCACTTTTAAAAGCGAACGCTACACTGAAGACACATTTTAAAAGTCCCATCCTGTTGAAAGCCATTAACCAAAAAAGATGTTTTAATTCGTAGACAAGTGTTTCATGAGGTACATTTGAAAAAGGCGACTAGCCCCCCCCCCCTCGAATTTTGGTTTACTTCAGGTTAGGTTAGGTTTGAATTATCGTCACACTAGAGCTACACGAGGGCTATTGGCGACGGGCGTCGTATTTAAGAACCACAGTCAAGTGACGAGCCGGCACCTGAATAGGCACCCAATGCAATCGTTAAGTGCGACATCGTATGCAGCGTTAGGACTTTGAAGGATATTTAACGTGCACTCCCTTACACGGGGTATTATTAATCGGACATTTTTGGCTGCACGGGCCGGTTATAGGCCAGCAGTTATTTTGGCGATGCCCGGACCCGAACCTGGGTTGGTTTACGTCAGAATTAGTGAATTCTTGAGCATGCTCTAATTTCATAAAATCAAGCGCCTTAATAGAAATAAAAAGCCGTTTAAAAATCACACTTTGAGTTTCTAACTTCATCATTTTGTATGTAAAATTAAATGCGCATTCAACAATCTAACAGCGTTACCACCCACACATACATAAAAAAAAGCACCACAACCAAGCCGTTGTTTCCCATTTCCTCGTGCCCAATTTGCCTCAACTCTTCCTAAATCCAGCTCTGTCCCATTTGAATGAGAGCTTTCAGCGAGTTCATAAAACTGATCGAAGGCCAGCCCCTAAAAAAGACCACACGCAATAGGGACCGTTTCTGGAGCCCAATGTAAGCAAACCGTCCCGTTTGTATATGCATCGAGACACCAGGAATGCTCTATGGCCGTGTGTTTTACGAAATCCAGATGTTCTGGCGAAGGTTCTTTTTCTGGAATAAGCATGTCGTAACAATGGAACTGTTTTAGACTCAGGGGTATTTCAAGGGTTTATTAGAAAATAGAAGAATGTTGTCCTGTTCTAAACAATACTTTAACGATTCGTTTGAGCTAAGATTCGAAAATAGCCTGGTTGGAAAGTACTCAGCACTTGGGTTGGCACGTTTAGTTTTAGCTCACCAATGCTGAATTTTGCAACACAGGAAAATTGTTTAAATTTGCGTAAATTAAGTAGTAAGGTTTTGAAAACATTGTTTAAGAAAGACTTCAGCTGTAAAGGGAGCGGTTTAATTTTGAACGTAAATGTTAAATTATATGCTGCCAAAACTCGCAGAAAGGATTACATTAACAATGATGTTCTCCTTTTATTTTGAGAACAGTTTTAAAAGAGAAAGTGTTGTAAATTCGAATTTGAGATCATGCATGTACTCAAAATTTGCTATGTCCATTTAAGACTTTCTTAAATAAAATACTTGAAGTTTGTATGACAACATGATACAGTTAAATAACACGAGTTCATCAAGATGAGAGACAAGTATAGTTAAAGCACAAAAACTTGTGCATGAGTATTTCTGCTGCTTGTCAATAATAGCTTAATTTTTAACATTTCTATCAATAATTATCGAATTTTAAATTTTTTTTACATATCATCGTTATACTGCCGTATGAGAGTAAACTGTAGTAACCACAATAGTAAATTGCACCATTTTCGCCTTTGAAAATCAGTATTTTCCTAAACTGTCTTATCGTTTTGTTTTGAGTTGAGTTCTTACAACAATGGTTCATTAGGCTATTAGAAATTCTAGGTTATATACTGCTGTTTACTTCTCTACGGCAGTATAGCACAATAGCCAAGTCTTAATTGTATCAATTTTAAAATTAGTACTCACTTTTATTTTGTATCTAAAGCAGCGTGATTCACCTACTTCCCTAAAGTATCTTGATGACAGATGAGTTTTTATGCAGGAGATTACCCAGTAGCATTTTGAATGCATCCATTTATAAACACAAACAGGACTCGGCCATTTTAATCTACCCCGTTTGCTATAAATAATTGCGAGGTTCATGATGCTGGTATAAAAAAATGGCAGATTTTACGCCGAATCATTTTCTTGGATATAAAATCGGCCCTGACTGATGGTAGGGGGGAGCAATTCATAAACAAAGTTTAAAAATAAGTCTGTCTCAAAAAACTATTTAATTCGTTCCTTCAAGGAAAAATGGCCCTTGCTTGAGGTTGGGTTACTCGTTTTTACCTCTTGCTCAAGGAAGTCTAGAGAATTTGAGGGGTTTTTTTAATTGTAAAATTCTTATAAGGTAGCGTGATAAGATGCACCTACGTACTTCGTCCGTCGATTGTTAAAAGTTTGGAGCAACACTCTTAGAACAAAGGGGTGAAGTCCACTCCTGTAGGAGAAGTGTATTTTCGAAATTGGAAAGGAGTGAATATTAACTCAGACTGAGTTAAAATCACTCGTTTAGAGTGATCTTGTTGCAGATTCAACATACAAAAGGATCCACTCCTGTAGGAGAAGTGCATTTTCGACACTGGAGAAGTGAAAATTAACTCAGACTGAGTTAAAATCACTCGTTTGTATTAAGAGTGTACACTCAAAAATGAATTCTCAAAAACAACGAAATTTTCCTTAATTTTGACGATTCCGTTACTGGCAAATGCTCCGAGCTTTCATTTCCTCAAAGTGAAGAAATTTGAATAGTCATTTTTATGAGGATTTGAATGTCGTCTAATCTAAAGAAATATTTAGTCATTTTTGAGCATGTGAGAACAACAATGAGATTCAGTTTCCTCAAAATCAGGATACTGAATCGTTAAATCAAGATCGTAAAAGTGAGGATTCGCGTTTACTCAAAAGTCATGTGATAGTTTGACGAAACAATCCCCAAAATTAACGAAATGAGGCTTGAGGATTCATGAATCGTCAAAAATGAAAGTGTTATTTCTGAGAGTGTTGTTTTCACTGCGAATATGGTTCCTAGTAGCTGCATCGACAGTGTGGTGAAATGCTTCACAGTAAATTCGGTCAAATTAATAGCAATAGCTATGATTAAAATATTCAAAGACAAGTAGCTAAAATTAAAGCTTAATTCGGGACAAAAAGGGTTAAAATGTCCATTTTAGTGGGAAGCATCACGTTAAATACAAGAAGAAATAGCTTTTTTTAAAAAAAAAAATGTTGAACCCAAATTCAATCGTTCAAACCATCTTAATTTTTTTAGTTTGGCAAAATTGAAGGTTTATTTAGCTAAGAAATGTTATTTAATTTTATTTGATACTGTTGTAACTTCGATGGTTATTTTTATTTGCAGTTAGATATTATTGAAAAATAAATTATGAAGGCAATATTAAATGAAATAAAATCTATGAATAGAGGTGATGTATTATGAATTCAAGTCTGTTAGGTGAAAATAAAATTTTTCAAATAGCATAAAAAGTCAAAACAAAATTACCTTTCTATCTCAGAAGTTATTTGGGGAGGGGGGGGGGGGGGCACTATTATGAATATAACATAAAATAAATTCATGCTTTTTTTTCAATTCACAGAAATAAGTACTTTTAATTACAAGTTAATACAAAAAAAAATCGAAATTATTATATTATTTATGCTCACAGACATTCTGAGTTTAAGTCACAGCTGCTTACAGAGTAATGAAATCATATTTTATTTTGCAAAGTTTTGGTTACCAAATGATGCTTTTAAGTTTCAAGAACCCTAAAAATGTTGTTTTCACATTTTAACTGATTTAAAACATTTTATAAACTCCTCTCTAAATGTTGCAGTTTGTTATTTAAAAACAAACCAGAGAAAACTTCTCGCTGTAGTTTGTGTCAGTCTTAATCACCAGAAGCCAATTTTTTTTTCCGTCGACCCCTTTCACCGCAACTTTAAATAAAAAAATTCCGGAGGAAGGTTCGGGAATCTTTTTAATACGTTTTACTTTTTTTATTCGAATTTTGATTCTTTACACCTAAAACACGAATCCGGAGGTTGGGGTGTGACGCGTGTGGTGACGTCATTTGACGCACGCCGGTGATTGGCAGAGGCATTTGCCTAGTTTCCTTGCTTGAAACGTCTTGAAAAAAAATGAAAAAGTTTATTTTTTCCGTAGTAGGGAGGACATACAGCCTCTTAAGTAGCCAGCAGAGTTAGATGGCAGGCGCGTGTATGTATATATTTATACCGGAATACATAGGGGTGTTAATTCAAAAAGAAATGCATCACAGAAAAAAAAATTAAGTTTGAATGAAAAAATTACGATTAATTTTGATATCCAAGAGTTTTTTTCACCCCCCTATGCTTTTATTAGACATATTTTGGTCTCGGGATAAAACCGAAGAGTTAAAAGGGAAGATATTTTGTGTATGTTGACATTAGGTCTTTTTTTTTATGAAAAAGTTACTATATTTTTAAGGAACTCATAAACAGATAAAAAATGATATCAAGGTAGAACTAGATTTTTTTTAGTGGTTTTATTTCCGTTTCATAAAGAGGAAGGAGAGGAAAAATGACATACTTATTTATAATTTTACTTCAACCGCCTCAAAATCTGTGGTGCAAAAAGCGTAAAAAAGGCGTTGCGGAAAAAAGGCGTTGTGGAATACGGCGATCAGGAAAGCAGCCAGAAGATGATGAGGAATCCCTCGGCTCGATCATCGCTTGCGTCTGACGTCACCATAAGTGGAATGAACAGAAGAAATTTCTTTTTGCTATGCACCTGAACCCCTCAAGAGACAGCTCCCAATCCGCGATCATCAGCTTTTGCAGGAATTGACAAGGATCTGATCACCGATAGTGATCGATTTGTCTCGTGATCGAATATTTGTTGATTTGGTTTATCCTCGAATATGATCAATTCTTTTACATGAAGACATTAAGGAGAACAAAAGTTTTGAACTACATAATTTAAAAGTTTTTTTTTACTGTGTTCGAACTTTAAAAAAAAAAAACTCCATCGACATATTGTTATGTGTAAAGTTTATTCCAAAGAACGAAGTTTTTTGTTCTGCACGACTTCTCTTCTGTGAATTTACTTGGAAAATCAACAACTGTCGGATGTTAACCTTACATTTTCGAGAACTACAATATTTAGATTATCTGTTCGACTCAACAAACTAAATTGTTCGACATTTTAAAGCTTTTTTTTTTAACCAACAAAGTCCAGAACTAATATGAAACGATGATGAACACCACCTGCTATTTCTAGCCACAAACATTAAACGACCCTACTAATCCTCAAACACCAACAACTGAAAACTACAATGTGCGAACTGATGGAGACACCATTGACATAACCCCGAACTCTACAGACTTCTACACGATGCTGGAAATCATGAGCGACCGATCTACTCGACAAGACTCGGCAATGACTGACATCGAGGACTCCGAGTTTCTCTTGAGAGACATGGAATTCACCCCTGTGTCCACAACTACTAATGTGGTCGCAAAAGGAAATTACGCGGACAATTCGAACGTCGAGGGTGCGTGCCAGAGTTCCCTGGAACCCCAACCCCCTCAGATGCCGACCAGCTCGTCGGAGGAGATACAGGAGCCGGTGCAGGGACACACCAGGAAGAATTCATCAGGTAAGAGATCATTCCGATAGTAGTATAATGCAAAAAGGAATTTATTAACTAATACCATATAAAGTACTATAATAAGGGAAATTACGCGGATAGGGAGATTACAAGGATATGTCTCAAAAAATTATTTTGCCTTTTCATTTTTTTTTATTTGCGGTAACTAGTGTAACGTTTTCCCGATATCACTTTTACATTGAGGTATTCGTTTGATAGTTGATCATTATGATAGTGATTTCCTATATCCATGCATCTAAGATATTACATTTTAATTATATTCCAAAAAATTATTCAATTTTGAAAGTAAACAAGTTGACTTAATAGTTAAGCTAACTGATAACTGCATGCAAAAACTTACAAAGTATGATCCTAGAGTTAGAGTCAAATAAGAGGTAGATTAGTCGAGTTAGTTAAATAGAGTTAAAAGATTTACACATCGCATAGTATTAAAATCACTTTCCTTGGGAAAACATAATTGTTCATTGTCAAGAAGTAAACAAGGTGACTTAATATTTCAGCTATTAAAATGAACTAATTACTGCATGCAAAAACTTTAAATTTTCATAGCTTTGACATTGTAGTTAAGATAAAACTTAGTAGTTAAAAATGGTTTAAAATAAAAAGTTAATAAAATGTATTTTTGAAAACCGTTTAAACTGTAATAAGTTTGAATCTAATATCCATGGTTTAACTCGGGCATGTCAAGCAATTTAAAAAACTTGTTAAATGTTCACTATAATTTTTTAATTTTACCTTTTTTGTTTACTTTCCAAGACAAGTACTATCCTCCACCTCTCCACAAGACACCATTTTAAAAATAATTTTTTAAGAAAATGTGAGACAAATAATTCAATTTTGCAATTGTAAATTAAATTTAATAGGGTCAAGTGGGGTAAGTGTGATAGGGTTTCTGCATTTTTCATTAAGAAAATTCGTTCTCTGCTTCAAGTAAATTCCAAATCCTAAAATTGGTAGTGAATTATTATAAGAAACATACATATGTAGAAAAAAATTATATATTTGAATTCAAATTTTAAGTGTACAAAATTTGCATTTCAAAATCCATTGCTGTTTTATCACACTTACCCCACATAGAAAGACCCACATAAAAAGAAGACAGTTGCACTTAAATTCAAAAGCTCAAAACTTTCCTTAAACAAAAAATAAGGTCAATAATTCTTTTTAGTTTAATTATAAGTGGTCTAATGTTATATATTGCAAACTTTCAGATTTTTAGAATGATTTCCAAAGTTGCAAGAGCTGTTTATCACACTTACCCCCAATTACACTTACCCCACTTGACCCTAACCTATTCTTTAAAAAAAAATACTTAAAATGGTACCAGAGCTTTTAACTTAAAACTTATCTTTCCCCTGAATGACACTTTTCCAGTTTTCGGGAAAGATATTTAAGATACAAGCCATAGTTCAAACATCGATACTGTGGAAGAACCCGTTTTACATTTCAAATAGAAATATATTTATCACATATTTCTTTATAGAAATGAACTACTCTTATTATTCATTATTATACTCTTAAGTTCGTTAAAAAAAAGTTACCCATATGCGAAAATGACTGCTTCATAACTTTTTTATAATGTCTTATAATAAAATGGAAAAGTAAACTATATAATTTTTGTAACCGTCTCCAATGTTCAAATAAATAATTTATTTTTCAAAAAATTAAGAAGAGGATTTATAAATGAAAAATATTTTTAAAATTTATGTTGGAAACTGTTTTGAGCTTAAAAGTATAAAATATCAAGAGGATATAAGTTCCTAATGATAAAATTGAAAACGAGATTTATCTGCCCATTCTAGAGAAGAGAAAGGTAAAAAAAAAGTTCATTCTACCCAATCATTTTCATTTCATAAAAAAAGTTTACGTGTTATCTATGAAAGCTGGAAAGAACTACAACCCCTGAAACCAGCCAATTCCATAACTATTTGAATGGCAGATAGATATTTAAGCTTTCCTGTTGTCCTGCTTGAATACGGATAAACCTTTTGGGTTATTTATACGCCGAATAATAAAATGGCCGTTTTCCCTTTATGCCGATATTTCTACCATTTAACCTTTTATACGCTAACGTTCCACTTGTGGATATGTTATTAAACCTCCTTTATATCACGGAATAATTTTAGTTAAGAAAAATTAAATTACACGAAAAGCGAATTTCAAAAAATCGTTGTAGGGTAGACTGACCAGTGAGTGAACAGGCCCCAGTGAATGAACATTTGGTAAATATAATTAAAAAATAAGGATTGAAAATAATTCCACTAGATGGATTGGCTACACTGACTTCCTCCCATCTGGTAGGAAGCTATCTGACATATGGTTGGTTGTCCGGGTAATTATGTCCTGGTGTTTATTCACTGGCCAGCGCAGCTCCTTAAACGTTCATTCACTGGTTGGTCTACCCTACATTTTCTTTTTAGGAGTATGGCATTGATGCTGTTTAATGCAACTTTTCCGGTAAAACTCTTAACATATTAGTCTCATACATAACCTTAAATCAGCGCCATTTGAAGGGGTATTAAAGTGTTAAGTGTCAGGTAACTTATGTGGATGGGTTATGTGAATGCCGGATAATGAAGCTGTAACTCTTTACTGCAGGTGTGCGTCGCCAGGAGAAGCCCCCGTACTCGTACATCGCCCTCATAGTGATGGCCATCCAGAGCTCCCCTTCCAGGCGACTCACTCTCAACGAGATCTACCAGTACCTGCAGTCCAGGTTCCAGTTCTTCAGGGGACAGTACCAAGGGTAAGAATTTAACTTCTTCACTTATGAATAAATCTTAACAATCTAATGCATACACTCTCAGAAATAACACTTTCATTTTTCATTTTTAAAATTTATGAAGAGAATTTATAAACGAAAAATAATTTTAAAAGTTATGTTTTAAAATGCTCTGAACATAAAAATATAAATTGAGCTCTGTCATTCAAGTATATACTATTTGAATGACAGATATTTATTTTCCCTGTTGTCCTGCTTCAATACTGATAAACTTTTTGGGAAATTTATACGCCGGGTAATAGAGTGGCCAGTTTCCCCCCCCCCCTTCCCCTTTATGCCGATATTTCTACCATTTAACCTTTTATACGCTCCACTTATGAATACGTCTTAACCCTCTAATGCACACACTCTCAGAAATAACACTTTCATTTTTGACGATTCATTATCCTCAAGCCTCATTTCGTTAATTTTGAGGATTATTTCGTCAAACTATCACTTGACTTTTGAGTAAACGCGAATCCTCACTTTAACGATCTTGATTTGACGATTCTGTATCTCGATTTTGAGGAAACTGAATCTCATTACTGTACTCAAATGCTCAAAAATGACGAAATATTTCTTTAGATTAATACGAAATTCGAATCCTCATAAAAATGACGAATTAAATTTCCTCACTTTGAGGAAAGAAAAACTCGGAGCATTTGCCAGTAAATGGTATCGTCAAAATTAAGGAAAATTTCGTCGTTTTTGAGTATTCATTTCTGAGAGTGTACTGCTGCCATATGACAACAAGTAACATAATCCACTTTATTCTACTAAAGTAGAGCTCCCTCTCGACAAATCTGTATTTTTCATCCATTACATTCCATTTTGAAGTTTTAGTTACTAATAGCCCTCATAGATGACAGTAGTAAAAGTGTACTCAAAATTAAAGAGTGAAGTTATTAACTGTTGTGAAATTACGTCTTTGGCAGTATTCAAAGTATAATAATATTACTAAATACAAATAAATTGTTTTGAAAAAATAATTATAGTTCAAGAGGGTTATTTAAAAATATATATTGAGTACCTTTCTAGTCATTATTATCAAATTTGAAATTTTGTAGTAGGTTTTTGCCATATGGCAAAAATTTTAAAAATTGAAATTATTTAAATTCCAATGCAGTTACTTTATTTTCAGTATTTTTCTTATAATGTATGAGTATTAAAGATACATATATTTCTTTTCGGGATGAAAAAAATTCATGAATTACAGGGTTAAACATATTCTCTATACAAATTTTTTCAAACATTTATGTAATTGAAAGTACGTTTTGCAAGTATATTTTTTTTTAAATTAAACCTTCATAAGAGCACTCAATTTAGAATAATATGCGTGCTCCATACTTAATCAGTAAAATCACACAATTTTTGTATTCTGTGAATGAGCAATCAAGCTGTATCAGTCTATTGTAATTAATAGTCCATTCTAAAATTTGTTTTGCTGCAGAAAGACTAAAAAATACTCTTAAATTTACAGATGAAAATTTTGTTTATGCGATACATCTGAAATTCGCTTGACAATTTTGTTACGTCATTTTTTACGAAATTAATAAATCGACTGCTTTTTCATTTTTAGAAAGCTTGAACAAAGAGGGTTAAATGATTATTTATTTACAAACCATCTAAGGGATTTTACACCATGATACAACGAAAGTTCATTATTTACAACCAAGAACCGTTACACTTCGAAGACAAAAATTGAGATTTTTCAAACCGGGGACTTTGATACAAAGCAACGTAAACAAAGCAATCCTTTTAAACCCTTAATTAAATTCAGCAATATAGTTTAAGTTTTGTATTATATAATTTATTTTATCTGTAAATTATGTCTGTATGAGAATGTCTTCCAATAAGCCTTATTTCCCATTAATTAACAGCTGGAAAAACTCCGTTCGCCACAACCTGTCTTTGAACGACTGCTTCATCAAGCTTCCCAAGGGGCTGGGCCGCCCTGGCAAGGGGCACTACTGGACTGTCGACCCAGCCTCGCAGTACATGTTCGAGGAAGGATCCTTCAGGAGACGGCCAAGGGGATTCAGAAGGAGGTACCAGGCTCTCAAGCCCTACGCACAGTTCTACCACAACAACTTTTTAGGTAAGTCTAATCTGATGTATAAAATATACAGTTCACCTATTAACGATGACATGAATTCCTTTAGAACACTTTCACTTCCGAATATAAACGTTAGCTTATGGTATAAGACCGGGAATTTTGCTGATTATTAAAACCGATAAATGTACACATTAAAGTACTCCGAAAGTTTAACATGGCTTTTCCCGTATTTTGTGCTTCAGTCTTCCTTACAACTATCTTAAGTTTAAAATTTATTTAATTAGTCAAATTTAATTCATATTGTATTTTTTTCATTTGGGATTGTGTTTAAAATTATCTCTTTAAAAGTAGATCTGATTCTGATTTTTAAGCAAATATGTTTTTTTTAAATAAATAAAATTTAAAATTAAAGCAGTGTAAACAACCATACATATTGCCCATTTCAAGGCCGTTCGGGATGACGACGACTTTGTGAACTTTTTAATACTTTCATTTCCTAATGAAAACGTTAACCTTAAGTTTTAATGACCATTGGTAAGAAATTTCGCCACACTAAAATGAACTTTCTGCACAAGTTTATACATACATAAACGAAATATAAGGCAAGTAAAGACCATATAGACTTGAATAATTTATGCAAAAGACACATTAATTTTTAAGAAAAACGAATTTACAAAACTTTAGTTTGATGTTTCCATTCGGAAATGAAGGTGTTAATGATATTCACAAAGTTGTTGTTTATGGGTTAAGTGTTTTAAATTAATTTTTCGAGTAGCGTTATTTGTCCCACACCAATTGTTCAGGACTGTGGTCTTCAAACATCCTTTATTTGTTTATTAAGCAAAACTTTAGACTTAATTTCTATGTATTTAAATGTGTTTTTTTTTTCTTTTTTTGGAAGGCAATCGGGAAATTATATCATTCTGATGTTATGATAACATCTGAAGATGATCGTACGATATCTTGTTCGGCTATGGTCTTTAGATCTTGGTCTGGCTAGTGCTGGCCTTATCTCTTAAGTTGATAATAAGACATTTAGCTATTGAACAGTAAGTGAACCGTATGCGTTTATTCATTTTCCCGTAGTTTTACACTGCGTTGAATGCTGTTACTTCTTGTGTTTCCTTGTTAAGATAAGGTTATGCAGTTAGGTAAACCAGTGACCTCTCTCAAAGAATACGCAATACTTTGTCGATCCATTAACCGACTCCTCTACCATGAAGATGAAATAATACCTAGAATAAAACTCCCCTGATACGGGAGTGATGAGTACACTGAAATGTTGCACCATATTTTATGTATTTGGTTGTACATTTATCAGGTATTTGTTTACAAAACCAATTGTTCAACTAGAAACATGGCGAAAATTTTCCCCACACAGATTTGCAGCTACTTGGAACCATTGTTATGGTGAAAAATAACACAACATTTGTAAGAGGGCGTAACATAAAATTGATATCACGCCTGAGCAATACCACCTAGATTAGAAGGCCGAAGAACTAAGCAACACAACGTCACACTAGTAGACCAATTTCGATTTGTTGACCAATAACGTCGTATCTTAAGAGGACGTTGCATCTTGATTCATCGTATCTTAAAAGTTTATTCAAATGCAAGATCTAGTCACGAATGATCATTGGTCAAAACCACAGAATCGGTCCACTACTATGACATATCATTTAGTTCGCCGGCCTTCTAATCTAGGTGGTATTGACCTGAGTCTATGGAGAGACTTCCCTAGATCCATGTTTCGCACTATTTTAAAGAATCATGGATGGGCAGCGCATAAAACTTTGTCTTTGATTTTAATTTAAATGAGCCAGAGTAAAATATACGGAAACAATGACCATAAACGTGTTTAAACAGCCCACGAAAGAAGAAAAGATTTCATTTGCATTCATTTGCAAATGAATTCACATTCATTTGCATTGTTATCTTGTGAGAATGGGAAGCGTTTTCAATTTATTTTCGAAAATTAACCAGGCCTTCAGGCATACTTCTGTCACATTAAATTTCCAGGTATGGATAAGGGTATTTGATGAAAATGTCACTTTCTAATCGTAAGATTTCTTTAAGAAATTTAAAAAGTGAACAATTGTGGAATCTGTATGGCTTATTACTTTAGTGTTATTAAGTCTTTGGACTCTGTTGCAATTTTTTGTATTTTCTTGTTGACAAGAAGATAATTTACAAGACCCTCACTGAGGAAAAGATTAGTCCTTTTAGAGATTTGGCTATTGAGCAGTTATGAAAGAACTGTTTACTTCTAATAATAATTTTTCATTTTTGCTGAAAACTTCAGTTGCGCTGCGTTACTGAATGCGAAGTCTGTTTCTTTAAAACTTTTTCATATTTAACTTAACGGGTTTACGAATTTCGAAGCTTTTCCATTGGATTTCATTTGGTACAATAAATAAGTTTAATCTAATTTGAAATCAAACTTTAAAAACATCCAACATGAAATCATTTTTATAATTGATGCGATTCCTTCTGTGAAAAAATGAGTGCAATTGCTAATCTGTTGAAAAAGTAAATATGTATATATGACTCTTATATTTTAACACGATCCAACGAATTTGAAACTTAAAAGTATACTAAGAAACCAGATTAGAAAGACAAAAATACAAACTTCAATAGTGTTTAAAAATGGTAGAAATAATAACATTGATATCGTTTGGTACTACCCATAAATCCTTAAATGTTTTAAAATTTGAAAGCATAGAAATTATTTTTTAGTTTGAAATGTAACTATACGAAAAACTCTTTGCAAGTAAATTGATTTTTTTTTCACAAGAAGTGTGAAAATTACTTTTATCGTTTAGGCCCTAAGATAAATTTCTTAAAAGGTATTCGCACACAAAATAGAAAGTTGAAGACTTACTCAAATTTTTCGACTTTACTCATTTGCCATTGCTATAATTTTCGGAAATTCCATTGTCTACAGACTTGTATTTGTATATTTGTCTAAATTCATCCAATTCGAATTTGATATTTTGAAAAAAGAAAAATTCCATTAAAACTTTTTTTTCCTTATTTCTAGCAATCATTTGAGTGACATGAATTCCAATGAAATCGGCATGCTTAAATTTTTAGATTCCACACTACGTTTACAAAGTGGAAGGTTTTAATTTAGAAAAAACAGCGAAATTCATTGCTCATTTAAAAAGCTAAGAAGTCATTTTTATTCGAATTAAGGGGTCATAGGAGTCTTAAAAATGTGCAAAGAAGGTACTATAAAGTATAGTTTGATCTTTCATGTAATTTTTTAAATACTCAATATATATGTATTATTTTTTTATATGTAATTCTACAAGATTTATTTAATATAAAACAAATTCTAACATTTATGAAACTTTAGCCAAAACTAAAATAAATGATATTAAACACAAAGCTATTTGAACACATTGTGATTAGGCTTGCGCGGCAAATTGTGAGGTCAAAATTGAAAAAATGACCAAGAAAATGACTTTATATTGTACAAATATGTACAAACAAAGACTTTTACCTAAATTCTCAGCACTATTTTAATTAGAAATTATTTTTTAAAAAAAGTTAAATCAAAATTTTAAAATTTTTATTATTTTTTGTGGAAAAAAGTTCTTAAAATAATTTCTAATTAAAATTGAGCTGAGAATTTAGGTATAAGTCTTTGTTTGTACATATTTGTACAATATAAAGTCATTTTCTTTATCATTTTTTCCATTTTGACCTCAAAATTTGCCACGTAAGCCTAATCCCAATGCGTTCAAATGGCTTTGTGTTTAATATCCTTTATTTTAGTTTTGGCTAAAGTTTCATAAATTTTAAAATTTGTTTTATAATAAATAAATCTTATAAAATTATGTATAAAAAATTATACTTATATATTGAGTAGTTAAAAAATTACATGAAAGATCAAACTATGCTTTGTAGTACCTTCTTTGCACATTTTTAAGACTCCTATGACCCCTTAAATAACTGTTGCAGTTCACAACAGTCGCTCGAGAAACTTTATTTTAGATAATAATTAAATAAGAAATTTATTTTTTCGGCAAAACATAAATAAGTTTAAAATGGCGTCAAATATATTTCACAAAGAGATTCTTTGATTGTATGTTGATATGAAATGTTGTGCTACTATTTATTAGTGAGGAATATTGACATTTATTACGAATAAGAAATAATTCTGAATTTTCGAAAGAAAACAAATAAAACTACCCAAATTTAGAGTGTAAATGTTTGATATAGAACTAATATTGTGTTTGGTGCTTTTTTCCCCTGTTGAATATAAATGTTGTGTGGAAGCGAGCTAAGTGACAGATTCCGTTACAAACTTACTTATTTTAATCGAAAATCTTCGTTACTACCGTCGTTTTCAGCTAAATATGAAGAAAGAGGGATCGGTTAGTTTTACCACAACTTCTCCGGCTAAGGATACCGTTTTGACCGCAGCAGTTTCTTACCATCATCCGTCGCGTTAAAGGAACGCCACTGCTAGGGGATGAAAAGTGGATGGCAAATTTTTTATCCGTTTTAATTATGCCATTGACACACAAGTATTTTTTTCAATTGAAACTTAATTTTGTCATTGAATGTAAGGCCGAAATGGGATTTAACGGAATCCTTGTTATCGGAAAAATAGTTCTGTATTTTACTTATTAAATAGCTTTTAACTTTTTAGTGTAGTGTAACTGACGTCTAACTAAATATCAACTTTCGAAATCTTAATTTGAATAACAACAAACGAGGTTAAATCATAAGGTGGTAGGTATAGTTTTTAAGGTGATAACTAAGGTGATTTTTTAATCGCTTAAATAATAAATCATTTTCAATAAAGATAACCTTTGGCTCATATAAATATTATGAGATGTTAAAAAAGGCAAATGCATTAACCTGTATACAGTTAACTTTACTTAGTTTAGCAATGAAATAATAAAGTTATAGTTAACCTATAATCGATTATTAACACTGTATTAAAAAAAATATGACCCGATTTAACACACGATAATCGGTTCTGAAGTTGATAATTTATTTACAACTAATTACTTAAATACAGCTAATTAGTAGCAATCTAAAAGAGATACAATTTTTTTCATTTGCTTAAATTAAACAAATTATTTGAAATAATTTTTTGAACATCAAAATGTTTTAACTTGTTATCTTCCTAAGTTCATAAGGCAAATTCATTTCCTCACGAGTCGAAACATACTCACCCTATGGGTTGTTTCCCCCGCGCTAACAATAGGCTAACCAAGAAACAACATTGCCGGTTCCCAAATATGCAATAATTTATGCTGGTAAAAAGGGTATATATTACGACATTGTTGTTTAGTGTTTATAGTTTGATGTGTTCCAAAATTTTTTTTTCCAGATATTTAAAAATGCGCTGATACGTATCAAAGTGAACAAAATATAGAAGGAACTTGGGATAATTTTGGGATAAGACCACTTCAAACCGTTATTTAAATGCCATTAGTGTGCAACTCGAAAGAACTAAAACTTAATTAAGCTATATATCTATATCAATTTTCAATCAATTCGTAATTAAATCTAATAATATAAACAATTAAGTTTGAATTGTAAAAAAATACCGAGGAAAAGTAATTGGCTAATATGTCCATTGAACAATTAGTTTAAATTACAACCCTTGGTAGAAAGCATCCGATTACCAAAGCAGTGCCCACAACACAGTAAGTGGCCATAATCAGTGGTCATATTTCCAAAATTTAAGTATTTTTTCAAAATTTAGAGGCTTTTTTGCGAAGTATGACTAAGCTTGTCGAACAATGTTAAATAATAACAATTGCAATCGCATGGAACAATTTACTTGTGAAAATTTCCTATCATCAATTGGTGGAGAAAAAGTATTCGACCGCAAAAAAAAAGCAACGCCTTTCAAGTGCAATTTTTCACCCGGCGTATGTGTTCAAAATAAAAGACTGTAAAAAGTTTAAAACTAGGTTTGCATCTGAGCAAGTATAATTCGAACGCAACAATTATTTAAATAAAAACTTTTTATTCTTTAAATGCCTAAAAAGTAAAATTTTTCAGATAAATGACTGGATGGGTTCAAAATTACTGTTTACAATATTTGGAAAAAAATATCGCTCTACTAATAGAGTCAAAAATCTTTCTCGAAGCGGTTGCTCGTAGGCGTTTTAGAATAATTGTTGCCCGTGTTGGTAAAAGTGACTGAATTTATTTTTAGTGTATAAGTTATCTTAGCTACATTGAAGAAAACGTTATCGAAATTAATATACTGATATTCTTTTTTCACAGGATACGAAGGATTTACATTTCCTTCCAACAACAGCAGCAACGGGACATGTTGGCTCACTGGCGGCAGAAACTACTCAGCCTTGCCACAACAACAATACTTCCCCCAAGACACACTTCCCACAACTAACAACTGGACCACGAGTTCAGTCGCCAGCAACTGGCCTCAAAACGAAAACATCTTCATGGACAATGGGCCAATCCAGTCGAATCAAGACCCAGCCAAACCTCAGCCCGGTTTTCTGGAGGCACAGAACTTCGTCAACAATTTCACCAACTTGGAAATGGAAGACATCAACATCGACGCCAACGACCACCAGCAGCAAGACCGCGGAGGAGTTCATCCTCAAGTGTTCCGCCAAAGGTCCTCCTCGCAGTTTGGGCAAGTTCCTGCTGAACAAGTCTCGCAAGTTGTCGCTCAACCTCGCCAGGATTGGGCTACCCAGTACACGAATCTTCAGTTGGAGTTGTCCGGTTCTTGCCAACCCTTGAGAACAAGTGAACAGGCAGACTGTAGTCCTCATACGTCACCTAGGAATGATGTTCAATCGAACTCTCCAAGTGCTTTATCATCAACACAGTGTCCTTGGTTAGTTAATAGATGGCCATGCTTCTAAGGAGTGGAGACTATTTTTATGTCTATCTATTTGAGATGGACAAAGGACAGTTCGATAAATATATGACTTAGTGAAAATTTATTTACCCTTAGAAAGAAACATTTTGTTAACAACACTTTGTGAAAGTGCCTGAATAGGAGATAACACATATCGCGACCGACTGTAACTAGGAAAGGACCACAGAAATTATAGGATGTTTCTATCAAATATCTTCTGTCGACTTTGAATGATGCCGAAGATTTTTTTCCTAGTTTCTAACCTCGACGCTATTAAATAACGAAGTATAAGAACGGTATTAGTATAAAATACATTATAAAGTATGTTCGAAAGAATAAAAATTTCGATAAATGTTAGTGGATGCGGAACAAACTTGCACGTAACTATTCAGAAAGTTCCATTCAATATTGTTATGAAACTTATTCTTCATTTCCCATTTTTTGATCGTCTTTGAATCCCTTTATTTGCACTTAAAACTCACGATAGTGAATTGTCCCTGAATAAAAAAAAGTGAAGAACTTGACTGTGAAATAATGTTTACGTTTGTCTTTTATTCGAAAATAAGCTTAATAAATTTTGAACATCTAAAAGAGTTTATTAAAAATTATATTATATTTTAATGGGAATTTTTAAAGCAGAAATTTTTACAGTTCATATTCAAATACAAAAAAAGGAAATGCTTTTCAATGAAAATTTAATTAAATTTAAAGAAGAAATTTAATTAAAATAGTCGATTCCAAGAAAAAATTATAAAGTGGCATGAACTGCTATTATGTGCAAATTTATTTTTCGATATTTGAATATAGTGCTTGGAAGCAAATTTAAGTGACAGTTTCTTTTCAAACGTACTTTAAAAAAATCAATGTTGCAATTTAATTTGGAAAATTTACTCCAAATTATTAAGTTTGTCATTAATTTTCAAATAAAGTATGGTAATAAATTTTACTCGAATTTTTTTTAAATGATCACCAAATCGATTCTTGATTTTTCAAACTGGATATCATCTGACTTAAAAAGTGTATTGTACTGTCTGGTGCTATAAATATTTAAAACCCCTGATTTAATAAAAGGGAATCTTCTAAAAACAGTTGTCGAAAACTCTTAAGTATCCGAACTCTAATAGATAAGACTCAAATTTAAAATTATCCAGTCTCATCTAAAGTTTACATAGGTAATGTGCCACAAAGCACGATAAAAATTTACTTATGTAAAAAGCAAAATTGTGTGAAGGGTTTTATATTTCACTAGTATAGATTAGTATTTATATATCAATATTTTTGTGGATTATGTACATGGGACCTTTTCCTCTGCAGTTTTGCACCATAAAATTAACTTATTCAATATTTTTAACAAATGGTTTAACTTCTCCAAAAAATTAATTCTTCAAATATTTTTCTGGAATGTTTTATATGGAAGATGCAAAACGTTGAAAAAAAATCTACTTGAAATAATGTTTGTAAAAATAGATAATTATTGTTAAATAAAATTTTGTATACTGTGTTTAGAAATTGTATTATTTAAAAATTATATATAGTATAACGAAAATAAATAGTGAATCAGTATTTGACTTCATTTTAATTTAGGATAAAGAGGTTATTGCAAACTTTACAATTATATAAATAAATTTAAAATTTAAATAAAATCTTTTAGAAATATATTTCGAAACGAATTTCTAAGTTTTATAGAGGAGATCTGTGTTATAAGGTTCAATTTTTTTAATCCCTATATATCCAAGACAAAGCCGATTTAGAGTTTGTATATTTTAGGCAGGTATCATAAGACCAATAACTTCACATTGTAAATATTTTATATGCGTAAAATAATAAATACGGAGAATTTTAATACTTAATTCCCATTAGGCCTCATGGGTCTAATGGGACAGGGTAAGGGCTAACGGGACATGGTAAATTCTGTCTTAATTAAAATTTTAGGAAATGGGGAAATAAACAGGAAAGGACCAGAAAATAAAATTTGAAAGCAAACCATATTTACATATATGCGCACAGAATGAATTTGTATTTAAAAAAAACATTTATTTCGTATTATAAGGTGAAAAATCAAAATTTTAACTCAAATTCGAAGATTTTGGCAAACGCATAGTTTTTTTTATCAATCACTGGAGAGAGTAGTTTAGTGACAAATATTCTAAATTTATCAAAAACTTTTCCTCTTTTTCAGGGTACGAAAATTTGAAAATACCATATTTTTTCTTCAAAAAGCTTACATGAAGTTCGTCTTTTTCTATTTCAGAAATCAATAAAGCATAATAACGAATGCGTTGGTAACATTTGGAAAGCAAAATAAAGTCATTTATCTTCAAATTATTAATTTCCAAGATCTGTTTTGACAGAAATAAAGAATTTACAGATTGAAAAATATCAGCTGCAGAATCAATATGAACAGAAATAAAGCTACTTAAAATTTTACTTATTATACACCAAAAAAGGATTTAAAAGTTTAAAAGTAAAAGTAATAAAACTTTTTTTATAACTTATATAAATAGGATTAGAGATGTATATTGTTTCTTCAAGAAAAGAATATAAAGCTATATATATTTGTTTCCCATTTGACCTCACAGTTGCTGTCTCAATAGACATCACGGTGTTATCATTTGTAACTGATCCTACACATAATCGCGTGTATTTCACAACAGTATTTAGCATTTGTTACATTGATCTATGATATACCTTCTACCTAAACTATAATGTAAACTATTAAAATTTTGCATTTACTACTTTAAGAGTTTAATGAAAGATACAATTTTAACTTCTCTTTGGATTCCTTAAAACAACAATTCATCGCTCAACTTTAAAAAAAGATTTTGATGGCTGATATTTGGTTTTTAAAATATGAAGCGTAATTGTCATCATTCTGTAGTGAAGAAATATTTGTAAAAAAAATACTATTTTCCACTTTTAGCACCTTGTCTCAATAGTTCAAACTTTCCCCTAACGAAATATTTACGAAATGCAAGTACTTATTTGCGATTTATTCTTTATCAACATTTACGACAGTAATGCATTAAGATCTACAAGCATCGTCATTCTAAATCTACGAAAGACATTAGTTTAGGCAATTCAATTGGAACTTTATTAATAATTTACCTATCCCATTTTCGGCTTTAATTTTTTGTGGACGCGGTGTTTAGATACAGTTTCTGACGTAAAAATTCTTGTTTTTCTTTTAAATAAAATATAATTGATTTTTTAAAAATATATAACAAATCTCAACTCTCTGTAAAAAAATTATGATACTTTACTTATTATTTTCTTGAATTCGATAAATTTATTTAAATTAGTATAGAGGTAAGAACCATTTAACAGCACAACTTCACAACGAATGTTGGGATAATCAAGATAAATGTACCTAAACAATAAATTGCATAACATTTTATAAGACGATAAAAGTAAGAAAGAGGTCGAGCTCACAAATGTGTTTCCATACAAGCTTCTCCTTTCCCTAAAACGTCGAAGAAAGAAGCGTAGTGGAAAATTTTCCAATTTACATGATTCCTTTGTGCATTTTGTTAATCAATAAACAAAAGGGAAAAAAGTAATTAGGATAATTTACAAACAGTGTACGGCATTACAGAAAGTGTTTATAAATTAGTTTTAAGCCATTTTTACTGAACGCTACTTGTGTTAAATCGAAATGTAATTGATTTGATAAACTTTTCAGGGGGAACGTAAAAAAAACCCCTTTCCGATCGTATTGCAACATATGATCCAACACTATATTTGAAGATCTGTGGATTTTCAAACTCTTTGTAGTCTACGAGATTAGCGGAAAAGAAGTTTATAGAAGTTTATACTAGTCAGAGCTTTTGCACTGTGGTTACATACATAAAAATTAGCTATAAACTTCCTGGAGATATTTTTATTTTGAGTTAGGTAAACGTGTAATGACGTCATAAGGTTATTTTTTTAAATTTTTTTTTAGTAGGCACAATACATCCTGCAAATGAGTAAGCTGTGACTTATTTTATTGTGTATAAAAGAAATGTTGTTGAAAAGTATTCCACAAGAATAATCCAATCGTTTATGTTTGTCTTTTATATATGTTATAACAGTTATATGCAGAAAACTTGCAACCAATAGCAAATCTTGTTTAAAACCATTTCCAAAATTTTCTTGTAATAACTCTAAACATATTTGCCTTAGAAAAACATGTAGACTATTATTTTTGTAACTAGTTTTAATATCTTTTGAAAAAGTTAAACTCGAAAAAATTCTTCAATTAGAAAGGTCTGAGAGCAAAAAAATGAACTTATACTTGCGGTCATATACTTAACCCTAACTAAATTTTCCTGGGTAGTTTCTCGCTTACTTATACAGGGTGGTTATAAAATAACGCTCGCTATTCGGAGTGGTCTACAGCTTGAATGAATAATCCAAATGCATCAAAAATTGACACACTTACTAATCAAGAAGGGGGAAAAAGAATGGAATCATAAAAAAGAGAGGATCATAACAAATAATCATAAAAAAGAATAATCATAAAAAACAAACCCGTCTCTTGACCAGAATCTGAATTACGAGGCGTCGTCAATTATGGCCAATTACGGCTAACACAGCTAATTACGCCTCGTAATTTAGAACCCTGGTCAAGAGACGAGTTTCTTTTTTACGAAAAAGAATGGAATCATAAAAAAGAAACTCGTCTCTTGACCAAGGTTCTAATTACGAGGCGTAGCCAATTAGGGCTAATTACGGCCAACACATCCAAATACGCCTCGTAATTTAGAACCCTGGTCAAGAGACGAGTTTGTTTTTTATGATTCCATTCTTTTTCCCCCTTCTTGAGTAGTAAGTGTCTCAAAGTTTTTTGCATTTGGATTATTCATTAAAGCTACAAACCACTCCGAATAGCGAGCGTTATTTTATAACCACCCTGTATGTATATAACAACTGTGCAAAAGCTCTATCTGGTTTAGTTTAGTTTGAATTATCGTCGCACTAGAGGTACACGAGGGCTATTGGCGACGGGCGTCGTATTTTAGAACCAAAAACAAGTGACGAGACGACACCTGAATAGGCACCGAACGCAACCGTTAAGGGTGACATCGTACTCATCGTTAGGGCTTTGAAGTATATTTAACGTGCACTCGCTCTACACGGGTATATTTCGATGCCCGGACCAGAACCTGTGACCTTTCGCATACTAGGCGAATACTAGGTCCCCGAGTGCCAATCCCGGACTGGGGGCCTTAGGTCATAACGCACAGGGCAATTCTTGCCTTGCGTTCCCAGTTCTGGGCTATGTAATGTAATACTAGGCGAATGCCTAACCGACTGGCCTCCTCAGTCCCAAAGCTCTATCTGGTATCTTAAAAGTTACTACAAAGCTAAAAT
Organism: Hylyphantes graminicola; assembly: GCA_023701765.1. NCBI lineage: Eukaryota > Metazoa > Arthropoda > Arachnida > Araneae > Linyphiidae > Hylyphantes > Hylyphantes graminicola. The sequence goes on from CM043121.1 coordinate 44,451,461, forward strand.
TTGATGCTAATCCCATAGAATATTGCTAAAAATAGATTTGAAAGAATGTTATAGTGTAACACAACTTGCCTACAAAATCCCTTTATTTTGATATTTAACTTTTAAGCTAGAGAAAAATGTAAGGCTATTATAATCCTTTTTCAGCATAAATATTATATTAGGCATTGATTAACAACAAAGAATGTATATTTGTTCAACTCACGAAAAGAAAAAACGATGGAAATTGTTCAATTATATCAATTACGAGTTAAGCTCCCTATTTTACAAAAGCTTTCTGCCAATTTTAGCTTCCACACTACGTTTATTACGTTAAAAGTGGAAGGTATTATAATCGTTCAGTCAGCCTGTCTGTCCGTCTGTCCATCTGCCCATCAACCACTTTCATAGCCCAAACTACAAATACTGCGGACAAGTGTGATGCGTCAAAAAAAAAAAAATCAGCGCATCGAAATTAGAATACATTGAAAATTTCAGAAAAGAATTCGAATTCGAAGTACTTACAAGTAAAATTTTAAAAACTGCAACGTTTAATGTCCATTTAAAAATCACAGGAAGCCTTATTAGACTTAAATCACCATTGCCACCACACAATCGCCCGAGAAAATTTAATTTATTTAGAAAATTAAAATAAATTTATTTTTGCGACATCGGATCAGTTTGAAATAACTTCAATGGGTAATTCCACGTCAGAAGAGACCACGACTGCAAAAAAAAATTTTTTTTTTCACACAATTGTATCTTTTATATTTGCTTTAGAAAGGTTTGAATTTTATTTTTTTTTGTATCATCAACTATTGTTGTTTCGTTTTTGGCAACACAGCGGCTTCAAAATGGCCGCTTTGTTTCGAAAACATGATCTCGTGTTTTTGCATCATTTTGAATCCTTGAATTTTCAGATACGAAATACAATTTACCAGATTTTTTGGTAAAATTATTAAAATACACTATCAGAACTATGTTAAAACCACATTATTAATTGGCATTTATAACTAAAAGATATTTAATTAGGAAGATAAAAATCTCAGTTTTGACTGTAGTGTCAGTCACGAAAAGATATAAAAGTTCCCATAACTTTTTAAAATAAGGCTTTACTTCAAAATTTTTACGATATTTTCTTACTATAGTAACCTCTGTGTAATTCCAACCGTTTTAATTTTAAAATAAAAAGCATTTTCTCTATTTATAACACATTTTAGATTTGTAGTGTCAGTCACGATGTAGTGCTAGTCACAACTTCTTTTTGATCTAGATGTTTTAGATTAGCTAAATACTTGTAGATTTCTTATATTTTGATAATTTTGATTTAATATGGCTATATCAACAGCTAAAAGAAAAAAAAAGAGCAAAGGGGGTGTTTTTAAGACGGGATAAATTTAAAAAATTTAAAGAAAATAAAAGCAGAAACCACTTTACGGACAACACTTCAATTAAAGGTAATACACCTCTATTGCAATCCTCCAACCGTTTGACAACCTTGTCTGGTAATTCTCTTCCAAAAGTCATGGTCATCTTTGAATTCAAACATGGTGAAGGACCAATTGATGGACTTCGTGATACAGTGAGGAGGGGGATAAAGGAAGTCACACTTTCTAAGAAATTTGACCCACATTTTGCTAAAGATTTATTCACGTTGCACAAGAAATCTGCCCAAACATATAACTATTATACATTTCTGACAACTGTGTAAAGGGCAAAATAGGTAGATTAAATTATATATGCCCATTAAAGGAAGTTAAACCTTCCAATTCCTAGGCACACAAAAATTGCTTCGTTTTTTTAAATTAAACAAATGCCTACTTAAAACAACTGCCAATGTTTCATTAAATTCCCCAAAAATACTACACGGTTAATTAAACAAATTTGAATGTTGTAAAAAGAAATACCTCTCAACAAAATTTTGAAAATGAACGTGATGCTGGAAAAAGAGCTTTATTTCCTTTTGTAGTTAAATTATCGTTAAATATTTTGTGAGCAAATGTTAAGTTAAGTTGCTTATTCAATAAAACTGAAACATCTGCAATGGTGGGTCTTTTTGCGTGGCCTGAGAAGGAAGTTTTTTCAGAAAATGCTATTGAAGAAAGAAGTAAGAAACTACCAGAAATCAACTTTAGGGGACGTTGTGTAACTTTGTCTAACTATATTTTTACCATGTACGCAATTTTTAACTTACTATATTCAAAACTATTTACATATGTTCTGTTATTATTGCCTAAATTTTCCATTTCTGTGATACAATTCACATGATGAAGTGTGCCACAAGTTGAATGTAGTGTAAGTCACGCACAAAAGTGTTAATAAATTATTTCCTATGATATTTCAATACTTTTTTGCAATTAAATGATTTAGCTTTAAACCTTATAATTAAAATAAGCACTGGTAAAATGATGATTTACTGCATTTTGAAGAAAAAATTAGAGTTCAAGAAATTACCAGAAACCTACTTTAGAGGACATTGTGTAACTTTTTCTAACCATAATTTTACCATTTATGCAATTTTTAACACTCCTTTTTACAAAATTATTTACATATGTTGTGTTATTATTGCTTAAAATTCCATATCTGTGATACAATTCACAATGTAGTGTCAGTCACGAAATTAATGTAGTGTCAGTCACGCATAAAATCGTTAATAACTTATTTCCTATGGTATTTTAATACTTTTTTGCAATTAATATATTTAGCCTGAAACCTTATACTTAAAATAAGCAGTGGTAGAATGCTGATTTACTGCGCAATCAGAAGAAATTAGAATTTTTCTGATAGCCAAAAATCTACGAACTTTCGTGTAGTGTCAGTCACATCAGGACATTTTTATTATTTTTTAGTTAAATATTAAATTTAAAAAAATTTTAATGATTGCTAAAAATACTATATGCTCAGGGGTATACTGACATACAATATTTTTTTTTCACAAATAAAAAAATAATTATGAAATATGCAAACGAAATTGGTTAAATCGTTCTGATGTAGTGTCAGTCACGCGTGGAAATGCCCCAATATATTTCACTACGAAATTCTTTGTATGTTGATATGATATGTAACGTTTTCATTCTCTTTAAAAAGAGGGAATATTACATATATATATTTTTAAAAATATTAATTAATTTTTTCAAACGATAAGTAATAATTTTTTAATTTTATTAAACACACAGTTTATTTACGTACCTATTTAAGGATATCCAAATTTATGACATAAGTACTTTAGTAAAAGTGTAAAATAAAGCAATTTATTCCAAAAGTTTTGTTATGGTGTTAAAATTGTTTTCTCTCAAAACAATTTACTGTATTCTTAACGCTGAGTTGAGGGATCGAAATATACGACCAATTAGAGTTTTAGAATGGATCACAGCCAAACAAACAGACGAAAAAAGCCACAAAATTCCACTCGGAGGAAGAAAAATGATACCAGTTTCAGCAGTTCGCTAATTATTTACTCTTTGTAAGTGGAATCTTAACTTACAAAGTGGTGCTGAAAAACAACAAAATGAGTGACTGAATATTGTAAATATAAAGAACGGAACCTCATTACAACGTCTTTCTACAAAAAATCTTCAGTTAACACTTAAAAATTGTTCCTAAAAACTGTAATTGTTGTTTTGGTTGTGGGAGCATGAGTTAAAAAAAAGTAAATTAGTAACTTGCATATAAATATTACGGTAATTAACTAATTCAATTTTAATAAATTATAATAACAAAATTTGCCACATAGAAATGCTGTATTTTTTAAAAATAAAAAACTGATATTTTTTCAAAAAAAGTTTGTTTTTACTGTTTTTTTTACTTAAATCCACACTACTACATTTTTCAATAATTTGATCCCAATAGTTAATACGTAAAGCTTTCTTTTAAATGCATTTGTATTAAAAGGTTCGGGATAGTTTAACTGTAATATTTTTTGCAACATGTATCCGTACAGATAGCGACAAGTTAAAAAAAAAAAAAGAACATTTAGATCATGAAATTTAAGCAGCAAAAATTGGGGATGTTAAAAATTATTCATGGAAGAAACTTTTTAGGCTATTACTTATGCTAAACCTACTTTGGATTAAAGAAAATCGTAATATTCTAATATAAATGTACACACACAAATAAATGTACACAAATTTTCCGTGCTCAAAATATTTAATTTTAAACCGTACATAATTTTTTTAATCCATGTTTCAGTTAGGACATATCTATAGGAGAAAATAATGTATTGTTTTTTTAAGATTTATCTCCCTCTCCTTAAATCTTATTAAAATTAAGAATTTTTAATTCAAATTAACACTTCCGAGAAGTTATCCTCAGGGACTTCTATCGCACATGAAGCTGGTTCGAATTCAACTACCACCAAAACTCTAAAAACACACTTGTACAAAGATTTGCATGAGATATTTTAAATCAGCTTCGAATTCAAAATCATTATATGTTTTTATTGAGTTCCTAGACCGGAAAATCAGCTGTCTACAGAATTATTTGAAGCACACATAACATCCATTACAGATGAAGCTGTTTCAATTTTGGCTGCCACCAAAGGTCTAAAAACACATGCGACTTGTTTAAGGAGTAGGGATATTTAAATAAACTTCATGTCGAAAGTCATTGTCTATTTTTTAAAAAAAGTTTTGTAAGCAATATTACCTCCGAAATAAAGCATGAAATCGACATGGCTAATAGGTGCTACTATGGTTTACGTTACCAGTTTAAATCAAAATTTCTTAGCAGAGAAACAAAGATACAGTTATATAAGAAGCGGATAGGGAAGTGAATGCTGGACAGTGAAAAAATCAGATGAAGACAAATTAATGTTTTTGGAACGAAATTTTTTTTGGAGCAATAAAAGAAAACGGAGTTTGGAGAATAATGTATAATCATGAACTACAATTCAAATACAGGGAGCCAAACATAGTAAAAGTCATTAAAGTATCGCAACTAACATGGCTCTGACAACTATATAGATATGCTGATTAAAATCCGACTAAAAAATTACATATTAAAACCCAGCAGGAAACAGAAAAAAGAGGTAGGCCCCGGACAAGGTGAATGAACAATATAGCAAAAAAAGCTTGAAAAATTTAAGTGTGAATAATTGGAAGTTTTTGGCGTCGATTAGGTTAAGATAGTCTATTCTTGTTGAGACAGCTTTTGCCGGAAATAGGCTGTAGCTAAAGAAGAAGAAGAAACGGAGATCAGATGTCTACATAATTATTTGAACCTAATCCCAAAATGCTCTTAAGTAATAAAAAAAAGACTTACCCAAATGAGAGAAATGCATATTTCTTTTCAATGTTGCGCACTTAAGAAACGAATTGTGTTGAAAATCCGAATTTAAATCCATAAGATTTGAGTTAATTAGAATTCAAGAAATTTACTGCAAATTACGACCTTTGAATCCAGCTGAAACATTTTAACTGAAACTTAGGCCCTCTCTTTTAAGAAAATATCTAACCACATCCCTTTTATAAACAATTTTACCCACGAGAGAATATTTTTTTAAAAATAATCTAAACCCCACATGGTACATTCTATGAAATCTGTTCATTTTTAAGAGACGCTTTCGTAAACTTTACGTCTCGCAAATAAACAAATATTTCATCGTCCCGCTAAAAAGAAAACTGTTTACGCCTCATATAAACTCCAACATTCGAAGATTCTAAACATCCGCTTGAAATGCTTATCCCCGAATTCAATCTCAGTTAAGGGAGTTTTGTGTATTTGTTTATTTTTCATACCATTTCCGCTTGTACGCTTTTACTGGGCAAGGGGTTTACCTTACGTTTAATTTTTTTTAAATTCATAACTAAGAGGTTATAAATAACTTTAGTGATGCGTGTTAACATTTCCAGTTTTTTTTTAAATGTTTGCGGTGTCTTTATTTTTTTTTTATGGGGAAGTAAGATGTACAGTTGTCAGGTGAGAGAATTTTATTTTAGGAGCATTTAACCAGAGATGTAATATTCTATCGAATTTAAAGTGACGCATAGAATCTCTTCTCCGCTATCACTAGCCTCATTAGGATTGTCTCGTTAAAGGCAATTCGATAAAAAGAAATGTTTTTGTTGCCTATTTCTATTAAACTTTTGGTGTTTTAACACTCACAATTTTCGCTTCGTGAATAACTATTGTTTGAATATGCCTTAGGTCAATCGGTCCGTTATTCATTCAGTTCTAAAAGCACATTACAGATTAAATCTAATTACAATAAACATTGTACAGAATAATTACGAAAAAAAAGTGCACATCTACTGTTATAAAAAACTCATCTTTATCTGCCAAGTAATTTTGGATTTCATTCACATAATTCATGTGGCCATTGGAAACGATATCTTTTAGTGAGCTCTTTCTGTTTTTTTAAATGGGAAATTTTAAAACATTTCTTTTATTTTTGGTACTTTTAAATAAAAATAGCCCATTGCACTGCAGGAATTTATTACAGAGGATGATTTACCTGAATACAGAAAAATAGTTGAAGTCAGTTTTACATAAAATCCTTCATGCTCCGTCAGTGTTAGTAGTAACTTACATTAGTGGTGCCACAAAAAATAAACTAATTTATTTTATATGTCTTAATCGATCTATTTATATTCGATTCCAAAATTACAAACATTCCCTCCTACCCCCTCTTTTATGATACATTTTACATTACGTTATGCCAAATTACAAATTAATTCAAGAAATTCCGCACATTATTCCAAGCCCCTCCTCCTTTTTGAATTTGGTCCAGAATAAACACCCAATATAAATAATTAAAGAGAAAAAAAGATAGATACTTTTCGCTACGAAGAGAGAAATGTCCCATTTTCCATCTTCTAAGAGGGGAGATGCGATATATGCTTGCGTTCTTTTTGGAAAATATTTTCCGGTAACCTGTTAAATCCATCTGAACTTTAATTTATGATTTCATTGGAGATGGGGAGTTATTTTAAATTTTTTTCCTTCTCATACATATAACTGAAACAACAAACAACAATGCTGTTAAAGTCAAAGTGAAAAACCGATGTGGTATTTCAGATTAAAGTTATAAAAATGTAAAGTTTTTCCATATGTAGTATTTTGCTTAAGTATAAAAAGTAAGAAAATATATATACTAGAATTAATTGCATGCTACTAAAGTATGAAAATATATATACTAGAATTAATTGCATGCTACTAAAGCTAAGTGTCTAGTATGTCGCTAATGTGAGAAAGTCGCAGGACTGCGTCAGCGATTACGCGATAAACCCAGATAGTTCTCAGAGAGAGCTTTGCAACTCGCATGTGTACGACAACGAAGACCTTACCGAAAACCGTGGGGTTAGTTTAAATATCGTCGCACTAGTGTATGATGGCTGTTGGCGACGGGCTTCATAATTTCCCACGCGAGATTAGAAAATGCAAAACACAATTGAAGGGCATAGTGGAAGAACGTGCTAGCGACTAAAAGGTGAAAACGAGAAAATTAGCATTAAATTTTTTAGTTTGCACTTAAATTTGTTATAAATGGTCCAAAATATACTTAACTTTAAGTCTCTAAAAAAGTGGAAACTTGTTACCTTATAATAATATAATAATATGTTCACTGACACAAAAATCTAAATTTTTTCAAAAATGTCACTTGGCACGTTCTCCGACTAAGTTCTTAAATTACGCTAAGATGCGAAATATTGTTTGAATATGGAGTTGAGAAAGAAAAACTGTATCGCAATTTTACAATAACAAAATGCTTAAATATTAAAAGACTAAAATGTATGCCATTAAATTAAAAACTACAAGTACAAGTAAAAAATTCGTATTTATATTAAGTACTGCTTCAATAATTGCAAATTCATTAACAATCACGTCTACCTCGTTACCTGCATAGTCAGTTTTAAAACATCCCTTTTTAGGACATTTTTGACTGATGAAGGTTTCATATGCTTCAGTTCCGATCCGACAGATACCCGAAAACTTCCTACTCTTCTGGCGCAAATAAGGAATTTTCTTTTTTAATGTCCAATTTACGTGAAAATTCAACGCAGCAGCAATTAACTGAAGCGGTTTTTCTTTAAAGTTATATCCTATAACCAGGTGACATTACATTATATTATTCTGGATGCATTTCAAATAGTTCCAAAGCATTGAATGTGGAAGTGCGATACGACAAAAAAAAAACCCCGGCTGCTGCTATAATGGATGCAAATGAAGTTTATATCAAAGTTTCCTATGATTTCAAATGCAAAAGCTCGCAAAGAACTCTCGCTGTGAATTCCAATTGGTTGGAAACAAGATGTAAGGCGTGTTTACATGAGCAATCGAATCCATGGATTGAAGAGAAAACCCAGCCATTTTTCCCTCTTGGGGATTTCCTCCTAGACAGAACTGAAACTGCAGGGTTCATTAGGGGGTTTCGCAAACCCTCCAGTGAAGGAGGGTTTGATGTTCATACCATGGATTCGGCAACAGGCTATCATTTGGGTAAGAAATCCTGCTCGACCTCTTTTTTCCCTAATGGGTATTTTGGCATTCCATTTATTATGTAATGCTCATGTAAATGCGCCTGTAGAAAACTCGGAAAGAGTGTTTGAAAGAACGTATCCAAAGTTCATGCGAGATTGACAGCAAGGATCGAAAACTCGCAGCTAAGAGACTCTCAGGGATGTGTAATGTGTATATGTATACATGCTTTTTGCGAGAAACTAGTAATAGATTTCTCGCTAGTGGACAATAGCTTTGATATTTAATTATTGCTTAGCTCTCTCTCTCTCTCCCTTGAATTTTTAACTCGTAAAACATTTGACAACGTGAAAAAACTGTTCCAAGTTGACTACTTGAGCCTACACTCAAAACAACTTTGCACATGGTATATTGGATCAGAACAGATTTAACATGCACCATTAATAATGGACACAAATTGGATTGTCATCACGTGGTAGTTATCCAATTAAAATACAAACATATAAATCGTTTCAATTCAGAATAAAAAAAAGTTGGTCTGCATTACAATGAAGACGTTGAACCTTGAAACAAGTAAAATAGAACATGTTAGCTTTCACCATCAATTCCGAAAAATACTGGCGTTTTAGCGCCACCGTCTGGTGAGAATTTGTCACCGAAACCTTCTCCTTCTACGCGACTGAAACGTCTGTCATCTTTGGCAGACAGGTTTCACTTTCACTGGGGAATTTTTTTTATAAAACATCTTCGCTTGAAGAGAGATATCCGGAAGGGGAAATTAAATGTATACATGAGGAAAGATAGTATTCGAGTCAAATGTTGGCTTCTGGGAGTTTTTATTTAGGGTTCTGTTACGGCCGACTCAACTAATAAGGCCAATGGAGCTCTGCGTGATGTTATACATTAACTGTCCGGTCAGGGTTGTTATGTGCTCCGGCAGAGATTTTAGCAAAGTTTTAGTTTGAAATATTAACGCACTAGAGCTACACAAGGCTATTGGCGACGGGCGTCGTATTTTAGAACCACAGTCAAGTGACGAGCCGACACCTGAGTAGGCACCCAATTCAATCGTTAAAGGCGACATCGTACGCAGCGTTGGGATTTTGGAGGATATTTAACGCTCACTCCTTCTACACGGGGTTATTATTCGTCGGATAGTTTTGGATGCACGGGCCGTTCATAGGTCGGTAGTTATTTTGGCGATGCCCGGATACAAACCAGGGACCTTTCGCATGCTAGGCGGATGTCTAACTTACTGGGTTCCTCACCCCTGATCCGACAGAAGAAGAAGAACTTTATTGAGCACATGATGTTGGCAGGACATGACAGAGAGGAACAAAATCTGTATCGCCGGCCGTATGTGAATAGGTCTCGTAGTTTCCTCTGGAAAAGCCGGTAATCCAAACAAGGCGGATACGTCACGAAGAACTTCAGTGGCCTTAAAGCTGAGTAGGCCATGGTTCTGTACTGTACGCCATTCCTTTTAAAATAAATTCGCGGTTGTGCGACGAGATCGTAACCTGATTTGATATTCAACGCAACTTGGCAGTAACAACTTACGTTCAAGTTATATTGGCGGATTGAACGTATATCAGCCCTGAAACTAAGACCATATTTTTTAATAGCAAAATTTAATTTGGTTAGTTAGGTTTGAATTATCGTCGCACTAGAGCTACACGAGGGCTATTCAAAATTTAATTTGGCTTTCTAAACTGTCCGATTATCTAACCGAAGAAGCGATGACAGAACCAACGCAACAATCAGTGTGTTTTAGCCTAATGTCATCGCTTATGAAGCTCAAGCATACCCTGGCACTCAGAATCCTATTCATATGAACGCAATAACACAAATCTCCGCTACCACAAGGAATTGAAGCATCAGTAATACTAAAACTTTATATTGCAATATATATTTGCCAAAATAATTATCTTGTGTTTATAAGCTTCTACTACAAAGGGAATTGATATAGTTGTCATAAGGAAAGCCTTGTCTTGAACTATGTTCTTCAGTATTACAGTACTCAGCAATATGGTTTTGTGGATTGCTGTTTATCGTACAAAGGTTCACTTGATTTAAGGAATTTCCATTGCTGATAAACTTATTGGCCTGGTAACTCCACGTGTCTCCATTGGTCTGGTTAATTTCACGTGACTCAAATGATAATTTTCTATATATGAAAATTTGTAAAAGTCGTTATATATTATTATTCACTCAATTTTAAAGGCATAAATGCCAATAATTATCAATTAATAGTTACATTTAGTATTTACAACGGCTTTGTCGATAACAGCACTATAACTATTTGATTACAGTATTTAAATTACAGCACCATACCCCCCTGGTCCCTCGACTAAATTCACACAGAAATAATGACCCATGCACTATATAAATATTAGCACATGGGAATAGTAATAGTTTGTGGCAATAAAATGTATAATTAAGAAATAACATTTTTATAATAGTTAGAGGTAAAAATTTAAATACATTTAAGCAAGATTACGTTATTTTTTTCGGTTTGGGAATTCATGGGTGGCCATTGGCAAAAATTTCTTTGTATTGATTGGCAAAACTTGCTATTTCGAATCGTGTGTTAGAATATACTGAGTAACAAAATGAAATACATAGCTTTTTGTCAAGCACTCTTAGTTTTTAGTGCTGCCATCTAACAATAAACATAAAAAACATTTGTATTGTTGAGCTAAAAAATCCCATCCTAATTTGTAGTGCTGCCATCTAGTGTCGAAAGTAATAAAATTTATTGGAATGGCTTCTTATATCAAGGGAAAAGGCACATACAATCGCAAAAATATGTATTAAAATGTCATTGTTACTATTTCTGTATAATTTGATGCAAAATTTAAACATATTTAGTTTCTTATTTTATGACATCTGGGTTTTCTACGAACCACTATACACCATAGACTTTTTATTTATGTTTTCTGAAATTCAAGGCTGTTTTTCACCTTGTTCTTTATTTAAATAATTCTACTTACAAAAAATGAGTATAACTATCTATTTTTCATAGAGTGTAGAAGTTTCAACACACATCTTCCAAACAAATTTCTTTAAGTTGTTTTTAAAAGTTAGTTGTAAATAAATTTGTTATTCCTTAAAAAGTGATAAAATTGTGACCCGTGTGACGTTATAACCTTTTAGCATTGTCAGTATATACTTAGTATGGTTTTGTGGAATTTTTTTGAAGTACATATTTTTTTTTAATGAATGAACAAATTAAGTTTAACTTTACAAACTCAGTGTGAAAGGAGAATCTGCTAAAGGAAAATTATAAAATTTAATGTTTGCTGCTGCCACCTATCTTCTATTGAAGAAACTATTTTAAAATATCTATAAAGGACGAAATCCGTACTGACTGAGTGGCGAATCAACGTAACGCCCAGTCCAAACTATTAGAGGTACAGATTCCTGATTTTAGAAGCTTATTTTTTTGTATTGAAAGCGCAATATAAAAAGCGTTACTTTTTTTTTAAAATTTGAACCCACATGGTTCTAGGAGCGCAAAACGTGCGCTGGTACATAGTAGGAATAGTATTGCGCATTGTTTTAAGTACATGCTTGTTGAAAATTTTTCATATTAAAGAAATTTCAGCGCGAGCAAAATGTTGTTAAAATAGATGGAGGAATACGAAAGGAGAAAGAAGATGAAAAACGGAAACTAAAATTTAACATTGTCATAATGTGTTTTCAATGGGCACGTTTCAGGTTTTAAGTGGTAACTGAAATGCTGAATAAAAATACTTTTTTTAGGTTCGACGGGTGAATCACTGTTATGTTAGATCAGAGAACAAGAATTACGTCATCTGAAACGAGACAAGTATGTGGTTACATGCAGGCCCGGACTGGCCCGTCGGCCCGTCGGCCGGCGGGCCGGTGCGCCTTTTTCCAAAAAAAAAAAAAAAAACTCTACTAACTCATAATTTTTGAACTCCAGATTCGTCTTCTCGTAGGTTGTTCGCACATTCATATGGTGCATAGGGAGTCATTTTGTGATGTCTTAGTACTAATAGCTAAGCCGATACTTAACAAGGCGCCTTCACTTCTATACTGGGCGCTGACCAACCGGTTAAATAAACGATTACAATTTCATATACATGGAAATATTTGTTTATGTAACTTTGGTTATCCGTTTAGGAGATGGTTAGACGAAACAGAGCCTTCAAAGGTAACTTCCATGGCTTTACGCCTTAACACACGCGATATAATCAATTTTAACAATACATTTTAAATGGGACATTTTGACAAAAATATTAAAAACTTATAAGGCGCCTTTCTTTTCATAGAAGCACCATATGGCTTTATACACCTAGAAGTTGTTGTCAACAGGAAAGTCCGACAGCGCCTTATTTGATATCGAGGCGCTCCAATGAAACAATAAACGTTTCTTCAAATAATATTCTGCACCAGGTATGGAAATTGTGAACAAGGAAGTGAAAAATGCCCTATTAATGTCATAGGTCATAGACACGCCAATGAAACAGCCTGGTCATTCACCTTTCTACCGACGAATAATGCCCTGTGTGGAAGGAGTGCATGTTAATATGCTCCAAAGTCCCAACGCTGCGTACGATGTCGCCCTTAACGGTTGCGTTGGGTGCCTACTCTGGTGTCGGCTCGTCACTTGACTGCGGTTCTAAAATACGGCGCCATCACCAAGTAGCTCAGTGATAGTTCAAACCTCACCTGACCGAGTAAAACTCATTTGGTTTCGTTAGCAAAACATAGTGTAAGCGGGGCAATTAAGGCGCTACAATTGTCACTGATGAATGATGATACCCTTCAAAGGTTTTGTCCTCGTTTAAAACTGATGGTGCTCGGCAGAAAGCTAATCCCGCCGGCGCATATATATGATTATATAAAGGATCTAAAAAACAGCGCTAACTATCAGTATCAGGGCCCCTAATTTTTTGTTTTAGAGTAAGGGATCTTAAAAAAACATGCGTCAAGGAGTATTAGGGCTCATTTAAGTTAACATTACTGCTGATCGACTTCCTTGTATACATTTTCAAATTTTCTGAGTAAACTAGCGCCTTGTGTATGAGACTGGTGCACGCTAAAAATGTCGTGGTCTCTCGTTCCATTAACACTCATAAAAACCACGCGAGAAGGAGCAATAGGGCGTCTACGATATCACATAACTGGATTTGGACTTTCTTGTTTACAATTTTGACACTTGGTGCCAAGAAGTACTTCATGTCTTTCTTTCAAATCGTCTGAATTGTTTTTTTAAATGAGGGAACAACTAAAGAAACACGTGTCAAGGAGTATTAGGGATCCCTTAACTTTAAATTGGTGCTCTTTTTATAGCCGATATGAGAGACTGGTTGATTTTGATTTGAACGTTTGACGAAATATTCATGCAGTAAATGGAATCAAAAAAGAAGCCACCAGACCTGAAATACGCCTTTTTTGTTTAGCAACCGAAACTTTTTGTTTGGACGTTTGATACTCGGGAATCTTCGAAACACATAACAAATCGAAGTCCAACTCAACTTGAATAGTTCAGTCCATGCAAATAGCAGCTGAATCATCTAATGATGGTGAGAAAAAGACTTGAAAATCGCAAACAATGCGCATTTTGTCTACTCTTTCTTTGTGAAGTGTGAAAATACGTTGAACACGTGTCAATAGGCCTGACTTGAAACTAATAAAGAGAACAGAAAGCAAACGCCAATCGAATATATATAAATAACGGATCATTCTCTATTTAACCTGAAACTTTTTATTACAATTGACGCTTATATTTCAAATAACGAATTTATTTAAATTTTTTTTCTTTTGTTTGGCGTCTGAATGGTGTTTTTTTTTTCAGTTTTTCCTTCCCCCACTTCAGTTGTAAGATATCCCAGAAATAGTTTTCTTGGCTATTTTTTTTTTCTGTCTACATATGCTTTAGAATTATCTATGTACCTTTAAACTCTAATTACCTTCCTACTCGAAAGCGAAATAATAGTAGAACCGTTTAAGAAAGTCGCATATATTATTTCTTTCAACTTCCAAAAAAATAATTAAAAAAAATTGACCTCCCCCCCGGAATTTTTTTTGCGCCCTTTGCAACCGGAAGGGCCGGTGAAACTGCGCCTTTGTCAGGGAGCCAGTCCGGCCCTGGTTACATGGTTAATGAGACTGTCAATTATGTTATAAAAATAACGTAAAAATCCAAAAGTGAATCATTGCTGTATTAAGATGAGATGATATATCCCCAATGTCTCTATTAATTCTAATATATCATAGTATTCTATTAATTCTATGCGTATAGTATAACTATGTATGTTGTTCAAAAGCAATGTAGTAAAATCCCGAATTTATGTGTATGTTTCAAATGTTTTTTAGTTGCTAAAACCAGATTTGTATTAAAGGCTGGGCAATATGGTTCCTGACAATGGAGTGAATGTATCGTGAAATAAAATAAATAGTATAATTGTTAGCCTGGGTCTGACAATTGCTTTATATTTCAACAGCACAGCAAACCTAATTTAGATAACACATTTGTGTATTGGTATTATCTTTCTCAAAGTACACAGCAATAAAACAAATAGGCAAAATATTAACGTAGATAAAGTAAATACTGTTTTAGGAATGTTATTTAGATAAAACACACCGATACGCATTTAACATTTTGATTAGTAATACTACATGCATTATACCAAAATGGCGTTACTTTTTAGCATAAAAATGCATGAATGCAACAAATTACTCTTTATCGCAGAGTGTTTAAGTGAGAAAAAAAATAGCTACGCAATCGGATAACATATCACGATTCCTTTAAAACTGCTACATGTTAAACCGTCTAATTTATTGCCATGTTACACGATCTGTTCAAAATGCCAAAACCAATTCGGATAATTTATTAAAAAGGTCCCCCACCCAAATAGCAATTACGTTGGACCATTGAAACACCTTGTCCATGCAAACATCATCACGAGAAAAAAGTCCACAGAACACCCATGTGTATTATTGAGGTCAGAATTTTAAGGATGTGCTTGGCGACAAAAAAAGTGAAGGCAATGGAAATGCGCTAAATAGATGTGATGCGACCAGAAAAAGCTCCGCTTTCAAAGTTACCAGTAACCCCTCGCAATATCGCGCCTCGTTACATCGCGCATTTGGATATACACTCTTAAAACAAAAGAGTGAAATCCACTCCAGTTGGATAAGTGCATTTTCGACACCGTAAAGGCATGCATATTTACTCAGACTGAGTTAAAACCACTCGTTTGGAGTGATCCTGTCGGAGGTTTAACACACAAAGGATCCACTCCAAAGGGAGAAGTGCATTTTCCAGTCTGGAGGAGTGAAATCCAATCAGACTGAGTTAAATTAGGAGTGTTTGTTTTAAGAGTGTATCGTGATGTTTTTTCTAAATTTGTTTCTTGTTTTAGAGTAGTTATATTGTTTAATTTGATTTAGTCTTACTTTCAAATGCATATGTACTATGCTTTAGTTTAAAATCTTTGTTGCCAGTATAAAACACCAATGCTATAATATTTATCATGTCGCTCGTTATATCGCGCATTAGGTTATATAGCGGTTCTTTGCTTGTCTCCCGGGGTAAGCGCGATATAACGAAGGGTTGCTGTATTTCAATACAAAACTTTATTTTTAATCTTCTAGGAATTGGTTAGTAAAACAAATTTTTTTTTTACTTTCTACAGTTACAGAATGCAATAGATAGAAAATTCAAATCAACGCAAGTTTCAACATTTCTCGTGATATGCGATGTTTAAATTGTATATTTACGGTTTATTTTTTTAAAAAAATGTTTTGGGGACACTACCTTCTCAGAGTATAAAGTTAATGAAATTTCAATTATTACTACTATTTTACTTACTCTACCCTGACGTATCACAGATTAGTAACAAGTGAAAAGCAGCACGAAATTATACGCCAAATTATTCTTTGCGCCTACAGTAGAATCAATCGGTGACTTCACTTTGACAACCAGCCATAACATTATTTTTGACCAGCTAGCATTTCTGCCGTATTCTAACCTTCCTAATGCACATTCACTCGACAAGGAACGATTCAAAAACCCACCTGGTTGTTTGTTCTTGAGGATTTATTTATTACTTGATCTATGTTTTTAGGAATAGTGGAAAAATATATCACCATTTCGCTCGCTAACAGCAATTGAAATGACTCGGGTCAAACGAGAAGGGATGAAGTGGAAGTAACGATTCGTTTGCAATATCTATTACCTAAGAAAACTTTTTTTTGATGCTTCTAAATATTATAATAAACTACAATATCTATTGAAAATAGAGTTTTGGCCTATTCGAGCTTGTTGGTGATCACCTCCGTTTTCGTAGCCATTGAGTCTAGGGTGTCAATATTAGCAATTAAAGATGACCATTGTCCCAGTTAAATTCTCAAGCTAACTTGGTACAGATTAAAAAAAATTCGTCATGATTAGAGAGGCTGTGTAGGATCATTACCATCCGATTCGTATGTGACGTTGGGGTTAAGGTTAGGCAGAATTATCGTCACGCAAAAGCTACACAGGGATCTTTGCAACGAGCGTTGTACCGGGTGCCCGTAAAAGAATGTCAAGGTTCCGAGACAGTTGTGGTTGAAGGTAACGAATAAAGAATAACTCAAACAGTTTCAGATAAGCGCATGCGCTTGTACCGCTACATCATTTCACAGTTGCACATACCGTTGCTTCCATTGCTGCAGACAGTATGGGAAGAATTGTATTTTCGTTTAGATGTGTGCCGTATCATTAAAGGTGCACACATTGAGCACTTATAGGAAAAACTAGGTTAGTTATCCCTTCAATTTTCTGTATGCTTTGTTATATATTTAGTATAAAATAAAAAGATACCATTAAAACTCGGTCGATTTTTTACGGATACCCAGCACTTTAGAACCACAATCAAACGACAAACCGACACCTGAGTATGCACCCAAAGCAATTTTTTCAAGTTCGACATCGCACGCGCGGAGTCAGTACTCTGGATATTCAATGGGGAAGTGCATTTTTGACACTGGAGAAGTGAAAATTAACTCAGACTGAGTTAAAATCGCTCGTTTGTTTTAAGAGTGTAGATTCTAGTGAATTAGGACCATTTAATAATGAGCTATTCTCCCATTTAGAATAAACCGCGTTTTCCCATTGTCGACAATGGTATATATAATGGAAGCGAACATCTTGAGTAACAGAAGTTGAGTAACTTCTCAAAAAAATAATAAGAACGGAAGCACAGCAAAACTTACTCTCTGAAATCAACCGAAATGTGGAACATACAAAAGACAAATGACGAATGGGACAACTTATTTTTTTTTGTGGTATGTTTTCTTTCCACTGAGTATTTTGGAAGATACATGTGCTTCGATGTAAAGGAATTACAATAGAATGGAATACTCGTTGGCCAAAGGTCTATGGGAAAGTTGAACGGATTTGGTGTTCCGTCTCTATTTTTTCCCAATTCTGAAGTTTTTCAGTAAGAAAAATAAACTGGTTTGAATTGGATAAAGTAGTCAAGTGAGTGTTACAGCAACTTTTTGGAATATTTGTTTTAAATCGTAAAGCAATACACGAAATCATAAAAGAAGGACGTATCAGGATTTTTTGTTTTAATGCGATTAGAAGAAGCATTTTTTTCTTTAGAAAACTTTTTAAAATGAAAAATTATGTTAAGAACTTTAAAGTTCAATTATCCGATATCCAATATAACTTTTTGGATTTCAACACATGGCTAGGAAAGGATTTTTTTAGAGTAAATTAGCAGTAATTAGAAACATTTATATTTTATGATAGGATAAACATTGATCATATTTTTATATTCATTCATAAAATTCTGTATTTTTTAAACAAATTAGAATGTAATTTGCTAGAATAATTCATCAAAACACATTTTACTTCTTAAATTATAGGGTAGAGTGGTCAAATTACATATGTGCCAATAGTTGCAGACAATGATTAAATGTTTGTAAAATGAGAAACAGCCTTCACTTCGTTTTGATATGTATTTCAAATGGTGCAGCCATTTTATATCGCAATGCCATTCACAGTCCTCTTTAGTAGCAAATGAACAACTTTAAATTGCGATCATATTCCGATATCACAAAGTCAGAAAGATATCGAAAATATTTCAAAATATCATACAATAAAATGCGCTACTAAAGCAGACCTGCACACTGTGGCTAGTGTGACTTTACTTCAGCCAACTAATCCGCCATTCTCCGAATTTCAATTGGTAATAACAATTTTATCGTTTCTAGGCTCTAACAGAAAATTTTAATGTTTTCCCCTTCTAAAATCTGGCAATTGGTATATATGACTCAGCAAGTTGTTAAAAATCCAGTATTTTCGGGTTAAATTCCGAGCAAGGGGTTAAATTTAGCAAGTATGCTATAGGGAGGCTGAATGGAACAACACAACTCCGTTAAGGCAAGGGTCCGTCAGACTAGGGTCTATCTAGCGACCCTAAGTCTCTGCTATAGGTTCCCTTGATGTGAAAACCGACTCAAACAGTACGTTAAATATCACACGGCGTTTTTCCGAGAAAAAGTAATAAAAAAACGCATCAACACAACCCAGATCTCACCTTAGCTTTTCCCTACAGACGCCCCGTCGATTCAGAAGCAGTTTTGCAAACACCAGGGGTCCACCCGAAAATATTTGGTATAAAGAAATACAAGGTGAAGGTTTATGGCTCCTAAATCAGATGTCTTTAACACTGTTCCATCCTGTCTACCTTTGGCCAAGTTTCTTTCTATTTTATTTCGCCTCTTGTTGACTGTTCTTTCCTGTTTCAACTTTGGTACGTATTTCCATCCGGAACGGTTTTTATCGACTAGAACTAATCGGTGTTTTCATTTGTTTTATTTCGATTTCAACGACTCTTTGGGTGGGGGGCTGTTTGTGAAGAGAGGAGGAGGTCAAAATGGAGGATCGAATGTTTCGCGAGAGCTTTCGACGAATCGTTCTGGTTTTGGAGGTCCGGTTACCGAATCCATCCTTAAAGAACGTGTTTATCATACCAATATTTAAGGGCCTCAAATCTGGACGTAGAACAAAATGGTGTCATCAAGGGCAAATGTTGTTTCTGTTATATCACTGATTTCCAAATAGTTATCAGAAAATTATAATTTTTATTTTATATTCAATATTTGTTGTTAGAATTCAAATTATGTGCTTATTGGATATGAATTCGCAATTTTTGTAGTAAACTAACATTTGAAAGGTGTAGTTGCAAAAATGTTACAGTTTATTTTTTTTCTTTCATGTCAACTATTCTCTCTATGATATTTGCTTCAAGGAGCAATTACATACCTGGTAGCATATCATTTTCATTAATATCTTTTAAACTTTAAAATTAATATTAAAAAAGTCATGGCTGATTTTCCATTTTCAAATTTTACCTATACTCTTACAAACATTTTGAAAGTCAGAAAAAGACATTTTCAATCTGAAGCTCCTTCACGCAGCGAATGTTATGTTGTTTGTTATTTGAAACAGAGAAGCAGTATTAGTGAAACCCAATCCAAGCAAACGAACTTCACACATACAAGTTGACTCACTCCTCTAAATATAAATCACCCCTCCACATTTGCTCAAAACAGCCATTCCTCGGCTATTAGCACGTTTACAAAACACGATTCGCCCCTCGCACACAAAACACACTGTAAATTTCGTCCCGGGCCCACTAAATTACTCTCCATCTGTCCATACTTCATACACTTCGGGGACCGTCGCGGACCCCCCCATTGAAAGGCGTGAAGTGGCCCTCTGATTGCCGGGACAATAACTGAGCTCAGTGGGGACAATGGGCCACAAATGCGGAGTCAGAAAGTGGGAGTATCGCGTTGCCCTTTGTGCTGACGCCTGTGTGGAGGGCTTTTGTACACTCTTTTTTGTGATGCTCTGATGTGGGGAGGTGCCATGAAAGAGGCATGAAATGCTTATGAGGAGTCGGGGATGTTAGTGTGCCATTTTTCATACTTCCTCTTGGGCCACTTTGAGGGTCTTTCGCGAGAGGGGTGAACACAGAATATCGAAAACCTGCCATATTTTTGAGGAACAGTCAATTTTTGTTTTTGTACTTTAATCTTTTACTTTAATTCAATGTATTTTTTTTCAACAACTTAGTTTATATAAGAAAATTTTAGTTTAAGAAAATTACATTCCCTCAACTATAACTAACATATACAGTAAGGACCAATCACTGGTGATTTCGTCCTACTGAATTTACGATTATCAAAAGTCGCCATTTAACAGACGTTAGTTATACTTTAGGGATTGTTTTTCTAGACTCTTCATATTAAATGCACGTCATCAAGCATTTTCGCTTGGTCGAGTACTAAGCTCATCAATAGTTGACCGCAGTCCAAATGGATTCATGATTTTTTTTTGTACAAATCGTAGTATAACATACAAAATATCCACGTTCTGATCTCATCAATAGATTGGTAATTCCAAAACTTGATTCCTTAGGAAGATATTGTTAACTTGAAAACTTAGTGCCAAGATAGGCAACTCCAGAAATTTATCTTAGTCTATAGACGTTTTCTCTATTTAAAGAATTTTTAATTGGTCTTAATTTGTTTGAGGAATATGGATGGAAAATGCTAAACACAGCAAACTGCTTATGGTTCTGTTAAAAAAAACAGACGATAAATACCAAAGTGATTCTAGTATTCACATCTTTTGTGGGTTTTCATCGAATAGCATATCCATGGCGGTTTCTCCCCATTCATTCATCCCTTGTTGAGAACCTTATACCAGTGCTGAAAGTCTGTTACTTCCATTGCATATTTTTTTTATTAGCTTTCGATAAATTCAAAACGGCAATGGCTGCTGTTTGCGCCATTGTGGGGGCAATTCTGTTGAAGGTAGATCTTTGTTCTGGGCTTTTGTGCAATATAAGGTGTGGAAAAACGGAACAAAATGCACTTTCAAGAATGGTACGCCGTGTACATTGCACTTTTCACTGCATTTAATGCTGTTTGAAGTGGGGCGAGTTCTCCCCGAGTTCGTGAAAGAAAGTCTCGGAATC
Source organism: Hylyphantes graminicola (assembly GCA_023701765.1). Classification (NCBI taxonomy): domain Eukaryota; kingdom Metazoa; phylum Arthropoda; class Arachnida; order Araneae; family Linyphiidae; genus Hylyphantes; species Hylyphantes graminicola. The sequence continues at coordinate 44,472,868 of CM043121.1, forward strand.
GTCGAAATACGTTTTCAATATATTTTGGTTTCTACTAAAAATATGTAATGATCATCTAAATAATTAAAAACGTTGTTGGTGAACTTTCAAAAGTTTCTGTAATAAAATACTGCAAAATGTGAAGAAATAAGGTGTACCAGAATCTGACTTCAATGATAACTCAATTAACTGTCTATTATTAAAACAAAGTATATATAGTATTTCATAAAATATTTAAGATTAAGTGTCAAGTATACGCGAGTCTGATATTTTAAACCAAAATCTATAATAATAAAAATGAAGTTTTGTATGTATGTATGTGTGTGTGCGTGTGTATGTCTCTCCGAAACTCACAAACTAGACATTTGTTTGACTCGTAACTTGGCACAAATGCGTAGTTCCTACTTGAGTTACAAAATAAGAACTTTCAGAGCTCAAAGTGTTCTATTTTTTGAGAAAATTCGAATTTTCTGGGAAAACTACACCACTTTGGCTCAAATCCGACGATTTCTTTACTTTCCTGATGCCATCTGAAAAAACAATTAAATAAAACTTTCAACGAAAATAAATAAAATTGCAAATGTTTATTTTATTGTGTTGCCATAACTTTCAAAAACTAAATTCATTATTTGAAAATAATTGATATGTTTCAAGTGACGTATTTCCGACAAGTCTTGATTCCTGGATTTCTTTTTATGGGTTTAGTTGATGATTTCGTCAATGATGGTTCTGTTGATTATAAATATGCATGTTCAGGCAATAAATGTGTATTTTACCTATAAGTTCTAGAGCTGCCGTTAGGTCTTTATTTTCTCGCCAAATACGTTGCCAATCCCGCCAAATTATAATAAAAACTCGTCAAATGGGCAAATGGTTTGTTAAGCTATTACTGAACAATGATGGTTAATAAAGGTCATCGCACGCGCTGCATATTAGGGTTTTATGTCTTTACTTTTTCGCCAAATACGTTGCCAATCTCACCAATTCATTCATTAAAACTCGCCAAATGAGCAAAATGTTTGTTAAGCTATTACTGAACTATGATGGTTCATAAAGCCATCGCACTAGAGATGCATATTAGGGTATTATGTCTTTATTGTTTCGCCAAATATGTTGCCAATCTCGCCAAATTATTAATTAAAACTCGCCAAATGGGCAAAATGTTTTTTAAAATGATTTATAAGCTGGTTGGATATGCTAAGGTCGTTGTGTTACAGCTGTATAATGTGTGTGTTTGTAGCTATATATATTTTCTCGCCAAATTATTTACCAAAACGAGCCAAAAGAGTTAAAAAAGGTTTTATGTATTTATGAGGGAATTGTGATGACATTTATGAGTACATTTTACAGCGTATTTTTGATTTTAGAATATTAGGGCAATGAATTGAGATTTTTTTACTTGATAACGAGTGGGAAGAGAATAACTTAAGTTTATGATTTTATAACAGGTTATATGGTACACATACTTGGATCGATTTGATATTTATTTAATCCGTTCGAAGTACGGGTATAAATTTGCTAGTCATAAATAAAGTTTAAGAGTAGGAATACTGTCATAAATACTATGTTTAGTATATTTTAATTTAGCTTTCATCACTTTCAATCCCTTATTAATTTTTCCAGGGATTTCAACAATTATTTTTCTGTGTTTTAAGGGGTCTTAGGAGTCTTAAAAATGTGCAAAGAGGTACTACAAAGTATAGTTTGATCTTTCATGTAATTTTTTAACTACTCAATATATAAGTATAATTTTTTATATGTAATTCTATAAGATTTATTTAATATAAAACAAATTTTAAAATTTATGAAACTTTAGCCAAAACTAAAATAAATGATATTAAACATGAAGCTATTTTAATACATTGGGATTAGGCTTGCGCTGCAAATTTTGAGGTCAAAATTGAAAAAAAAAACGACCAAGAAAATGACTTTATATTGTACAAATATGTTAAAACAAAGACTTACACCTAAATTATCGTCTCAATTTTAATTAGAAATTATTTTAAAAAATTTAAAATCAAAATTTAAAATTTTTTAATAATTTTTTTTTAGAAAAAAAGTTCTTAAAATAATTTCTAATAAAAATTGAGCTGAGAATTTAGGTATAAGACCTAGTTTGTACATATTTATTCAATATAAAGTCATTTTCTTGGTCATTTTTTCCAATTTTGACCTCACACTTTGCCGCGCAAGCCTAATCCCAATGTGTTCAAATAGCTTTATGTTTAATATAATAATATCATTTATTTTAGTTTTGGCTAAAGTTTCATAAATTTTAAAATTTGTTTTATATTAAATAAATCTTGTAGAATTACATATAAAAAAATTATACTTATATATTGAGTAGTTAAAAATTACATGAAAGATCAGACTCTGCTTTGTAGTACTGCACATTTTTAAGACTCCTATGACCCCTTAATTGTTAACTTCTTTTTCTTGTTTTTAATAACAATTAAAGACAATTTAGCAAGAAAATTTCACTCGAAAATGAGAGGCCTTTCTTAATTTTACCTAACCAAATAAAATATAATACAAATGTTGTCCATAGTCCTGAACAGTATGATTTATTTGGAAACGAAGTTGTTAATGGCAATCACAAGTCCTTGTTAACGGTTTAATGGTCTTTCATTTGGGATGCAAGGCAATCAATGAAACAACACCTCTCGATCTTGGATACCAATTTCATTAACCGATTAATTTAATTTAAAGCTTAAAATGTCCAGAAGTTAAAATGGAAGGAAAACCACTTCAAACCGTTGACTTCTTCCGTTTTTTTCATTTAAAACTTTAAGGGTAATATGAATATATTTTTACCAGATTAAAATCATTCCTTAGTTCTAATCCATAATAAGAAATAATTATGCTCTTCCCCATTCTTTGATATAACTGAATATTCATTAATTCAAAAATTTTACCGTGACAATTTAGAACTAAAAATAATTTGAGCATGCCTCCTACAAAAAAAAAAAAAAAAAAAAAAAAAAAAAAAAAAAAAAAAAAAAAAAAAAATTCATTCTTTTAACCAAACAATACATCATTCCAAGTTTCCAACACGACTTTCACACCATATTTCCCGAGAAACAAATCAAAAGTATGATATCCGAGCACGAATATTTTTTGTTGCACAAACAATACCGCAGCCTCATTTAACATCATTTCTATCAAGAGGAATCTGGGGTCCATTACACGGTCCGGGTGGCCGAAATTCGCCAAGAAACCCGCGCCTAGTGTGGACAAAATCGAATCAATCTAAATTTTCACATAATACGCGCGACGAATCAGAAATCATAGACTCGCCAACACCGATTCGAGTGCGAGACTTGGCGGAGAGAACGGATCTTAACTGGAAGAATATGAAGTTATTTTTCTGTAGTTGTTTTGAATAATGAAGAGCATGTATTTTTTAATTTTAATATGGTATTTTCTTGCCATAGTATTTTTAAAAGAGCAATTCTTTTATAATTTCAAAATGAAATTCAATTAAAAAGTATGAATGTTTTCTGTTTAAGTTTTAGTGAAAGGCTGTTAAATGGTTTTTATAGTAACTATACGGGTGAAAATTGTAATTTCACTGAAAACTCCATGACCGACCACCTCCATTAAACGACCACCTCTACTTACGACCAATTTTTCAAGGCGCCGATTTTCCCCATTATGTGTTCAATGTTAAAAACCAATCTGAGATAGACCAGATTTCACTCCCCAAACGTCCAGTTTAAATCCCATTTCATGAGAAAATATCTTTTTCCAACACGACTTTTTTCCGATTTAAAAAATAAATTAGAAAAAGAGGTAATTTGGGAAAAATAAAAAAAAATAATAAATGAAACAGTCAGTCAGAAATTTCTTCTTACTTTAAAAAGGTTTAATTAGTTCACATTAATTTGCTAAAATAAGTTAGTATAGCATTTTTTTTACATGCTACAGTTTTTTCAAAAGTAAGTTAGTATAATTTTTTGTACATTATTTGCGAATTAATAAAAAAGCGTAATAATGATAAATTGATTTTTGTAATTAAGTTATGGTTAATAATACGTTTTAAAATGACATTTCAACTTTCTAGCTAATTCACTTTCTGTACTCTAGGAGCGACCAACCGCTATTTGCTACCGATTTATTAGGGAACGAGCGGATGGTTGCTCTTTACAGGTTTCACTGAAAAAAGAATAAATCTATGTAATTAAAATTTTGAGTTAGATTTTTTCAGTTATTTTATGTTTTTATGGTTTAAATGTTTTTTTAAATTAAAACTTGTTAAAAAACACATTTTGGTTTGCTCAATAAAGCAATTCTTAAAAGAAAAAAGGAATGTTTCCCTATATGACTCAAAGACCAGATGCTAAATAAAAACTTACATAGAAAATATAACACAATTCGGAGTATCACGCAAAGTGAAGACTCATGGCAATGAAAATTTTGTCTAGGCATACGAGTCCCATTGCCCAACTCCTAGGATAAGACATTTTTGAACTATGAAAACAATAACGGCGTCTAAACACTCTCTCAAAAGAACATTATTAGCCAAGAGTGTGAAGAAACGATTTCTGAAAAATTCCGGCGAGATTGACACGAGAGAGAGAGAGAGAAAACGAAAATCGGTGGTAATTTCCTCACCTGCCCGGACCACCCCGAGGAAGGTAATTCTCTAAGGTCTGTGGGCGGGTCTCACGCGGTGGGTGTTTTGACAACTTCGGGGAGAGATGGGCCAACTTCATGTGAAAGAAATTAATCACCGAAAACTTCTTTGGTTGGAGAGAGCTACGGTATTTGGTTTTGGTAAGACATAGTTAGCACAGATCAGGACCTGTAGCATAAGGAAGATTTTTAATATATAGGGTGGATAGGGTACGAACTTTAATGTCAAAAGCGGAAAACAAATGCAGTTAATTGGTATGTACATAAAGAGAGGGCTTACGAAAAACTGACCAACTAACTTTTGGATCTTATAATAGTCCAAAATAAATTTGAGTACAAAATATTAAAGCAACTAATAGAAAACATAGTAAAGGTAAAAAATTTGGCATACGCACATAACATTTTATCGAAATTGACGCTTTTTTACCTCCCCCCCCCCCTATAGGAGAAGAGTTAGACATGTTTATCTGGCACAGCGATTTGGTAATTGCGTCTTTCTCTTCTTCTTTAAACAAAACTAATAAATGTAACTTACCTACTCATAAATGTTTATTGTTTTAAAAATTAAATAGTAGAGGAGGATTTTCCAAACTTGGAATTTCCGCTCCTAATCAGTAGCCGTTAACCGTCTCTGTGCAGACCTCTTTAAAATATTAAATTTGACAAACATACTTTGCTCATCCATTATTTCTTAAAAACATTGAAAATATAAATTTCTTTCTTTTAACATAAAACCAAACTTTTAAGGTTTTAGATAAGAAGTCACTTCGTAAGAAAGGATCTTTGTACCAAAGTGATGTTTTACGAATAGTGCATAATACAAAGGTCAATGAAAAAGGTACAAATAACAACTAAATTTAAATAGTTCAAAATACTACACAACAAGTCCTTCCACCATAAAACTACATGTTTTATTACGAACTTCATTGGAAAAAAAATTAGGCTCGACAGCAATAGTAAAATGCATTCCATCTCAAAAAGCCAACTTTATACAGCATGTAACCCTACACCTCAAAACCCAAACCACCAACCAAAGAATTAAAGTCCATTGTAGACTTCATCGAAACCACACTCCTGATATGCGGCTGTCATCTCTAACCATTATTCTGTAACCAAGTCTCGCCAGACATTCTCGGTACTATTTATATCACTTGGAGTGTCTACAGCCTACATACAAAACTTCCTATACCTCTCATCTCATATCCAGACCACAAAACACGATAGGTGACAAAGACCGGGGTACAATGGGAACCCTGTTGTCACACATTGACTCGGTTCCGTAGATGCGTAAAGCGGAGTACAATGGATGTTGTATGGGTTTTTGGGGTTGCCATGGTATGGGTTTGGAGCCAACGGTGTGAGGATTTTGGTGTATGATTACTGTGAGTCGAAATTTGTTTTACACTCTTAAAACGAACGAGCGATTTTAACTCAGTCTGATTAATTTTCACTAATCCAGTCAGGAAAATCTCTATTCACTCACTCTCTCAGCAAAATCTCTCTCAGCACTTCTCCTTTTGGAGTGGATCCTTTGTGTGTTAAACCTCCGACAGGATCACTCCAAACGCGTGATTTTAACTCAGTCTGAGTTAATATTCATTCCTTTCCAGCGTCGAAAATGCACTTTTCCAACTGGAGTGGATTTCACTCTTTTGTTTCAAGAGTGTACAAAAGCGTAGAAATTGTCAAATTGGTTATGTTTTTTATTAAAAATCCACAAGGACTCGTACTTCGACTATCCAAAATTATTAGAAATATTTGTAGTGCTTTCCTAAATTATAATTATTGTACACTGTAAAAAAAACTGTTGGCTAGCATTGCGGCATCAGACGAAACGAAACTATTCTATTTCAAATTGATTCGTGATCAAAGCATAAAAATAATCAGTTATCAACAAATGCAGTCTGTATATCCTTTTTTACAGGTAGAGGTAGTATCTGTTTATAGAGTAAATGCTTTTTATATATTGACACGCAATTTTATAGAATATTTCTGTAGTTGTAGAAAACAAATTTTTTTCTGTATGATAAGTTTAAAAAAATAACTTGAAGTTTCAACGTAAATTAATATACGATTGATATTCCAGCGATGTCCATGAAATTAATGCATTTTTTAGGGTACATATACAATTTTTTTTTTAATTAAGACAAGTAGGGGACAATTCAAGGATAATCTTACTTCCACTACTACAGAAAATTGACGCATTTGAGTATGAAAATATTTTTTTTCAGTTAAGAACTTGAAAGCCAAAATAAATAAGTTCTAATGTGTTTAAAATATTTAAAAAATAAATAAAAATTAGTTAAAGTTTTAACTCTTTTTAATTCTCCCTACCCCGAGTCAGCGATAAACCTCGCATTCCGGCAACCACAGACCCCTTCTCCTCCGTAGTAAAAAGTCAGCAAGGGGGCCCAAGCCCTCCAACATCATCAAGTGCCCATTGACTGCGTGTAAGCCCGTGTCATATCACACGGCATGCCTTGTTGTGGGGGCACAAGCCCCCCTATTGTCGGGGGAGTTCGTCAAAATAGGTAAGCAGGGGGCGTTTGCGTGAGTGGCAGGGGGTGCCCCCACGGTGGCGCCTCTGCACCACGCGATTCGGGAACGAAGACTTTGCTGGATGGACAAAATGTATGGGTAAAGAAGTTGGTTTGGTTGAACTTGAATTAATGTCACTACAGAGATATATAAAGGCTATTGGCGACTGCCCTCTTCATTTGGAACGGCAGTCTAGTGACGAGGCCGACACCTGAGCTGGTATCTAACGCAGCTCATCATAGCGGTATCGTAAGTCTCGTCAGGACTCTAACGTAACAGATTTAACGAACACGCGTGAGTCACGTTAAATCTGTCGAATTATATTTATGTATAACAACAAATAGTGCTAATAATTTTGTATATTTGCAGTATTACAAGTATTTTTCGTGACTGCGTTTTTCGTTATAAGAATGCAGAGTAAGCAGCCGCGAAGTCAATGAAGCTCGACCGTGGTCGATACCATTATGTCCAATCAATTACATATCAACTCGGCAACTTCTGCCGCTATAAAAGTTGGTGAAGTGTTTATTAGATGTAGCTTCACCATAAAATTTCCTTAGTAGTAGAGTTGGGCAGTGGGCGTTGTATTTTAGAACCACAGTCAAGTGACGAGCCGACACCTGAGGCACCCAACTCAACCGTTGAGGGCGACATCGTACCAGCGGTAGAACTTTGAAGGATATTTAACGTTTACTCCCTTACGCGGGGTCGGACCTTTTTGGCTGCACGGGCCGTTTATAGGTCGGCAGCTATCTTGGCGATGCCCGGACCTGTACCCGAGTATACCTGGGACCTTTCGCATGCTACACTCTCAAAAATGAATGCTCAAAAACGACGAAATTTTCCTTAATTTTGACGATTCCGTTAATGGCAAATGCTCCGAGTTTTCGTCTCTTCAAAGTGAGGAAATTTGAATCGTCATTTTTATGAGGATTTTAATGTCGTCTAATCTAAAGAACTATTTCGTCATTTTTAAGCGTGTGAGTACAACTATGAGATTCAGTTTCCTCAAAATCAAGATACAGAATCATCAAATCACGATCGTAAAAGTGAGGATTCGCGTTTACTCAAAAGTCACGAGATAGTTTGACGAAACAATCCTCAAAATTAACGAAAGGAGGCTTGAGAGTTCATGAATTGTCAAAAATGAAAGTGTTATTTCTGAGAGTTTGGGCAAGTGCATAACCCTTTCTTAACATCAATATCAGTAAAAGTATACAAAAATAGTAATTGAAAAATTCATACTATAATAATTCCCTGAACATTTATTATTAGTTTCATTCTTTATGTATCTTATTGGGTTGTTTCAGGTGACGAAATTTCTTCCAGCTTTCATTCTTGCATTTTTGTGGTTCAGTGCTTCTATTCCTCTGTTACATGGATTTACCAATCGAGGCTCGAGAAGAATTTCCTCTCGTTTTGCATTTCTGTCACCATTCAAAATATAAAGCATCCCCAATTTAATTTTAAGTAACACATTTATTTTTAAAAAAATGAACAAACGTTCAAAACTAACACATTTCTCACAGTCCCAATGACCTTTCAACGCTTTCGAAAATGATCGCCAACAACTCCAAGAATGGCGACCTTCGCAAAAGAAACATGACTCTGTCACTGCTTTTAATCTTGAGACATTCTGCAGGTTATCTGTGAGCATTGTCATCTTGATTTACATCTGCCTGCTGAAGACATACATCAAGACAGAACCAGGATGTGTTTAGCTACTGCTGAAATGGTACTCCACTCACAGTGAGCTATGGCTTCTTGTTTTCGATATCATGCGTCTTCTTTGGTTAGCTAAATTTGTGTCAAATCTTTTTGAATGACAAAGAACCATGTTCACTTTTAACTTGAGCTGTTTTTGTTTATATGAGCTATTTTTTATGTTTTGAGTTATATTTGTATAGCTCTAGAGCGACGAAAATTCAACTCAACCCACCGGCGGCTGGTCACCACTTAGGATGGTGACTACTACTACCACCACCGAGTAGCGAACTATTTCGCTTAAAGGTTGCGTAGGGTGCTTGCTCAGGTATCAACCACGTCACTTGACGACGATTCAAAATTGCAAGGCTAACACTCTGTGTTAAAGCTCCTCTTCAAAGCTAAAAATATAGGCAGCCATAGAAGTTAAATAACATTCACTTAAAAAAAAAATCTCTGCCGCTCGGGGTTTTGTTGGGTGCCAGCTCAGGTGTCGACCTCGTCATTTGAGCAGAATTCTAAACTACTAGGCTTGATTGGCTGTGTTAAAACTCTTAAAGGAAGGGCAGGAAATAGACAGACGGAAACGAATAAATTACCAACAACTAGAATTTCTGGAACGTTACTGGGAAATTGGACAGACATGCTCGTTAAATCTGTGAAGTCCAAAGTCCCGACGGCGTCAGCGTACGATGTCGCTCGAAGTTTCCGTTGGGTGCCCGCTCAGGTGTGGATCTCGTCACTTGACCAGGATTCTAAATTACGAGACGTTATTGGCTGTGTTAAAGCTCCTGAAGGAGGCTAGAAATAGGCAGCCGGAAACGATTACATTACCTACTTTACCTTACTGGGAAATGTTTTACAGCTGGAGATAACGGGATGACACCACTATTATTTTTACTTCTTTCTCCAGTACGGGCTGTTTCTATTGGTATCTGCCGGATTCAATCCTAAAGTATGTCTATTTTGACTTTTTGAACATTGAGAGAGATTTTGTTGAAATAAATTGCTGCTAACATACTGGATAAATCGCCCACCTTTTTGCTGAGTAAGTCAACTTTAAAGCAAGTGCAAAACATTCTATCCGTAGGTTGTGCCAGAAATTTAATGTCACTTGTCTTTGAAATGACTTTTAAGGATAATAAAGTAACGAATAATTTCGTTAGTTTTCCATTATAATTCTATATATTTTATATTCTCTTCACAGCTAATACTAGTAATTTCAAAAATTTACTGATATTAGTCACTTTTCATAATAAGTAACTGTAAGTGTAACAGAGTTACTTTCAGAAAGTAACTCTGCTACAAGTAGTTAATTAAAAAATAGTGTTCCTATCCCTGATTTTGTCTATCCATCAACAGTCTGGGGAGCTCAGTCGGTTAGGCACTCGCCTAAAATAAAATATACACTCTTAATTCTAAAACAAACGAGCGATTTTAACTCAGTCTGAGTTAATTTTCACTTTTCCAGTGTCGAAAATGCATACTTCTCTTACAGGAGGGGATTTCACTCCTTTGTTTTAAGATTGTATATTTAAGACCCACAGATTGGGATAACTAAAAGAAAGTATTTTCTTCATTCAGTTTAGTCGAAAATAAAGAACCTGGGTCCTGGTTTGAGATGTCAATTTCAGAACTGAAATGAACATCTGAATCCAAACACAGATACGCATTAATATCAAGGAAAACTCGCTATATTTTTTGTAAGTATACTATAAGAATATTTGTTAAGTTGAAAAAACATATAGTTACAGTAGCCGCCGCTTAAATGAATCACATCCGTCCCAGTACGTTTTGAACCAATAAAGCGGCTGAACCATTTAACCGAAAGTCATGAAATTATAAAGAAAAAGTTGTCATCATGAGACATAATTTTTTTTAATACTTGTACTGAGTAATACTAGTACTACATATTATTAAGGAAAACACGTTATGTTATGTTTTATAAAATCCAGAGTTATACAAATTAACAAGTAATGTACGAATACCTACAAAAATTTAATAATTTGAACGATATTATGTATAATTTTAAAGCAAAATTTAAAAGCATAAATAACAATTTTTACTATAGTACTAAAATTTAGTTAAATTTTGCTTACTTGAATGAATACTTCGTAGTTTTCGCCTGCGTTGTCGTATAACTGATAAGTTCGTTTACCTTCCTTTCAATGTCAGAAGAGGAATTATAATCATCACACATAACACCCCGTTGCTTTAAAGTTCTTAATATTTGAAGAGCTCGGCATATTTTTACTCCTCGCGGCCTTAAACAATTCTAATAAAGCGTTTTCTACGTCTTCTGCTTTGCCAACTTGCTGACATTTCCGATTTATGTTGGGCTCTGTTTCGCAACTTTCTATAATTTCATTTCTTCTCTTCAAAATCCTACATAAAGTTGATTGAGAAAGTCCTAATTTAATTGCAGCTTCTTTTTGGCTGCATTTTTCCAGATTATATTTATGGAGTTCATATTTTTTGGCTAAGATAAAATCTTTCCGTTTAAACATCGCGATAACACTCCGAGAAACACGTACTTAATTTAATCGATCAAAAATCAAAATGAGTCTACTGTCTACACCTTCATGCACACGTGTCGATTACAAATTCCTTCCCCTCTACCCCCTCCCCCCACTATAGTTCTCTCTCTCCCCTCCTTCCTTAATAATACAATTTCTGCGATTTACCTTTTTTTAAAGATGGATTCGTCGGCGCCTCTTTGGTTCGCATTTGTAGTTGGAGGTAATTTGGGGTAAAAAAAAATACCACGAATCGTAGAAAAAAGGAACTTTTATAGAATTTTTTGAGTCCTTAAAACGGCGGTAAAAAGGTGATTTGATTCCGATAAGCGGCGGATTTTCAATGTAAAAAGTGATTCCGTTCTGTTCTACGAAATTTATTCCAATTAAGCGGCTGATTCAATTAACCAGTGATTCCAAAAAGCGGCGGCCACTGTAATATTAAATTTATTACAATATAATTAAATTTCAAAAGTCGAAAAACTCGATAAAGACATTTTGGTTTCGAAGTGGATGAATTAGAAACTGAAAGGCCAAATACCTTTTTCTTAAACTTTTTATTTAATAATTTAATTAAAAGATTTCCATCGCATATATTCTAATTACGCGAGATATTGTTTTAAAGGGGTTAGGTTTGGTTTTGAATAATCCTCGCGCTACAGCTACACGATGGCTATTGGTTTTAAAGAACTAGTATTAGGTTTAAATGCATGTTACTGGTATATTTCATTATACAATCTAAAATATGAAACAATTACTAAAATCAAAAATTAATTTAAATATTTATTTGAAGAAAAGAAATCGCTAAATATAAACTGTAGTTTTTCCAACACCTATTTTATTTTGAATTGTACAGAAATATGATTTTATTTTAATTTTTATATCCATGGATGATAAATGTTTTAGAATACCGTAGACAGTAATGCTATAGAAATTGCGCACATTACACAATCGTACGGTAGCAAACACTTCTTCCCTTATTCGATAGATGGCGCTTACAGCTGCCAACTTGAAACCGAAGTTTTCATACTCGCAAAAAAACGATGCAGTTCTTTCCCCGATTTGTTCCACAACAACAATTAAGCTTATATGAAATTAAATCTCTGAAATATTTTATCTTCAATATTTTTTTAAGGATACATATGGAGAAAATAATATTGCGCAGAAAAACTGAGTGGTCAATTTATTTAAAACCATTGTTATAAATTTTCCCTCTTATAAAAAAATTTGATTTCGTAAAATTCGGGTTTGTGCAATTCTTTCAAGTTAAAAAGGGTTTTAAAAATTACAACAAGATATTTAAAGAAATTTTAATGTAGATAAGAGTTTTTGACTTATAATTTCATCAGATAATAAAAATAAAAGTATTTTAAATACTGCGGATACTTTAAGATTTTTTTAAAGTTTATTTTTGTGTGATTCAAAGCAAAAGAATATTCAATTAAATATTGCATGTATGTTTTAGGCCCGACTTGTCATTAAAACCGCATACGCTTTTAAACTGTGCATGTAATAGTTCTACTTTACTATATTAAAAGGATAAATAATAACTTATTTATTTTTGAAAAGCATTTAATGTTTTTTAAAAAACTATTAAAATATTAAACAGTAAAACATATATTTCTGTCAATAAGGTTGATTTTCGAATTTTCTGTATGTGAGTTGCGTATTCTAAAGGGATTATTTATTTAAAAAAAAATTGTTCTTAAAAAAAGTTTGTTGTCTTAATTAACTTGATTAGGAGATAATGAAATACAACAAGAACGCTACAAGAAATAAAAAATGCAAACATTATTTTTTAGAAATAATCTTTACTACCTTCAAACATTATCTTAACAATGTCATCGTAATATACGTACTAGAGTACTGGAGTAATAAAACTAAATTAACTGACTTTCAAACAATCATTAATTAATGCCACCCCATTAACTTCCCTTGAAACGAACAAATATTGGGGGAGCCCTTGCATCGCTAAACAATTCATCCCTCAAAAATTAGCGCCACTAAAAACGAAGGGAGAGATGACAACGCGTGGAAAAAATATTAATAAACACAAATCTCTTATCCTCAATATAAAAGCACTTAAAACGCTGTCGTTAACCGTAAAGATAAAATATACGAGACTCGGCGCTTAATCTGACACATTCCACTACAAAAAAAAACTACCTAGGAGTCATAATTAATTTACACTTTATTCATTAACCGATCATATCTCTTAATCGCCATTCTTCGATGACGACACATTCAACCCCGCCCATTAAAGGCGGTATTTAATCTTCTGCCCAATCACAGTAAAGATGGGCGTTCTTTCATCAAGCTCCGCCTACCTGTTATAGTCCCGCCCATTTTGCGCGTTGTAGCAAGTGCTACAACGCGGTAGTGTCAGTAGTTAAGTGAAAAGTGCGGGGAGTAAAAGTGGCTGTGAAGAGTCCACTTTTGTGATATGTAAGTGACATCATTTGCGAGGGGGGAAAAGTGATAGTTGGGTGGTTGTATGATCCCCGGTTCCTAATGTTTTGACCCTCAATGTTTTTGTTGTGAAAGATGAATCGGACACTTGCTGTGTGATGCGGACTCATGCAAGTTGGACTTTGAGGTTTTAGTTAGGATAAAGACTATTATTTGCTTTTTTCGACGGAAGATTTTTTTATGGCATACGATTCATTGCTTATGAAAAGATCTGACTGGTTGTCTTTTTGAATGAATTATTGGCACTGGAATTAAAAGGTATGTAATACTTTGCTTTAAATATCTCAACAAACCTTTCTTAAACTTTAATCTATTTTAATAATTGTATATTGATTGTAATAAGCTCCTAAATATTTGTTTGAACACCGATGTTAAATATTAGATTTACAAAAAAATCTTAAGAATATAATGAAAAAACACAGAAATAACTAAGATAAACTTTTTTTTTTAAATTTAACTATTGTTTCAATTACAAATTAAAGGAGATATCTTCTCCCTAAATCAATTTAAGCACTACTTTACAAGAGAAAACACTTAAAAACATTAATGATGTAAAGTTTTAATTTAATGATTTAAGTTTTTTTTTATGTCGAACTTCTTTTGCTGTGATTAGAATTAAATATTTTTTAATTAACTGAATCAATCAACATCTGTTCAACATTTATTGATTATTATTAACCCTAACAAAACGAATTTCTATGTTGCTACGTCATAAATAAATTATAAGCCTTTTTACAAACTAAATGTATGTTTACCTCAACAGGACATGCTATTAATGCACTCTTTGACAATTGAACCAACTGAACAATTTCCGCACCAGAACTCAATGATCAAACCCTCTTGTCCACGCCGATCTCAATAAGACTATCCAGCAGCAAGCTATCCGGCAATGCTGCTTGTGGGGCCGGACTCATCAGCTGCTCCGATGCAGGACATCCAGTCCGGGTCCAATGGCAAAAACTCGGCCGCTACGGATTTCTCAATCGCTGCCATCATGGCCAAAGGGGCGAAGGAAAAGACGGGATCCGAAGGTAGGTGGATTGGATTTAGTAGTTTGTTTATGGGTTCCAAAACACATTTAACAATTTCAGTTCCAGTGATACTACCATGTGGCATCATCGTGTTAATGATCATAGTTTTAAAAAATAATAGGTCTGACATTATTGTGATTAATCAAACATATTTTCTAATGAAAAAAGTTTGTAGAATCTAATGATGTGCTTTTTGATATCATAAATGATATTTAGACGATCAGAATTTTTTTCTTCTAAAATGATGATGACAAATTGTCTTTGGGACTCAAAGGGTTAAAACATGAAATTTTTTTGTGCATCTTAAGACACATGTTACAATACATCAATGATTTGCATCCCTATTGAAGAGGCGAACATTACATGCATGTAGTTTGCTGGGCCAATATAGCGTAGATACACATTACAATATATCAGTGTTTTAAATACAATTTCACCAACCGATGATAATCTGGAAACTTTTTTTTAAGTTAATCGAGCTTAATCTTGTAAAATAAATTAATTTAAAAGCTTATAGGACCTAACTTTTTGTGTGGGATCCGTATATCCTTGCAATTACACTTTTTTTTTAAATGAAAAATAAAAAAAATGAAAAATCGCAGAATGATATTAAATTTTTTTTTACAAATAACTATTAAAAAAAATAAAGGTTACAAAAAACTATTAAAAAAGGATAGCAAATATTTTTGAAAAGTTTGTTTTCATTATTGATACGTGTAATATCAAGAATTGTACAATTTTCATTAGAAATACAGAAAATAAAAGGAACATAAAAGTTAACAAATCCCAACCTTACTATTAAAGTTAACTGAGTGCTTATGTGTTGTTACAATGAGAGGATGTTATATCGATCGGTTGGTCATATTTAAAAGCCGCATAAAATTATAATTTTCAGTACATTCCTCCCAAAACTTAAATCGGTACCTAAACATTTAAAATCAAATTACAGATGTGTGTGAAAATATTTATTTTTCAGAATAGTTTAGAAAGGTTTTGTATGATGATAAACAAGGCAATTGTATATATATATAAACAAGGCAATTGTAGTCTTGATATAACTGCAAAATATTTACAAAATCATGAGCGAGGGGGGGGGGGGGGGGGGCAAGATTTTATTTTTCTGTAGAGAGAGTTTTCATTTACCGAGTTTTTTTTAGTAAACATTTTAGTAGTTAAATTTTAGTTGAGTTTTTCAGAATAGCTCATTATTTTTTTTTATTTATGCAAAACTAAAACAATAAATTTTAAAAACCAGGATCCAAATATTTTGCATTCATTTAATTTTTAAGTCCTGATAAATATGTACAAAAATATAAAGTCATTTTTGAACACAAAAGTATTATTATTATTGTATTTTATCGAGTAATTTTTCAAATAGTTGCTGCTAAACATAAGATAGTTTAAATGTTTTAATATTTTATGATTCCACCAACTGCTCATTAAGTGTTACATAGACGTTTCCTTAAGTTTTTTCCACATTTTCATGCTTTTATTTAAAGTTTAATAAAAAACACACACAAATTTACACAAAAACAACTTAAATTAATTTTTTGTAAGAATCAAGAGTTTGCAAAAATGTGGCAATTATTACTTTACTGAGCCTCTTCATTGCATTCTGTAAATAGCTTTACAACTTCGGTATAACTAGGTGTAACGTTACTCCCTAGAACTGGCGGAAACTATTTTTATGAAAATAGTTGCCTAGAATTACTTTTGTGCGAGAAAAGAATTCATTAGAATGCAGGTTTACTAGTGGGTACACAAATGCCCATTAAACTACAAGCGGCAGTTAAATATCATTTTATTAAAATGTTAAGTAGTTTTACTAGTTGCGCTAAAATATCATTTTATTACAATTTTTTTTAGCTCACTATAAAACTTTAGTGGAAAAGGTTGAAACATGTTCGCCACCGTTTTTACGGAATACACGTCCCAATAAATGATGGTGTAACGTTTCACGCTAGGAGAAAGATTAATTTATGGTGTTTCAAAATCGGAGAAAGACCAATTCTTCCCCCTATTTTGCTTTGTAACTTTGGGGCAGTACATGCTGTCACCGGTTTTAGAGGAATTTACTTAAGTTTTGCGGTGTCGAACTCAATAGAGTTTAATTTGTTAAATGAAAATCTTACTTAAATTATGAGGAGATGAAATTTTTTGAGGGGTGAATTAGGAAACATGGTTATAATATTTCTGTAGAATTGATAAAGAATGTTTATAGTTAAACTGCCAACGATATTTATATTTTATATACAAGTGCTTCATGCATTTATGCCTGATTTTGGAGAGCATAACCCTCAAGCCTCAAGTTAATATAACTCTAAAAATTATTCTACATTGCCACTACTTGTAGGTGAGAATAATTCATCATTTAATAGTTGATGACTTTAACGCTCTCCTACAAAATCTCGATAAACCGAATGCAATTTAATAAATTTTATGAAATTAATGAATTTGTTTAAAAAATATACTTTGGAACTTTTTTATGAAACCGCATTATAATTCAAAGACTATGTATTATAAACTTTTTAGAAAGACATTGAATTCAATTATTGTAAATTGCGGTAACTTTGAGCCAAGCCTAAAAACGGTGCTAACTTTCCAATCGAATAATTTTTGTGTATAAGAGAAGTGTTGCTATTGATTGAAAAAAAAGTTTTTTTAAATAGGGTGAATTAGCGATGACTTAGCAATGAGCAAAAATACCACGATTAACAAAAAAGATTTGGTTTAGTTTAGTTGAGATTGAATAATCGTCGCACTAGAGCTACACGAGGCCTATTAAAAAAGATTTGGTTACTATGGTGTTCTGTTTCTTTTGTATTTTAAACAAGACTATATATAACTCCTTTTACATTATGGCTTTATACAGCTGTAAAATAAAGAAACTTACTTTATTTAATTCTGCATCCTCCCGTTGTTTTTCAAAGCCTCTAGACCATGTATCAGGTATAATGGGAATCCCAATTAAGGTAGGCGAATACCCAAAATTCCCCAAAATTCTAGAATTTTTACTATTACTTTAATTTTTTTCAAATTTGGTATAGTGATTTCTAATATACTGAATAATGTACTATTCAGGCATTTTTTTATTTAAATATAATTTATTTATTTTAAACGGTGTTTTTCAACTAAAAAAAGAGGTTTACGCTAACAAGTCTACCACATTGAATTTCCATCCTATAAACATTAATTATGTGTTAAATTCTTCGTTTTGAACTGATACATGCAATGACCCTCTAGAGTTACATACAAATTACAAGAAAAGAAGTTATTAAGAAAACTGTTATAAATTAACCACACTAAAAAAGACTTTTTTCGATTAACTTACACTTGGACATTTTTTTAAAACAAACTTGTATATTTACACCAGATTTTAGAGGTTCATGGCACAGATATATATTGAAATAGCATCTGTAAAAAATTTCAGGTAAATTAATGTAAAACTTTTTTATGCTAGAACTGTTAGCGTAATCCCCTTTTTTTACTTGAAAAACACCGTTTAAAATAAATCAATTATATTTAAATAAAAAAATTGCCCAAAAAGCATTGTTCATTATATTTCATATCACTATGCCAAATTTGGAAAAGATTAAAGTAATAGTAAAAATTTTAGAATTTTTGGTACTCGCCTACCTTAAATTATTTTTCACCAAATATTTCCAACATTCCATGTACAATTCCGTGTGTGTTTCAGAAACATGTAATACAAAAATAGTTTAAGAATTAAGTGGTGGAGGGGAGAAACATCAAACATAATTTATAATTAAAAAAAGCATTTGCTTCAAAATCAACTAATCAGTATAATGTTACTCATTGTTTCCTATATTTCCCTGAAAACAGATTAGAAACTTACCGTCAAAAGTTTCATGCACAGCTGTAATAAAACATTAATATCAACCCCGCTAATGCCCTTTTCATTAAAAAAAAACCCCTCCTAATAATGGTGAAAGATTATTTTTTCATGCTGTGCCCAAACTCCGCCAAGGAGAGACAGCATGAATACAAACCTGAAGTCATTCTTCGGGGTTCCTGGCAAAACAAAGTATCTCCTCTGCATTCTGCTCAATCATGACCTGAAGGTGGAAAAAAACGTCGATTAACCCTCGCAAGAGGAGGGGAACACATGAGCCCCCCTGTGAAATTAACACCCGAAATACCCGGCCCCTACAATCAAAAAGCCATTAAACATAAGCAGGGCAAAAAACAAGCAGATAACAGCTCGGTCCAGGTGCCGGGTTATGAAGATGTCTTTTTTATGTCTTGTGTTCAAAGACGAAGGGAGGTTGTTTTTATGCATTGTGGTAGTTGTCGATTATCCGGAGTAGGACCAGACTCTAAATGAGGCCGTGTTTGGAGTTTCGTCCTCTTTGGATGCTAAGGGAATAGTTCTTAGATGATTTTTTTTAGTTTGAGATTAATTGGAAAATGTTATGATTTTCTCACAAAAATCATGTTGTGTAAATTAATAGGCTATCAAAAATGACAGGTGGTATCGCCTTTTTAATGGGAGAGTTTGATGTGCAATAACACTGGTTTTTTTATATGTTTGTCCAAGTCTTCTGCGTCTAACTGTTAAAATCTGAGGATATTGCATAGTGAAACAATTTGGTGTAACGTGACTACCTAACAGATCCCAATATTTATGTTTTTGCTGCTTCCTGCTTTATGGAGTAATTTTACACTCCAAAATATATTTAAGATTTAAACGCAGTTCTATTTTGCAGTGCAACTTTACTTCATAAAGGTAGAGACAGAAAAAAAATGGCTTACATTTTAATTAATAACTTTACAACAAGTAATTACAACAAAACAGAGTTTGTTAGAGAATTTAAAAAATCCAAACGCAAATTTGATTTTTAAATCGACCTTAATGATTTTTACTTATTTTTTTTAAAATCATAGTTTTACCAATACACTCAAGTGTTTAACCCTTTCAGTCCCAGTGATGCCATTTGGCATCATCACTTTCAATATTTTTTTCAAAATGTTTATGTCCCGCTATGACATCCAAACACACATCATTCGATTCTTCACACTTTGTTCTATCAGACAAAATTTTACTTTAATCTCAATAGAAGTAAGAACTACTATATTTTTTATTTAGAAAATAATCAACAAGCGTTTCTTCTGATTTTTTATAAGTTCACTTCAGTTCCACATATTTCAAACACAATTTAAACTATTTCGGTTAAAATAATTACTAAAATTTTTTTAATAATATGGTCAGTTACCTTAAAATATATAACTCGAAGTGTTTTTAGGTAATATATATTTTTTTATTTTGTTGTTTTCCACAGTTAAAGAATTTTGGCATTGTTTCAAAAACCATATAAAAAATTTGAATGGATTTTTTTTCCCTTTTGGAATTCGTATATTTGACCTAAAATAAGCTTATTTTGTGAATATCAGATGTTTCTGTAGTGTAGTAAATTTTTGGGACTGAAAGGGTAAAAGAAAATTTCAATTGAGTTTCAAAATATTCCTTTTCCTAAAGATAATGATAATCAAAATCAATTCTATTCAAACGGCAAAGATAGTAAAAAAGTAGTCCAGGATTCCACTCAATAAGCAATTCTGTAGTGTTATACAATATGGTGTCAATAAGGAAGTTAGTATAACATAATTAGTCATTTCCGTTTTTGCATGTTATATATAAATCTGTTCCTCGTTAATTGTAAACATATGAATTACAAATTACCTATATTAATATACATTAATTGTCTTATAAATGACTATCGTCAGTATTTTTATAGTCAAGGTAAAATTAATTTGAAAAATCCGATATTTTATACGATTCGTGTAGAGTTTCATTACTTTTCTATTACATTGCTGATAGTAGTCTTTAAATCTTGTTAATGGAACATGATCGAATGATGTTCTTACAAACGCAATGCACCTGAATGTTCATATAAAGTCGCAAAGATAAATTTCATTCAATATAGGCAAAATGGATAGTGTGACCTTTAGCCCTTTCATAAAACTCATGTCTTGGTGTAGAATGT
Source organism: Hylyphantes graminicola (assembly GCA_023701765.1). Taxonomy (NCBI): domain Eukaryota; kingdom Metazoa; phylum Arthropoda; class Arachnida; order Araneae; family Linyphiidae; genus Hylyphantes; species Hylyphantes graminicola. The sequence continues at coordinate 44,493,745 of CM043121.1, forward strand.
TAAAATTACAATATTGCGTGCTCTTTCTATTGATAACAACATGCTATGCGAAAGTACTCTTGTAATTAACGTATAAGATAGGTTTTTAATGAGACTTCTCAAAAATTATTATAGTTTTTTTAAGAAAACTTCTGACAGAAAAAAATTGTTGAAGAGTAATTTTTATGGAGCAGTAGGTTTGGACTTGTAATTTGCAGGTGATTTCGGAATCATAATTTGCCAAATTTGTATTTAATTGTATACATTTTAAAATAGATTTTCGTAGGGTACAATGGGTTGAAAAGAGTTCATTTGGGTTAATCTTTATTGCTTCTTTCATCCCCTTTTTGAGTTTTGGTCCATGAAACTCTGAAGAAACTAAATCTTGATTAAAAAATAAGAGGTAAAAATGGAATTTTTTTGCGAAGTTAATGAAACTTATATAATTAAAAACGGAAACTTTAAAACATAGTAGTTAAAATAAGTTTAATTAAATTTTAGCAACTCTGCAAAATTGTCTTTTTAAGATAAAAGTAATTTAATTTGTAAAATTTTAGACTTCACTTACTAACGATACTTAATACTGATTACAAGTTCTGTTTATTTGGAAAAAAGTAATTTTGGCTAAATATTATACAAATGTATGGGGAAAAGTGCAAAACAGTTTTTTATTGTTGCGATGAATATTGAATTAAGCCGTTTGCACCTCTTAAAACTCTTAAGTCGTGCGCAGGCTTTAATTTTTGGAATTTTGGCTTATGCATACATTGGGGTTGTTTTAAATTTTAATGGCAACAAAATAATTGTTGACAGTTGCCAAAAGGATTAGTCTTCAGTTAGTCTTCAGTTTCATAAGTAGATATCAAAAAGATAATGTGCATTTATGTATATAAAAACTCAGCTACATTTTACACTGACCATTACAGTGAACTTATTACCTTGCTTCAACTTTACGTTTTAGCCGTAAGGAGGTTTTTTTATTCAATCATCTTTAAAAACAACATTAAATTGACTAAAAATAAGTAGGTTTGTAAGTCACTTTCAACCACTTCTACACAAAATTCACGAGTCGATAAAAAAAAAACGCCAAATGCAGCATCTAGTTCAATATTAAAGTCTTAAACGTCAGACTTAGATATTTTTCTTCATTTTCTTTTGAAAATTAAATAGTTATTCCTCATCAATTGCTAATTTTTTTTTAATTTCGAGGAAATGTAATATTGCTCACTCTTCAGAAGCAACATATTTTATACCAGCTTACAGCAACATTAAAATTATCTGTCACCCTCAAAAACTAATTGCAAGAAGGTATTTTGAAATAACGTTTAAAGAACAAGCAAAAAACATCATGTAAAGGGATAATTAGCATTAAGAAGTCATTATTCATTAATAAATAATTAATCATAAATGAAAAATTACATCTCCTGTTTAAAATAAATATTGAACTGCGCTGCTTTCTCGGCAAATAATGCGAACCATCAAAGAATCCGATTGTGTTACGTGTTAACACGTCATTCTAAACTAATTTATATCACAAATATCAATTATCATTTTAAATTAATTAAGCTTCTCCCAATGTGATTCTTCAGTGGCAAATGGAGATTTAATTTAATAACAAGTGGCCTCTTGCTGAAATTTAAATGGAACCTCGCGATGTTATTTAAATAGGTATTAAATTATTATTTTTACTTTTTAAAATATAATTTTTAATTCGATTTTTCTAAAAATGAAATTTGGAATCTTACCACGAAAGTTTTTTTACTTGAATTTGACGTGAAGTTACACTTTTCTGTGGTATTTCTGGTTATGAAAGTAGGGGACAAATAAGGATGTTAGATTGATGGACTGAAATATTCTAATATACCGTCCAATGTTAACGTTATAAACGTAATGTGGAAGCTAACTAGTCAAGTAGAAAGTTTCCAGCAATTGTTATGCTTGTACCAAAGTTTCAAAAGGACAAAAAATGTCTCAATCTACAGTAATAGGATGTTACAGACTTTCAGTCATTATCAAATGTAAAATAGCTATAATTTCACTTGAATCATTTGAACATAACATAAAGAACTAAGATGGTGTTGATAGCTATTCTTACTTCCACTTACACGTGAATACCTATCATTTTCTATGAATGAGCGAACGTGCTGTTAAATGACCACCTATTATTCCACGCCAAGTTGCTCATGAGCCTTCACCATTACGACAATAAAATATTTTATGACTTTTATCGTACTTGTAAACTACCAGTAAGAAAAGCTTAAATCACATATCCTCTTAAAGATAAGCAAGAAAACACTAATTTAATCCTTTGATCACCCATTTCGTCACCTCACACTGGATACCTAACTGACGAAAAAGACGATAAAACAGTTGATGCATAACCCACCTTGCCATCTCTGCGGACAGCCATTGGTGCATTTCCCAGAAGAAAATTACGAACTGTCCAACCAAACGACGCTGTCAGCTGATGCCACTCGGTCCGTAACTAATCCATCACCTAAAAACAAAAGAAAAGGATTTTTAGTAATGATTGGCAGGTAGAAGTCGGTCTTGCTTTATGACACCTGAAAACATGAATGATGAGTTATCGGGGACTTAGCAGTCTGTGGGATGATGGAGTGGCTTGTATAGCAAAGGAAAAATATGCACATCCCAACGCATAATACTATCAACACAACCACAATGATAAATCTTAATGCAATTTGGTTTAAGGGGTCTAAGGAGTCTTAAAAATGTGCAAAGAAGATACTACAAAGCAAAGTTTGATCTTTCAAGTCATTTTTAAACTACTCAATGTATAAGTATAATTTTTTTATGTGTAATTCTACATGATTTATTTATTATAAAACAAGTTTTAAAATTTATGAAATTTAACCAAAACTAAAATAAATGATATTAAACATGAAGCTATTTGAACACAGTGTGATTAGGCTTGCGCGGCAAATTGTGAGGTCAAAATTGAAAAAATGACCAAGAAAATGACATTATATTGTACAAATATGTACAAACTAGGACTTATACCTAAATTCTCAGCTTAATTTTAATTAGAAATTATTTTAAGTTTTTTTCTAAAAAAATTAATAAAATGTTAAAAATTTTGATTTTAAATTATTTTTAAAATAATTTCTAATTAAAATTGAGCTAAAAATTTAGGTATAAGTCTTTGTTTGTACATATTTGTACAATATAAATCCATTTTCTTGGTCATTTTTTCAATTTTGACCTCACAATTTGCCGCGCAAGACTAATCACACTGTGTTAAAAAGCTTCATGTTTAATATCATTTATTTTAGTTTTGGTTAAAGTTTCATAAATTTTAAAACTTGTTTTATAATAAATAAATCTTGCAGAATTACATATAAAAAAATTATACTTGTACATTGAGTAGTTCAAAAATGACATGAAAGATCAAATTATGTTTTGTAGTGCCTTCTTTGCACATTTTTAAGACTCCTGTGACCCCTTAAGCCCTTATCAGACGGAAGGAAAGTCGCTGGTCACTGGTCGAACAACTTTTGGTTCACTCAGCAAAACGTCACACACGAGAATGCCTACGTCATGCGTGACATCACAAACTTAAAAGCAGTATTATCGCTGTATTGGAGGAGAAGGTACAAGGAGGGGGCTCGGCCATGACGTCACGACTGAACTTCGTTTTTGATTGGAGCAGCCGTTTGCTGAGCGAAAAAGTACTGGATTTTTTCACGTCGCCTCGAAAAAACTCAGCCAGCAAAAGCTGCTCGAAAAACTGGTTTTTGGATGGGTGTAGGAACGTCGCTGAGCGAACGAGCTCTCGTGTGATAAGGCCTTTAAGATTACTCCATAACAGCGGCTGAACTAGTATGTTCTATATTAATCAACAGTTTATTTTGCAAAAGAAACTTATATAATAGACGGATTTCTTTTTGGTGAAAGTTATAGAATCATATTTTCCACACTCTCAAAAATGAATGCTTAAAAACGACGAAATTTTCCTTAATTTTAGCGATTTCGTTACTGGCAAATGCTCCGAGTTTTCGTTTCCTCAAAGTGAGGAAATTTAAATCGTCATTTTTATGAGGATTTGAATGTCGTCTAATCTATAGAAATATTTCGTCATTTTTGAGCGTGTGAGTACAACAATGAGATTCAGTTTCCTCAAAATCAAGATGCAGAGTCGTCAAATCACGATCGTAAAAGTGAGGATTCGCGTTTACTCAAAAGTCACGTGATAGTTTGACGAAACAATCCTCAAAATTAATGAAACGAGGCTTGAGGATTCATGAATCGTCCAAAATGAAAGTGTTATTTGAAGAGCTTAGTGGAAGAACGTGCTAAGTGACAAAAAGGTGAAAACGAGATAACGAGCTTCAAAGTTTTTAGTTTGCAACTTTTCTGTCATTCACAAAATCATAGTTTTTTCGGCATGATATTTTAGTTTGGTTCTTCAAAATACTTGTTGTCTTTTGGCTTAGTCATACGTTACGTAATAACGCGTCATTTACGGAACGCGCATGACGCCCCCTGCACTTGGCATGTTTTTCCTCCGAAATGCTTCAGATTTTGTCAGTCGTTTAGTGGAAGAACGTGCTAAGTGACATTTTTTAGGTAAATTTGATCCATACGAGTTTCATAATTTATGTTCTAACAATTCGATTTTCAAAATTCTTTTTTTGTTTAGAAGATAGATCTTCACAGATATCTTTTATACTTTTTAATCGTTTCCCTGTCCGTCCATCATTATGTCCGTCCGTCCATATTCCTTTCAATTTTCGATCCAAAGTGCCTGATTTTGAAAATTCTTTTTTTGGTTCGAACGTAAAAAATTAGATCACTACAATGTATAGTGTTTGGCCACCTGCCTGTACGTCTGACTGTTATTTTGTTTCTGTCCGTACGTCTTACCCCCAACTTCTTTTGTACCCGTCCAATTTTTAAAGTTATTACCATCAATTGCCTAATATAAAACATAAGGTAATAAAAGTATTGCGATGGGTTCAATAATACAAAATGAAGCGTTTGTGCTTTCTGCACATTTTGGAGAGTGCTCATTCTAAAAAATTGCTTTTTTTTTTACATTGATCCGCGTCTGTCTGAAACTACTTTACAGTTCGAAATAAAAGAGCTACGGACTTCAAATTTCGTACACGGGTTTCTAGTTCATGTTGGATGTCATAATAAGGATTTCAAAAAAGTTGCGCATGTGCAAGAAGCTGCTGCTCTAAACTTTTTTGGTTTTAAAGGTATTGCTGAATAACGAAAATAGATACGGACTTCAAATTTGATGCGCGAAAATAAAGTTTTCTACAATATTATGCATGTGAAAGGAGTAGCTTCCGTAGAACTTTTTAATTTTGAAAGTTTTTGAAAATACTTTATAAGGTATATAATGACTTTTAAATGAGCGTTTCGATTTATTAATCGGTAATTGAATGTAATACAGTGTTACACATCCCTAGTTTTTTAAAGATATTAGACACCTATTTTATACTTTTTGTTCGTCCGTCTGTCCCTACTGTAACGATTTCTTTGATTATTTAAGTTAAAAGAAAGCAGGTTATATATAAGTTATTTTAGAACTTCTTGCTTAATGTTAGATGAGTAAGTTTATAATTGAAAATATTTTTTAAAAAAACACATTATCACTGAAATTATAAACTGAATACTTAGTGTAATAATAATACAAATCAACTTTATAAAAAAAGTATACAAAAAGATAGTAAAAGAAACATAAATCCATGCGAATAAAATAAATATTAAATTTAAAGATGTAAGTTTTCGCAAAATAAATTTTTAAATAGTTTTATAGATACGAATAATCGAATTTAAAAACAAACTTTGATATTAAAAAAAGTAAAACAAGTTGTGCGGCAAAATATAGATCCAAAGGATATTTAGGTTTTCTTTTCTCCTTTTCAATTAAGGGTTTAATCATTTTTAAGAAAGATACTTTAAATTACAGCATTTCTACAGCAATAGAACATGATCGTTTAAACAATTTATTTTTACAATCGTGATGCATAGTTCTTTTTTTTAAGTCATCGATATTTTAATAAATATTAAGAACTTATAATGTTTTATTCTTTGTTACTTTATTTTTACATCAATTATAATAAAAATATTTTAGTTTTGCATAACAAAGCAACAGCATCTGGATTAAATTTGTACTTACCATATAAGCTGCTATTTGCATGCACATTCAAGCAAAAATTCAGCTTTCCGCTTGTTTTTTAATTCCAATTTAATAATTTAGGAGTTTATTACATTCCACAAAATGCGTTCGATAGCTTTTAGAGATCAAACGCAAAATGGCTTTAAACTATTTTTTTACCCATAATTCATTGTTTTAAGAAGCCAGATGCTTTGAATGTTCATGGATGCAATGTTGTTTTAACGCGAACTGCGATCTCCATAGGGCAGGTGCAACTTTGTTTTAACTATACCATCTGTTCGCTGCTAAATTATCTATGTTTATTACAATAAAAAAAAGAAGACATTAAAATCAGACGATATTTTTTAAAATGTGAAACCTTTAACTCCGAATAATTGTAAAATAAAAATGCACTTTCTCCTGCTTTGTTAAATGCACTAAAACCAGGTTTTAAGCAATATAAATTTTATTTTATTGGTTATATTTTATAAATAAAGTTAATTAGTATTTATTGATCATATTTTGTTCAATTATTTTTGATTAAAACTACAAAAGATCCATTTGTTTTGCTATTAATGCAAGCGAAAGTCGAAATTTTCGGCGAACGATGTCACTTAGCACTTTCTTCCACTAAACGATCGTTCCGGAATCGGACGATTTCGGAGGAAAAAAATGCTAACAGCCCTTAGCACTTTCTTCCATTGAAAAAGTGACGAAAACGCGTGCACCTACCAACTTCGTTTACGAAAAAAGTATGAAATCGAATGTTTTCTAAAAAATTGAAGGCTGTTATGTTTAAAGAAGGTAATAACATAAACATTAACACAAAAATCTCAATTTTTTCAAAAATGTCACTTAGCACGTTCTTCCACTCAGCTCTTCATTTCTGAAAGTGATCCCAACGAAGAATACTATCAACACAAATGGTAAATTTTAATGCAATTTGGTTTAAGGATTACTCCATAACAGTGGAAGAACTTATGTTCTATAATAATCAACAGTTTATTTTGCATAAGAAACGTATATAATTGAGGGACATCTTTTTGGTGAAAGCTATAGAATCATATTCTTTTCAAGTTTCTACATTGTAAAAATTTAGCGTATGCTTATTATAGGTTTACGCAGTAACATTAAGTCAAATTTAAGTAATAACTTTACACAAGTAGGAAGTTTACTCTATCAAACTGGTGGAAGCATGCACTGCCTCCTTTACATTACATTTGTGGTGCAACGTTTCTCGATAAAAGTGGAGGAAAGCCACCAGTTTTCTGGAGTAACAATTCACCACATTTTTACGGTGCAGGGAATTATCAAACTATTAGAGATTGTGCTTTA